>CM042318.1:39605022-39612522 GCA_023566125.1 Zingel zingel | reverse complement strand
TCATATTTTGCCTTTGTTCCCGAGACCTCCATAATGGGACACAATAAAAACGCTTGAGCCCCAGAAGTACTTTGTTTTTTTGGTAAAGGTTGTCACTTGTTCACATGGTGACTCCTGATGCTAAACATTATACATGGGGGCCCATTTCTTTCAAATAAAATAATCCTATTGGGATTGTTTAAACTCACTCCGGCTGTGGGACACTTTTCACACAAAGGAAAAGGTGATATAGTATGCATGCAGTAATAAACGCTTCCAAAAATGTTTGGATTCATGCAAGGTCTTTGTCATGTAAACATCCAAATCATTAAATTTGGTACACACTTTCATGTTTCCCTCAGAATAAATTGGCAATCCCTCAACCTTTCATCTAGCGCCAACATCAGGTAAAAGTTTGAATTTATCAAAACCTTTAGGAAATACTTAGAAAACTAACATTTCCATCATCCTCAGATGTACCATTTTGCCAATTAGCTAGCTAGTTATCATGCTACCCCCCTAAACAAAGGTGGTGAACAAGATAAACATATATATCAGAATGCTGATTGTTACTATTCTATTTAGCTCAAAGCACCAGTGTCCCAGTGCAGTGCTCGAAGTGGGCCGGCCACCTACATTTTAGTGTTTGGTGTACCGTGACTTTTTCTTGCATACTGACACTCCTCACAAACTGCAGCTACTCTTTTTTTGCCCTACCCATATCAGGTTCTCTGGCCCTAAATAAACTTTATAACCCAGGGGGCACTATGTGACGCATTATTATGGATCGCACGTAACTTCTAGGCATGTCCCGCCCTACGAAGGAGCTCGATTGGTTGGGATTAGGCATTGACCTTGAGTGGTTAAGGTTAGGATAGCCGATTGGTCAGGGGAAAGGACCTGAACAAATCGGGTAACGTTACCTTGCGTAAGCATGAATGCCTGGCCAATAGTAGTGTGTGATTGCTATTGAAGGGCGGGTCTTGCCTAGATGTTGCGTGGGTTCCATAATAATGCCTATGTGACGCTCACTTGTTTTCGTTCTTGCCTGCCTGCTTTTTCTCAATCAATACAAAAAGAACACAAACGGAGTCAGAAGATGACACAACATAACTTAGAAAGTTAAATCCTTAATTACTAAATGCAGGCCCAGGAGGCAAATATGAGTGTCCTAGGACGGCAAAGGAGCCGCCCTACTCTGCCTCTGATTGGCTAGCACTCAATGCCTTGTTGGTTGGCTTGGTTAGGTTTAGGCACGAGGAGTGAGATTGGTTAGGGTTAGTGTAAGAATACTAGGGTAAGCTAATCAGAGGCAGAGTAGGGCGGGACATTCCTTTGCCATCCTGGGAAACACAAATTTGTGCCTGGGAGCAGCAAGCTAACATTAGAGCCACCCCTATTAGCGAAGAGCCTGTTGGTGTATATGGTGTTTAGCATTAGCAAAACCACCTGTGGCTGTTACCGCAGCCACTTACGACATTACGACAATTTGAGTATTAAATAATTTAATTTTCTATCATTTTTGAATACATTTTAGCTGTCAACATCAGCAATATATCTGAGTATCTTTAATTCACTGTAGACATTCAGAATGTGCTAATGACAACCTTCCTTCCTCCCTTCCTTCCTTCCTTCCTTTGTAGAGCTACTGTGAGCAGTGCTAGCAGGGTTAGCTGCACCCTACAGGTACCTGGTTGGATTTACCCACCGCTTTGTAGGTCTTCTTTTGGCCTGCATGTTTGGGTGCTCTCCCGGGGTCTGCACCCATCTCCACATGCATGGCATAGATGATGTCAAAGAAGTCTTCCACAACAGCTACACGCTTCAAGGAGGAGTTGTCTTGGGCCGAATTCCCATCTGAACACTGAAACACAGACAGAGACTGGAGTTTAGTTTACAGAGATGTGTATCATCTGTTGCAGCAGCAAATGGAGCTTCCTCCATCCATGTGATGTGAGCAGGATATTTAAGGCATGTGAGACAAGACATCATACACACTGCACAAGGTGTCCTGACCAGCACTGAAACAAGCAGCCTTATTTTGTCCAGCAGTCATTCAGTCTTTAAAAGTCTCTTGGGTGGAGAAGTCTTGGCCCAGCTGGTTCGGCAGCCATCACCTCATCTCTGCAATGTTTAAAAATAACACAATCATCGACACTGTACAAGACCAACACTCCCCCCTACCACCACTTCTGGCAGCTATCCTGCCTCCTGTACTGCTGACCCTGTCGCCATAGAAACTGCCACTGATTTCTCTCGGGCAGGTGTGCTGGCCAAAGGGTCATGTGACACGCCATAGAAGTGGGATCACCAGGACAACGCTCTCCATCCGCGGCACACCACATGGGGCTTTCCTCCCCTTTCTGCCTCCATCTTTTCTTCCAAATAGGCTAACTCTCTCATCCCCTCATTCCCGCCTTACTAACAGTCAAAACACTTTGCATTTTCCACCAGATTGTATTATAATACATCTGCACCTGCTGATGTTTTTTTCAAAGTGCCCCAGCAAGCATAAAATGGTAACAAAAAATGATTCTGGGCATTTAATTATTTAATTTTTTTTCATGAGTCCAGCTCTTCCACGCAGATTTGAGACAAGCTCTGACATTTTCTGGAGATTGGGTTCTAGGTGGGGAGTGATCTTTTCTTGTTTGAGTGAGAGGAGGTTCCGAAGTTCAAAAAGTTGTCCCCCCCGGCATTGAGGAATCACACTTTTTATCCCCCTCTTCTCCTTGACATTTCTGCACAGTTCCTGGGATCTGACATTTCATTTTCTCATTGTCCCCCTAATGCGTCCTCTCTCCTGCCTCAATATTCTCATCCCTATCTTTCTGTCCCATCTTTCCGTCCCATCTTTCTTTCTTTCTTTCTTTCTTTCCCCATCCTCCTCTTCATGCTCCTGCTCTCCCAAGTGCAAGGTAACGATCGTTGCCATGGCAACTAAAACCAGCTCACAGAGCGGGTTTGTTTTAATCCGGCCCTCTCTCCCTCTTTCCCTCTCTCTTTATAGCCACTCTCCCCTGTCAGCATGAGCTAAATGTAATGATAATAAATGAAATAATAGCGATCCTCCAGCTCATCATCACAGCTGTAATCTATCGCACTTGGAGGTATCATCATCATTCCCCCGGTGACATCACCACCACCGCTGCTGCTGCTGCTGCTGCTGCTGCTGCTTGGGACAATGGTGTCAGGTCCATTCACGCTGGATTTAGATAATCTCATACAACTGTTGGGTGTGCAGTGCACCCACACCGCTGCTGCATCCTCCACTGAATTCTACCCCAACAAACAGTGGATATTCTGCTGGGAATGTATTCTCCGACCTGGAATTCAACCTAAAGACACACACATAGGCTACATCATATTGCAAACCACCAGTTGTCTGAATCTTAAACCAATATTTCCAATGCTTTTTTGTTGAGTAACTAACCATGTTAATCAAAATCCTGAAACGTGATGTCGTCAACGTTTTATTTGATCTGGTCAACAGTCCAAAAACCCAAAGATATTCATTAATGACAAAGAAAATCAGCAAATTTTTGAGAAGCTGGAACCAGAAAATGGTTGTAAGTTTGGTTGAAAATGATTTCTTTATTTGTTTGGTCTATAAAGTGCCTATCACAATATCCTAAAGCCCAGGATGACATCTTCAAATGTCTTTTTTTGTTCAACCAAGAGTCCAAAACCTAAAGATATTCAGTTTACAATGATACATTTTGCATTTTTGCGGTAAAAAAAGATTAACCGATTAGTAAGATAATAATTGGCCATTTTCTTTACAGCTCTACTTTTGGAGCTAGATATTGAAAGTACCTGAAGATCTTGCAGGCAAGGCTTAATTTCTTTCACTAGCCACCACACCCACCCTGCTACCTGAAGGCCTTCTCGTGCTCCTCTGCTACGAAAAGCTCTTTAGTTTCCAAACACAAGTCAACAGGGAGTTAAACATTCACCTCTGAACATGACATGCTCTGAGTGTGTGTATTCATGAGCGCCGTGTGTGTTTAACTGCAGCACATGTCTGCTGGGCAGAGCTTGTAGCTGAAGCATCTCAGAGGAGAACAGCTGTTGAACAGCGCTGTAGATATTTGGTCTCATCAGAGCAGTGTGCCGTTTTTAAAGAGCAAAGGAGACATGTCAGCATCCTTAATCGCCAACAACACTGCAAAACTCCTCACCCTCCTTCTCCTTCGCGCTATCTTTCTAATCCCGTAGGACTTTGCTTTCCCTAGTCACTGTACAACCAGCCCCCATCCCCTACTCGCTCTCTCCCCGTCCCGCACCAAACCGCTCTGTTGCTAGGAGACTGGAGGGGTTGAGTCGGCTGCCCCCACCCCCGCTGGCAGACACACACACACACACACACACACACACACACACACACACACACACTGTAACAGAGAGGGCCGAGAGGAGAAGTCCTGCACGCAGGCAGGTCAGGAGGAGGAGGTGAGGGAGACGAAGGAGGAGGGGAGGTTCACGGGAAGCAGCTGGGTCACAAAGACAAGAAAGAAAAGATGCGCCGCACGAGAAATTAGCTCCACGGTGAACAGTAGCAAAAATCTCAAATGCACAAAAGGAGCTTTAACTTTTAAAGTCAAGCAACATAAACATGAAGATGGTGTTTTAAAACTTCTATCTTGTAAGGTGGCTGCACAATAAGTTGTGTCAGGTACTTTCTATATTTGTGTGTGTGTGTGTGTGTGTGTGTGTGTGTGTGTGTGTGTGTGTGTGTGTGTGTGTGTGTGTGTGTGTGTGTGTGTGTGTCCAGCAAGTAGGGAGTAAAGATGGCTGTGTCAACACTAATTATGACTCAGATTATCTCACTGCAGATGTGACAACAGGTCATCTTTAAAGCCCCATCTCTCCCCCTCTGTAAATCTATCAACTGGCTAATGGACACATAAGTGGAACAATCCTTGTTTTGTGTGTGTGTGTGTGTGTGTGTGTGTGTGTGTGTGTGTGCGTGCGTGCGTGCGTGCGTGCGTGCGTGCGTGTGTGTGTGCAAGATTCATATGACAGAAAAGCTGCAAGAGACTATTACCTCCACAGTGCCCTAAATGTTTTTTATAAAATCTGTCCCCTTCTATTTCTTTTCTTTTTACCATCATCCTCCTCTCTCCTCTCAATTCATGAAGCACTGTCATTAAGTCCACATTAGGTTCTCTACCCCTTGTGTCCGACGTCCATATTTGCATGTGTCTGTGTATGTGTGTGTTTCTCTCCTGGCTGCCCCATGATGAACATTATTTGATAGGGGGTGTGACATCCCCAATATCCCAGCGAGCCAGAGAAACAGACAGTCTCTCCATCCCCAGCCGCCTGGCACTGTTGACGTTCCAGTCACTGACTCAAAATGGTATGTAAATGACTGGCACATACATCATCACAGAGTCCATTTTCAGGCTATTATCAAACTGTCCCAGTTCGTGTTGGCCTTGCAAAGGTATTAAAAATGACAGTAGCGGTGTGGTAGGAAGATTATTGCCGTCTTAAAGACTGTGTGTGTGTGTGTGTGTGTGTGTGTGTGTGTGTGTGTGTGTGTGTGTGTGTGTGTGTGTGTGTGTGTGTGTGGAGCAGAACTCAGACTATCTCCCACACAGGGGGGGAGGCCCCCGGGCCAGTTAAAAATGGTGTTAATTTCTCCTCCTATGGGAAAGCAAAGAACGGTCTCTCCATGGCAACAGAGAGGGTGCTGAAGGGAGGAAAAACAGAGCATGCGATCAGCGACCCCCTCTTTGTACGAGCACACACAAAAACTACCACAAACGTCCAGTATGGTTTTCATCGACCATTTACAGTACATCACAGTAACACAACGTCTGAACAAGCACTGAAATAAACTCATTTCTTTATGAATCTCAGTTTGACTAACAAAGAAGTGTTTTCCAGCCTCAAACTGACACATTTCCACCCCTTGAGTTCAAAAGTCAATCAACGCCACATATGCACAGGTAAATTCTGCTTCCATCTGTGGCAAAACAACTACATAGGTGATTCTTGTTTGGGGCATTTGCTATATGAACCCATGAGTGTGAGCCCATGTGTTGCCCCTAATAAGCGCTGCCAGAGAGGGATGAAACAAAAAACCACAGGACAAAAGCACAGGACATTCTCTATGCAAAAATAACATAAATGCAAATGCTGTTGAATAATAGGGCAGTATTCTTTTGACTCTGTGGCCCTTCCACAAAAGAGGAGCTCTCAGGGGAAATGTGGACTAATTAATCAGATAATAATGATGTTCCTCGCCTCATCTGATGGTGAAGCACAAACATTTAGGGCCCATTTTCCAAGACACAGATTAGGAATATTGGTTTCTAATTTCTACACCAGGAGAGGACGTCCCAAGACAAACCTTTGTTTGTTAATTGATAGCCTTATCAAATCCTCTATTCAGAAAACCTCTTTCTGTGGCAACCCTGTTTAATTTCATCCTGTCACTTTCAGGCTGATTATTTTCTCCATTCCAATCATTTTGTTGATAAAATGTCAGAATATACTGATAAATGCTCCTTATAACTTCCCGAGGCCCGAGGTGACATCTTCAAATTCCTTATATTTCTGCTCAAAATACCAAAGTTATTTAGTTTACTATCATATCTGGCAAAGAAAAGCCGCAAATCCTCACATTTGAGAAGCTGGAACTAATACATGTTGGTAGTTTTGCTTGAAAATATGGCAGAAATTATTATTATTATCGATAAGTTGATTGAAAGAAAACTATCTGCAACTATTTTGATAGACAATTGATTGTTTTGAGTCATTTTCTTTTACTAAAAAATGCCAAATTACTCAGCTTCTTAAAATGTGAATATTTCCTGTTATCCGTTGTCTTCTGAAGTAGGTAGATATAGCCTATTGAATGTCTTTGGGTTTTGGACTGTTGGTCAGACAAAACAAGACATTTTAAGCATCACACTGATCTTTTAGAAACTGATGGACATGTTTTTCTGACATTTTATAGATAAAATTGAGTGCAACGTAAGAAAACTTTTTTGCACACCTCTTTTGTCGGGCAGGTGCGTAGGATATGATCAAAAGTAGCAGATCAAAAGCTCGGAGGAAAGTCCCGCACACTGACCATTACGCAAGCAATAATTTATTTAGAAAAATACAACGTTTCGATCACAGACCTTCATCAGGTAAATTCACACATTCACCTCAACCATAACTGTTTAAGACTATGGTTGAGGTGAATGTGTGAATTGACCTGATGAAGGTCTGTGATCGAAACGTTGTATTTTTCTAAATAAATTATTGCTTGCGTAATGGTCAGTGTGCGGGACTTTTCTCATAGATAAAATTGAGAAAATAAACGACAGATTGATCGATAATAAATTGTTAGATTCAGCCCTAGTTGTCGATACATTTTCTGCTGATCGACTGTTAATCGATTCAGCTTGGGGACACTTAGCCTATTTCTTTTCGGTCTGATAGATTGTAAATAATAGTTTTGGACTATAGTTAACATATACAGGTTTACACAAGCCGCTATTGATTCACAGTTTGTGACAG
>CM042318.1:39157522-39600022 GCA_023566125.1 Zingel zingel | reverse complement strand
ACTGACGAACAGATCGACTGAATTTACGTGTGTATGTGTGTGTGTGTGTGTGTGTGTGTGTGTGTGTGTGTGTGTGTGTCTGTGTGGTGAAAGGCCAAAGCCTTTGCATGCTATTTCATTTCATTTCATTTCATCATTTGCTCTCGTGTCTTCTCTCAGGACTGGCCTGCATGCAGGATGAGCTCCAGGGCTTCCCCATCCCTCAGGGAAGGACACATCTCAACACATGCTCTTATTCTGAAAGGTTTGGTTTATAACAAACAAAAAGCTCCAAATGATAAACCAGTTAGTGGAAAGTACATTTACTTACTTACTGTACAATTTTGAGGTACTTGTACTTAACATAAATACTGCCATTTTGCTACTTTATACTTGTACTAGATTTCAGAGGGTAGTTTTACACTTTATACTCCGCTACATTTATCTTCAGATATCATGTTACTTTGCAGATGTTGATTTTACAAACAAAACATATGATCAGCTTATCACATATGAAGCGTTATTATAAATTAAACCAGCCAACAGAAATCAGTTAAAATTAGTTGCATCTCGACTAGCAGGTTCCCCATCTTTTTGGCTAGTAATACCTTCAAATTTAGCCATGTTTAATTGTGACTTCTCATGAACTTAATATGGTCATACTAACCTTATTTTGTTATACCACATCACCTAACTTCCTCCTTATAGAGGCAGCCCTGCACGTCCTGGCTCACTATTACGTGGGTTATACTAATTATAGTGCATTATTTCTCTTAGGTATAAATGTGAACAGTGAATAAGAAGACCTGCTGAATAATAATAATTCTAACACTGGGTCATAACAGTGAATTGGTAAAGTTAACCCAGTATGGGTACATTTTTAACCCAGTGGTTTCTTCATATTGGCTTTGTCATATTAGAAGGGATTTTAGAGATCTGTGGAGGTGGAAGTATCCAGTATGATGTGTTATAGTTTTAGAGAAAATCAAGAAAATATAAACACATTTCTGTAACAGATTTTTTTTAAATGACTGCCTTAAATCACCTGGTGACCCCTCAGAATTATCGTGGGACCCCTTGAGGGATCCCAACCCCAGCTACAATATCATATAACACTCTCAGGGGCTATTATCTGCCTAATCAGTACTTTGACTTTATGATCTAAATACTTCATCAACCATTGGACAAAACACACACACACACACACACACACACACACACACACACACACACATATATATATATATATATATATATATATATATATATATATATATATACACACACAGGACTCAGATGGCTCTCCTGTAATGCACCGATCCCTGAGATCATCTCTCAGTGCCGCCATCCATGTGGTTCAGCTGTCAGACCTGTAGGCAGGGTCACGCCTCCTCACTCTTAATGAGGCAAACTGCTGTAATTACGCTCACAATCCCCCACTGAGCGCTTTTCTTTCACCATGAGGTGGACAACTTCTGTCCTGGAGGGCCACAGCAAGGACTGTCTCACATTGCGATAACTCCACCCTCAAAAATACCCCCCCCTTCCCCTAAAAAACAGGCCTGATGACAGCAGCGTCACACCCATCTGCATGCACTCTAACCTGCACCCCACTCACCTCTGGAATAGTGGCGGAAGAGGTATTCCAATCCTTTTCTTAAAGGGGCATTTAACTGATTTTACAAGTGATAATACTACTCAGCCTGAGAAAAATTGGCGTCTGTGATTTTGTTTTGTTTGTGAAGTAGGAGATCATTCTGTTGCCCCTGGTTCCAGAAATATAAGTCACATTAAATTTCCCCATAGACAATGTTATGAGACTCACCATTGGATAACTTAGTATGAAACTCTCTCAAAAATATCTGGTTATTTGTTAAAAAAGCAAATAAGGTACAAGGGAAGAAGATAACTACGCCTCCCAAGGTGCATTTCGGCAAGAAGTAGCCGATCACAGAGCTTAAAATTCTGTCACGTGGTCATAATGTAAACCTATGGTCGTCACATTATCTGGTAAAGTTTAATGAAAGAAGCCATTGAGTTGCATTATGGGTAATCTAGGATCCAGCGTACATGGAGTTTGAGCTATACTGAGGACTAAAAGTCTGGATATCTTGGCTCGATTTAGAAGTTTTTTTTTATCTGTCTCTTGTAAGTCCCCCATCTTTATGGAAGTGCAATACTTAATTGCTGGAGTGCCCCTTTAAGTAGAAGTTGTAATACAACAGTGTAAAAAAAATTACTGTTACAAGTAAAAGCATTCAGAATCTATTTAAAGTATTAAAAGTAAAATTACTTAAAGACCTGTTTGAGAGTTTTACATTATTATAGATACATTTCTGGATTATTATGCAAATCCTGTTGTTCAGGATCATCAAAATTAGTTTTTGTTCATTGTTGTGTTGTGTATTTTTTTTGGCTAAGAAATATTTAAATTAATACTTTACTTTTTACTTCTATTTATATATTTTTTGTATTTGTATTATGCATTTGTTGAATTGAAACCAATGGATCATATTATACCCGTTCATCATATGTTTTGATTGTAACATAATCTGCAAAGTAACTATAGGCCTAGAAGTACAATATTTGCCCCTAAAATGTAGTGGAATAGAAGTATAAAGTAGCACAAAATGTAAATACTCAATACTCATGTATCAATACTTGAGTAAATGTACTTCAGTATTAAGTTAATTTTGACCACTGATGGGATCACTGAGTAGCCACACTTAAAGTTTTTTCCTCGGGGGTATATACAATTACACTGCGAACAAAAAGGATGTCTGCAGCTCTATAGCTGTAAAGAGAAAATACTGTAAACAAACAAAATCACTCTCAGAGGAGGTGAAACAACCTAAACAGAGCTTAAGGGTATAGACAGTAAACAGAGAGACAGACAGTGACGCAGTGCTGTGAGACTGAATAGGAGTATGAGAGACAGACAGTGGTGGTGAATCAGTCTCAGTTAGAGTGACAAATGTACCCTCCTCAGCCTGGTGTTGCTCTCAGAGAGTGATAAAGTCTCAGTGACAATTTGATCAGTACTGCCTCCTGATGGCGGAGCTGACAACTGCGCCTCCTTTGTGTGACCCATCCTGAACCGGACCGGTCCGACACGAGACCATAACATCAGTAACATACCTCTTTGTTTCAGGTAACTGCGTGATTTGTTTGTCTCAGTTGTAATATTTATATTGAAATATTCTCACATATGGAACAATATGCCACCTTGTCGATTAAAGGGCCAGTTCACTCAAATCAAATCATTTTCCACTTACCACTAGTGATATCTAGTCATGAAAATCATTTAGTTTTTATCTTATTAAAAGTGAACTGAATTAGTATTATTGTAATATTTATTATTTTTGTATTTTTTTTAGTGCTTTTAGCACTAAAAAACAGACATTTTAAAGGCTCAATATAGACGAATAATAAGACGAAAAACTCTACTTTAGACTAATGCACATGAGAAATATAGATGATAAAAATGTAATAATGAAACCAATGAAATAGATAAAAATAGATGTATCTATTTAACTTTCAGTTCACAAGGCATTTATGGAGCTGTCTGATATCCATCCATACAGTTCAATAATATAACAATACATTATGTAAGTCTCTAAATGTGATGATTAAGTGTCATGTATTCTGTCATGTGTTCTGCAGGCCAAATAAGAAAATTGGAAAAATGTAACTCTAAAAATGTTTCTTTTACTTCTTCTTTTTCTTTTATTGTATGTTATTGCAATCTGATTGTTAGAAATGTATTGTAATTGTTATTCATTCGACCAAACCTGTACCGTAGGCCTATCTTTTAAACAGAACCCATAATTATATGATGGTGACAGGCTCATTTAAGGGCTTAAATTTAATCCTTAACCGGCCAAATCAAGCACATATATGGTGCAAGTGGTGTCCCAAACCTTTACAGAACTCCATCATAGCTTAGTTCATTTTCAGTAAGGAATAATAGTCGTATTGCTAATTCTCAATTAAGATGAAAGAAAGTGTTATATGACTTCTGGAACATATGTAAGATCCACAAGAAGAAAACAAAGCATATATCCAGGACATCCAGGAAAATCCCATAATAACTAAACACTTTTCTTATAAAGGAGATAGAAGTCTTATAAGATTTTTAAAAATGTATAGGAAGCCTAAATGATTTCATTGGAAAAGATGAAAAACCTATAGGACCTTTCAACAGGAGACATATGTTGTTTCTTGTTCTTTTTTGTGTGATTTGGGTGAACTCACCCTTTCAGACAAATATGACAGTGGTTTGTTCTCTTCATACACTGATGTTCGATGTGTGATGAGATGTAGCTGTGTCAAAGAGAGAGGGAGCATGCTGACTGCATATTTATTATCTATTATATCAACTGTCTCTTTGTCTGCTCAGTCAGCCACAATACCGACCAGCCAGAAGTTACATTGAGTCTGGCATGGTGAGGGGCTGCAGTGCGACGTGAACACACACTGACAGCCGTATGGGACCATGAGCCATGAAGGCAGAGAGCTGTGGGTCAGAGCCCGGGGTAGCTACAGGCCATCGGGACAGCACAGCCAAGAGGCAAGCCAGGAGACGACAGAATGGGCACAGTCGCCATGGAAACACAAGCGGCCCAGGCAAATCATGGCAACTGGTAACTAAGTAACAGGAAACGACGGGCCATAGAGGGCGATGAGTCTGGTTAATCATGAAGAGAGGGGGGGAGGGAGGACAATGACAGAGAGATAAGGGCCATAGTTCTGGCTCACTGCAGACCCCTTTCCTCCAAAGTGTGCAAGCTCATTCCCTCTCCACGTGAACTCGATTGACACTGGATTAGTGTCAGTGTGGGCTGGAGAGGCAGCCTCCACCCTTCTCTCAGCAAAATTTTCTTTGTCAATCCATGAGGGGGTGTAAATGAGTGCACACTACAATGAGAGGAGCCGGAGAGCAGCCAATAAACTAAGCTTTTGTGTGTGTGTGTGTGTGTGTGTGTGTGTGTGTGTGTGTGTGTGTGTGTGTGTGTGTTGATGTTAAAGTTGCTATGATCAATATTTTTAGAACAGGACTGTATTAATTGACAACGTGAAAGGAGTCTCTGATAGTAACACACTACAGGGAATCATTATCTCAATCGGCTTTACGGAGCTTTATACACCCTTTTGTACATGACGTCACGCTCCACTCGTGCAAATTATGAACGCCATGACAGACGGCGGAAGAACTATGCTGTAGACGGACGGCAAGCTAAACCCTTACGTTTTGTGTTCTCATATTCACAATCTGCAGAGTAATCCTCACCAACACAAGCATGTGTATGTATTGCCTTTTTGTTTTAAATGAGTGATAAATAAAATGATCCTCAACCAGCTAGCTAGCTGCCGTGCTAACCAGCTGTTCCTGCTAACAGGTCCAACCCGATGATGACCCACATAACTAACTTATTCACTGACCTAGCTACATATCCAAAAAAGAAAGCCGTTTCCCTTGATCATTTAACTTAACACACATACAAAAAATATCAGTTAAATTAAAGATGACATGGCACAGAAAGGCCAGAAAAACTAGTTAAATGCGGCTCTGCGGAGCTCCTGCTCGCTAGCTGCTGCCCATCGCGTTGTAATATCCACCAGTCAAATCTTAACATAGGCTACACAGCGAATATAATCACAGATAAGAAGATGGCTAGATGTTACAATTATGTGTGGTTACAACTGATCATAGACACGCCATGATTTACTGCATGGATTAACGTGTGATAGATAATTAATGACTGCACTTCCCAGAGTTGGGTTCAGGCATCCATTAGAAAGTTGCATTGGCATACCCAGTGAACAACGGTATGTGGGTAGCCACGACCGACCATGTCCTCTAAAAACATGGGCTACGTGTTATATAGCTAAATCTTTACTTAAGTAAAGAATAGATGTATAGATGTACAAAATAAACCCTAGATTGATGTCTTATCTTTGCGGTACCTCCCCCCGCCGTTAGTGTAGCATTGCGTACCTGTAATCCAGCCAGCTACAAAGAACTGGTAAGCATCCAGACTTTTAAAAGCTTTGAGATCAGCACCAGTATATGGGGATACCCCATTTACCACATAGAGGTACAGGTCATGTGGACTGAAGTCGGCGGACTCAGCGATTTAATGAGGTCCATGAAAACGGAGGGAGGAAGAATTAAGGGTCGGTATCCAATCCTGCTATCTCCAACTTCTCCAAATACCGCTCTTTGTGAGCACCTACCAGATGCCCTACCTCGACCGATAACGGCACGACAACTTGTTTTTCAATAGAATAAGCCATAAAGCCATAAATACAGTTTATTTAGTGTTATGTATTTCAAACTGATTGAAACTATGACACTTTCCGCTCGTCTACTACACTGTTTAGCTTGTTATTGCCAGTGATTTTTCCGTCCATCATGGCGTCGTCACGTGGTCGTGGTCATGTGTTTGCAAAGGGTCTATAGTGAGGTTCAACTTATTGTTAGCTGTTCCCCCCACAATTTTACTGTTTTGTATCACTCTCATTGCTCTCATAGCGTCATTTTCAGCCGCAGTAAGCAGCTGTTTTCAGAAAGAAAGCTCCAAAAACTAGCTGGTGAACATATTGGAACATTTAGCAGCTAAAGAGCCAGATATTTCCCTCAGGAGTTGGTGGAGACCAAAAACAGAGCTAAAAGAGAAGGGAATATTGGACTTGATGAGAACAGATAGGGCTGCCCCTTTGTATCTCTCTTCTACATTTAGTGGACAAATTTATGCGTCCTTACAGCATTGGTCAAATCTGACATATTTATTGAAAACTGCAATTAGCCATATTGATTTGAACATGCAATATACTGTAATTTCAGTGTCTTTATGAAACAGACTGATTCTGGCTCATTTAAGACAGGCTTTTCACAATAACAGAAACCTTTATGAAACAGTCCCCTGAGGGTTGACAAAAACAAACAATAAAAACACTAACAATGCAGCTGGGATTTGAACCCAAAACCTTCAGACTACAACACTTATTCTGTACCAGCTCAAGACTCTGTGAATTGGACTGAACTGAACCAGTTTCCCACATAGAAGAATTACATTTTGTCAGTTTGTCAGTGTGAATCTGTTTCAGTCTGCATACTTTGTTTTGGTTCTGGAGATGGTCACAGGCAGGTGGAGATGTAGGTTCGAAGCCCAACTGAGGTATGTTACACAGGTGTGTGTGTGTGTGTGTGTGTGTGTGTGTGTGTGTGTGTGTGTGTGTGTGTGTGTGTGTGTGTGTGTGTGTGTGTGTGTGTTCTTGTTCTTCGTGGGGTCCAAAAACCGGGAGTCCAGTATACTTGTGGGGTCCGGACAGCCTTGTGGGGCCAAAATGCTAGACCCCAAAAGGTTAAAGGGCTGTTTGAGGGTTAAGACTTGGTTTTAGGATTAGGGTTAGAATTAGGTTATGGTTAGGGTGAGGGTAAGGGTTAAGGTTAGGCATTTAGTTGTGATGGTTAAGGTTAGGGTAAGGGGCTAGGGAATGCATTATGTCAATGACGGGTCCCCACAAAGATAGTGAGACGCACTAAGTGTGTGTGTGTGTGTGTGTGTGTGTGTGTGTGTGTGTGTGTGTGTGTGTGTGTGTGTGCTTTAAACAACAAACACTAAACATTTCAAACGCTGCAATCATCCTTTGTTGTTTAGTGTAGATTTCAACTTGCAAATTTCATCATCAACCAAAGAGGGGGGAGCAGAGAACATATTCGCCCAGCCAGCTAGCTTGGTCGGCATTTTGGCTGCATTTGGCTTTTCTTCTTTTTTTATCAGCAGTGTTTTAGTCTGCAAGTTGTTGAACTGACTCTGCAGGTGATAGAGGTGCTGATTATTACCAACCCTTCATCTGCATATTATATATTGCAGTAAACCTGCCTTAATAAGGATTTTTAATTAATCTCTACACGCTAAAGAAGGATACAAGCTACTACAATTTGTGTACAGCTTCAATCATTTTCTGTATTTGGAGAGCAAATTATCTGGATATTATTTTGTGAATTGTGGGTGTGCTGGACAAAATTGAAATAGCTTCAAATTAAATGTGATAAATACATTGAAGTAGAAGTTAATGCATAGAAACTACCTCAGTATTTTATAACCAGATTCCTACTCAACTATCATAGAGAAGTTGCATGTCTGTCAGCCCAACACGTCTTGAACACATTCTCTGCGGTCTAAGGGGCTCGAGGGGCCCAGAGGAAGCCTGTTACCTCTACACAAAGGCAGAGTGTATTTGTGACCCCGGTGACCTAACCACTGCTCATAACTAAAGCTTTATCTCTGACACAACATCTGCTTATTAAACCGGCAGGCACGAACAAGTTAAGTGGCAACAAATTGCGCTAGTCAAGCCAAGTCAAGTCTAAGTTGCTAGAAAGCCCACTCCTATCATCAGCAGATCCAAACATGACCCTTTACCTGATCTGTTTGTTCACAAATAGCTGATTTGCATGAAGCTGCTGGATCACCCACTCCCTCTCACATGCTTTAGCTCTGTCAGTGCCACCTGTGTTTGTGGCCTCAATCATATACGGCCTCTGCAACTGTAATGGGCTCACTGTGGAGAGGCACAAACACTCCCTGCTGCCAACACTCTACAGCTCTTATTCTACTCTCCCTATTGGTGGTGACATGCTTATAGTACCCCCCCCCCCCCCCCCCCCCCCCGCTGCTGCACTGACATCCACTTTGCCACGGCTGTGTGGCACATCTGATTGCACCTGTCAGGCTCTGTCTTTTAAGCCTTATCCCCTAAATGCTCCTGCTGACCTTTGCCTCTGTTTTCTTCCCCTTTCCAGAATTTTCTTCCTTGCTTTCAGACCACTTGTTAGTCCACTTCTCTGTCACATGACACTCCAAAGTGGTTTAATTAAGACCTATTTAGCCTTTAGAGCCTTACATGTTGATATAATAAATCACTAAAATTGTAATAATTATTGATTGCATTTAATAGTTTGTGCTTTCTGCTAATATTGTTTTTTATTCGCAAAAAGAGCAAGTGTTTGCAAGTCACTGTTCTCAGAGAACACATCTTCACAGTACGACTGATGATGTCATTTAAACTCTTGAATTAAATTAAGTTAAAGCATAAGGCTGGCTTTCTTTCAGTCAACAAATCCCACGGCCAAAACCAACAATGTGTCAGTTTTCTCAGTGCCTTTCGTTTTGTTTTCTTTCCAGATGGAGCAAGCAGCAGTTAATAATATTATGATTATAGGATGGGATTTTTACAGTATAAAATACTTTTCAAGACTTTAAACATCACACACACAACTAAAACAAAGCTGCATACTGTAAAGATGAATGGCTGAGTAGTTCAATTGTTCTCATGAGCCTCTAGGAGTTGAAGTTTTTCAAAATGATACTCATTCATAAAAGTGTCAGCTAAATAGCCTCATCATCCATGTTTCTGTTTTCTTCCCCTTTTCAGACTTTTCTTCCACTTGCTATTCTTCCTTCTTTGCCCAGTGCCCACACTGCATTGACTCTCGTGAAAGTGTACATTTTTCTTCTTACACCTTGATATTACATGTTTTATGTAATACTTTGTTGCTATTTCAGGTTTTTATCCAATTTTTATCATGAGACAGGTGCAGCTGTCACATCTTGCACACTGGGGGCCAGGCCAATAATTAGCAAGTGAATCATAACTTCAGAGATTCAAATGAAATCAAATGGCTTATGAAAAAGAAAGTGCAGTGTTGTTTTAAGTTTGGGGTGATATGTTCCCTACCCAGAGTTATTCATTTACAGAACTGGCTAAACTATGTCTGTCTCATTGAGTAATTTAATCGTCTAGCACCCGAGAGTTTACAATCCTAAACTAATGCCATGATGAGATTAACTGAATATTTGCAACAGAGTATTGGCTCTTGCCATTTATCCCACTTGAACAAGTGCCTTCTTGACACATTAGACTTTGTTACACCAGTCATTCCAGCTTTTGACAAGTGGAATTTCCTCCTTTTGTAAGCATGGTTACAATTGAGACTCCTCAATTCCTTTGTCTGACCTCCTAACCCAACACATGATGAAACTATAAAGAAAACTGCAAATTAACTATCTCTGTTTTAACTTTTTATAAGAACACACACTTATATTCACACATTCTTCACCATTACACCATCACTGATCATTGGCCACAGAAAAGTGAACATTTTGAATACCCTGCCCTTTGGGAGGATGGGCTGGTGGAGGGGTGGTTGGACAAACAAAGCCTTACCCTGACCCCTGTGACCCTGCTGTAGGCTACCACCAGAGTGGATCTACACTCGCTCCAGATGGTGTCGTAGAGGCCCAGAGTTATCTTCATAATGACATCATAAAAGGCATTCAGGGACAATTTGTTGTTTTAGTATTAAAGCAATAGTTCACACTGTAAGATCATTTTCACATCAAGGGTGGTACAACTCAGTATTACTCCATAAATAAATACTGTGATACCATGAACATCAGCTCCCCCCATGGACACACAGCCATCAGGGTTCAGCCTTTGTGCTTGTGTCTCTAACCATTCACTTACATTTATTCCTGAGCTTGAACATAAATTCAGACACATACATTAAACCCTGGACCTCCTCAGTGACTCTTAGTACCATCCTCTCTATAGCACACATATGACAGAAAAAAGGCTGGAAATTATTTCAGTCAAGTTCCAAGGCACACAATGTTACTTGGACCATTAATGGTTAAACATTATACTACATAAATGCCAGAAGAAACAAAGTATCATCAGTGAACGACTATATGAACATGTTTGGTCACAGATCTGACAAAATAGAGGATGTAACAATGTCAATTAAACTGTTGTGGGTGCGTTCCGATCGCCTAGTAGTTCTCTGCGAAGTGGACTGCACAGGGTATTCAGCAATGTTAAGTAAGATTCCAAACCACAGGGAGCTCAAAGGAAAGTGTGAACTGTGTAGGAAAGAACTGAACAACGGTTCATCACATTGCCTGAAGTTGACAAGCAGGATTACCCATCAATCACTGATCCTCGCTAAAAATGACACTGTACATCTTGTAAAATAATCAAATCACATTTATTCACAAGTTACGTAAACACCTTGGATGTTGCTGCTGTGGAAATTTTACACTATTGAAATAATATACCCTATTGAAACAAAAACGGATAGTGTCATTCCATTGAGGCTAATGGGTCATCTATCTTGCTTGTCAACTTCTGGTGATGTGATTAACCGTTGACCAGTTCTTCCCTACACAGTTCACAGTTCCCTTTGAACTGAGCTTGTTTTCTCCCTACAGTTTGGAATCTTACTTGACATGGCTGAATACCCTGTACAGTCCACTTTGCAGGGAACTGCGTGATCAGAACGTATTCCTGTAACTGCTATTGAACTCTGCCAGTAGTGGTTGCTACAAGCAAGATAATGTTAAACCTAAACCAACTGCTTTAGGCAGAATAGACTTGCACAATCTTGTATGTTCAGGTTCCTTCACATGTAAAATACTCTATGTGTTCATCCTGCAGACACACTGGCAACCCATTTTTTCGCCATTTGAGTCAAGAACTATTTATCTCAACATTGTAACATATTGTTGAGTTTACTGTATCATCAGTCAATGAATGAATTAATCAATCAATCAATGAACCAGGACAGTTCGGCCCATTTACCCAGTGTTGTAAAGTCTGTATGTCATGCTAATTGCCAACAAACTACCGGTTGGCTAAGGCCAGGTGATTCGATGGTTGACTAGCAAGAATAACAAAAAGACGCAACTGGTCTGATTGGGACGTCTTCAACAAAAATGGCAGTGCACCTTGCGTTTTGGTATAGCCAGACCCTCCTTCAGTGCGCTTTGGTTTGGAGTAGGGTCTGGCAAAGCGAGACTAATAGGCTACCAACTCTGTGCCAGTGTTTTGGTTTTAAATTAGGGTGACCCAATTTCCCGTGACTAAAACCGGGACACTTTGCGCGTGACCGTATAGGGCTCGTGCACGCACACGCTTTTTAACGTGAACATGTGCCAGCCCAGGTCAGATAGACACAGACAGATTAGACATGATTTTGCCAACAGCACACATAGGCCTACTGCTCACAATATAACGGGGTATCTCAGTTAATATTCATGAATTTTATTGGTATGTAGCCTACATATCTAAGAAATAATAGGCTATTAAAAGACACTGAGTGAGTTTTGTGTGGGACCAACTTTATTTTTCAGAATTAAAGCATTCTTTTGGAAAATGCACCCACTGAACTTGTGAAAAGGTATTTTTCATTGCATGGCACTAAACGAATTATTTGGAACTGCTGCCACAGGCTTGAACTAAAGTTATGGTAACACTACATGAATTATGAATTAATGCATGAATTAATTCATGATTTGTGCCTTACTTCATTCCTTTATGTCTTATGAATCATCAGGAATTGACATGAGTTCATAGCCTCTCATTCATGACCTCATGCATGAACAACACATCAACTTAAGCATTAGGTAAGGTGGCTACATCATTATGCACAAGTTGTGTTCAAATCAGAATTTATGCAGTGATGACCACATTTTTTTGCAGAAAAATAAATAATCATGATCATGCTTAATAAATCATAATTCATAATGATGTGCCCACATACCTAATGCTTTAGTTGTGTTGTTCATGTATGAGGTCACGAATTCCTGATGATTCATGGGATATTAAGGAATGCATTAACTGTGGATTGACTCTATCAACGGTTCTCATGGGCTTTATTTAAGTCCTAACGTGAAAAAGCTTAACGTGGTTTAATGTACCTAAACAACGATCAGTTACAATTTCTCTCTCATATTGCTCCTCATAACCACTGAAAACTGTCAAAAAAATCTAACCCAAAGTCCAGTTATTATGGACGTTATCTGACATTAAGCGTGTCTGCTTCATTAAGGCTATTGTAAGGAAAAAGCTTAACGTGGTTTAATGTAGGCTACCTAAACAACGATCAATGATCACCAAATTTCTCTCTCATATTGCTCGGTTATGAGGAGCAATATGAGAGAGAATGTGGTAATCATTGATCGTTGTTTAGGTACATTAAACCACATTAAGCTTTTTCACGTTTTAGAATGTCCCCATTTCCACCCAGCGCTCGTCCGCTGACTTTCTAGCGGACCTGGAAGGACGGGTCAAGACAGATAAGAAGAGGCATTGCAACAATGGCAGACCGCTACGATTGACTGACACACATACATTGTTAAAATCATACGCTGGACGCTTTATCAGTCTTTCTACATGGGTTTAGTTAATGAGACCACGTAGACTATGTAATCGCTGACAACCGGGACAATTCCATAGTGGTTGGTGTAAACCGGGACATTTTAGCTTCCCGACAGGCTTTTGTCGGGACTCGGGACACGCAATTCAAAATCGTGACTATCCCGGTCAAACCGGGACGTATGGTCACCCTATTTTAAATGTAAATCCAAATACCAGGCTAATACCCAGTATATACCCAGGCTGAAACTGTTCAAATTTAGTTTGAGTCACCTTATTTGACATAATAATATCTTTAATTACAGAGTTCCTTTCAGAACAAAGTAACAACGTGCTTTAGACTATAAGTACATAAATGAGGCCTACACAGGCCTCAGTGTCATTTTGTTTGACGGGCTTCAGTCGTACTTCCACAAAATGGCCAACATAGACGCCATATTGGCTGCGGGGTAGCTCTTATCAATCCTTTCTTTTGGCAATTAGACAACGCTGTCAGTTTTTATCATGGGTCCACGTCACGGTTAAAGTTTCACCGTGATAAACTCGCCTTGTGGATCGTTCAGTGCTGTAACACAGACCACCTGTTGACCTGATAGAGCGCCATTACATTGTTTTAACGGAACACAAAGTACGGTAGATAAGCCGCAGGATTCCGGAAACAGGACTGACAAACAAACGACTAGCTACAGTCGTTGCGACACAGGCTGCCACAGTTGCGTGTTTATAAAAACGTTATCTCTTAATGCATTCATGGTTTAACGATAACAGCAAGCTAAAACCACCTTTCCTTTACTATTCAGTTTTCAAATGTTACCATATCACCCATTAAACTAGCTAACGTTAGCTAGCTAGTATAACCGAAACAAACCACAGCTCGCCAACAAACCAAAGATCACCGAATGTTAGCTAGCTCAACGTTATAACAAGACATTCGTGTGGCTAATGTTATAGCTAGCTAGTAATACGTTTGTAACGTATTAACCTAGTAGCTAGCTAGTAACCTTGACGAAAAAGGTCTCTAACTACTCCTGAACGAACTCAAATGAAGGTTGACTCTACTAATATGTTTGTCTAATTTTTTATCACGATAATATAGCTACCCAACGATATGATATTCATTTTAGAGGTATAGCTAGCTAATTCAACATTTCACGGTGATAGCCTTGCCGACAAACTGGAAATCGGATATGGTTGCTTAGCCTGCCGTGCGGGCTAGCATTAACGCTATATTATTAATTTATTATTGATCAACCTGTGCTAATGTTGAGGGGGTGGGGTAATAGCTATGTTAAACTATACAGTAATTTATTTTAAGAAATAAATTGAGAATTGGGTTCGTTTCTGCAATTTTTTTTTTGACCAACTGAAAATCGGCGAGATAACCGTTATGTAGCTAGCTATAGCTAGTACTTGTAATGCGGCGATTGTATTATATTTGACTAATAATTAAGCCGCCTGTGCTCATTTTGGGATGGGTGGAGATCTCGCGGCTAACTTAGCTAGCAGTCCTACTGCGGGACAGCCTCCTACATCGTTCGTCCAATGGATCATTACGCAGACGTCACAAGGGCCGGTTTGCCTATGTAAAAAAAAAAGTGCTTCAGGAGGAAGCGAAGAGTCAGGAGGAACATCTATAAGGGAACTGGCGAGGTAAGTTACCCACGATCTGTCTGTTGTGTAACATTATACACAAAACCAGCCGTTTATATTTTATTGATACCCTTCTCCTATAGAGGTGGTTTACGGATGATTCGCACAGGGTCATATTGCCTTTTTATTGTCCTGGTTGTTTTAAATCCAACCCTCTGTCGGCTCACAACACAAAGACCGACTCATACAGACCCACCGCGATAACAGCAGATTGGATCGTGAGGCGGGGAGATTTTGACTTAAAATAATGATTGCAATTGACTTCAATTCGTTTATTTATACCGGTTGCTGAATAACGTGCGCATTTGCTGATAGTCAGCTGTAATTACATTCCCTTCAACGGCCGTTTGAATGTTGAAATCATAGTAATTTTAGCTTTTGCTTCAACGTAACGTTACAACATAAAGATCGCTCCCCTCATGTGAAACCAGGCTGTAACGTTAGCCTCTGCACCATGCATGTAATGTTATGTGATGTGTTAAAGAAAAACCCTGACTATAAAAATGGACATGTCGCTCGGCGTGCTAGTAACTGTACCACTCGTGGTGCATTGTATTTGTTTTTTTCTGCAAGTAAGTAACGTAACATGATCTGATGTTAGAGCTCAAATTTCCTTGTCAGCGAAAGTTGTGCACTGGGGGACGTTCGCGGCAAAATAAAAAAAGAACAACGCGAGATTTCATTAACGCTTTCTATACATTAGGGAGGAAGGGGAGGAGAGACAGCAGCAGCGTGGCTTAAGTGTGCTGTAGCACTCAGCTATAGCTCAGCTTTGTGTTGTAATGTGCACATGTCAAGAAAACAGTCATATATAACCAAAAGACGCAAATGTGAAGATTATTTGACATAAAAACTACTTGTCTTTATCCTCGACAGTCAGACAATAGGAGATTAAAACCCACCCACTGGCCCAGTCTCACCCACCACCCCCACCCCTGGAAGTCAGCCATGGGCAGCTCTGGCAATACTGACAGACATGTTTTTATAATACATGAGTATAATATTACAAATTACAACATTAGCTGTAAATTATGTAATGATAAATTAAATAACCCCACCACCACCACCACAATCTTGGCATTAAGGCAATCCTGGTCTTGAAAAACACTCAAACAAATCCATCATTTATACAATTTTATATGTGTTTTTCCCACTTTCTATTGCAACTGCTACACAGCAATTTCCCTCGGGATAAATAAAGCTATCTTATCTTATTTTAACTCACATAGGTCCTCACTTTGGAGTTAGGTGTGGTGGTTTAAGGTAAAACCAAGCACAGAGCCTTGTGATTTAATAGTAATAATTTGGATCAAATTGCCAATGCTGTGATTAGTGGACGATCTGCTCTACCTCCTAAGCCACAGTTGCTCGACAGTCAAAATGTTCTGATTTTATGTTTGGTGTGTAGATGAAAATATGAAATAATTGTAAACTTTTTATTTCCTAGAGAGCTGCAAGATGGCAAGTGCAGCGATTGTGCCTCCAGACTACATCCAAGATAAAAGCAGCCGCCTTTATGTGGTGACCTGGTTCAACAACCTGCTGAAGACAAACTTCACAGATGTGGGGCAGCTGGGTTCAGGTGATTCATGAGCAGATATAATGCAGTACAGTGGTACTTTTGTAACTTGTAACTAACTTTTATTAACGTCTAAATAATTATTTTATTTGGAGTTTCGTTTCACACCTACATGTCTGATCATACTTTTAGGGCATTTTCACACCTGAAAGTCTGGACCAAGGTTTATGCGTTTGTTACATTATATACATTTGAGCCGGTAAGTTTTGGTTTCACACTGCAGTTATGCAAGCGCACTAAAGATCTATACCTGACAAAACAACGTCCTGCCGTCATCACATACGGGGTGGAACGGTACATGTATTCGTATTGAACCGAAACGGTACGGGCGCCTCGGTTCGGTACATGAATTTACACGGAGAATACACGGTATAAAAATAAATAAAACTTGCGTGCAAATGAATTAATGTAATGTGGAACTACTGTTACATACGCGTTTCTTAGGGACACCTAATCTGTAGCCCTGCCTTAGCTCTGAAGCTCCCAAGCTCCGCCTACATGTTGGTCCAGTGAGTCCACACAAAGAAAACTAGTCCCTTCCATATACAACCAAACACAGATGTACTGTAACTGTATCCCTTCTTGCCTCGACCACAAATGGCTTCCAGGCCCATTTACTTTGCTGTTAGCTCCGCCGTTAGCTTCGCTGTTTGCTGCTAGCTCCGCTGTTAGCGTGTGAAGCTAACGCCACAGTTCCCCAACTGCTCTGTGTAACCGAAGCTGCTCTTTTACACCCCTGCTTTGTGCATTCACATATGAGAGCAGCGCTTGTCTCCCATATTACACTACTAGCTGATTGTCTTATTTTGTTTACAAGTTCCAGATGGAGTCTGGAGATGATGTGGGGTATCCTACTTATTGTTTACTGTTTACATCTTACTTTATACGCTTCAGGCTGTTGCCGCTAGCTCAGGCGAGAGACTGTATGACACTAGGTGGTACAGCCTGAGACATGCACAATAAAAAAAATTGCCTTCTGCATTTTTGTTATGCTTTTCCCTCCATTGTACCGAACCGAACCGTGATGTCTGAACCGAGGTATGAACCGAACCGTGACTTCAGTGTATTGTTCCACCCCTAGTCTCCAGATACTTATAATTGATTGGTTTGTAGACAGGCTTCCCCGTCCTCTCGTATCCTCTCTCTGTGTCTAAGTTTTTTCAACTGACTGCTGCTCTGCTCTCCCCGTGCTGCTGCGGCTCTTTTTGTTTTGTTGAGAAGCGAGACACGGGAACTTTCTTTCTGGAGCATTTATTCAAAGACAAACGGAAACCTATGCTGTACATTTACTACCACTTAACAAATAAACTGCTGATGTATTCTCTGCTCTGATAGCCGACAGCTGTCTGGTCTGAGCGCATTCACCGTCACTCTCTCTCATGTAGCCTACACACTAAGCACTGAGCTTCCAAAAAATGCTTTCACACTATAAACGAACCGGACCGAGACCACCTCATTTTATCGGACCAAAATTTGGTCTTTTGATCCGAACCGTGGTCCGGGGGAGGTTTCACACCTGTAATTTTGGTTTGGACCAAATGAGGTAGGTGTGAAAACGCCCTTAGCTATCAACCTAATTTGACTGTATTTTTACCTGTGTTTTAGGCCCTGGTAAGTAACCGTTAATTACCTGCTTAATCAAGTCAACTCAATTTTGTCATAGCCCAATGTCCAAAATTTGCCTCAGTGGGCTTTAAAATCATTACAGCATTTTCCTTTTTTTTCATTTGTTTTTAATTTTTTTTGTTTATTATACACTACAGGAAAAATGTAAAAGTAACAATAAGTTAGAATATAAACGGGCCTGACTCAGTTTAATAACTGGTTTGCAGCAGGTTCCTGTTCTGCAGAACATAGTTACGGCACATGAGGACAGAAACATTTGTACAGGACATTAGCATGGGCTAGACAGATGCAAACACATAAAACAACAATACATGAACAATCAATGTGTGTAAGAGTAACTGTTGAGAAGGAACAGTTTGTATGTCTTTTTGAAATATGTGATGGATGGTAGCGTTCTGATGTGATGAGAAATGGCATTCCAAATTTTGGTGTATGTATGAAAAAAGGATTCCTGACCATAGTTGTTTTTGTATGGGGGGACTGGAATGAATGCCTGTGAAACTGACCTAGTAATGCGTACTGGTCTCATATTGTGTGTCGGGAGAAGTGCAGCAAGTGTTGGCAAAGTGCTATTTTGAATCTGAAAATAAATGCAATAGCGTGGCTCTTTATGTAGTTCTGGTAAGTCAGAGCATTTGAGCGTGTGAGTGCAATGCAATGGTGAGACCACTTTGGGAGATTACTGTGGATCTTGAGAGCACGATTGTATAGTCGTGCTATTTGTTCAGTAATTTCCTTTGTGGTAAGAGACCAGATTGGAAGACAGTAGGACACTGTTGAAAACACAATTGCATGTAGGTAGGTTTCAGAAACAGAAAAGGAAAAATATGATCTAGTCTTGTTATACACATAAAGTTTCTGATTTAGCTTTTTTGTTAAGTTAGAAATGTGTTCCCGGTATGTAAGGTGTGAATCAAGTAGCACACAAAAATATTTGTAAGTCTTTGTGATGACAAGATCTTGGTTTGCAAAGGTAATAGAATCAGTAAAAGAAATACTTTTTCTGGGTGAGTGAAAATACATACATTCAGTTTTCGTTACATTGATGGTAGGGCTGCAGCTATCGATTCTTTTTGTAATCGATTAATCTAGCACTTTATTGATCGATTAATCGGATTTTTTATTTTTTTATTTTTGTAATTCTTTTTTTTTTTTTTGCATTTTTAAACAACCAAAAACTAGACCTATATGTAAATATTAGTTATACTTAACCTATTTTCATTTATATATTTGATTATAATGTCACACAGCTCTGTTACACTTATGCTATTAGATCGTTGATCAGCTGTTTCTCCGTGGAGAGAGAGAGAGATGCGCAACAATCAGCTGTTTTTCTGAAGGATAGTCAGCGCGTCAGCTCAGATCGTGGTCACCACTATGTATTTTCTTGTCTTTGATTTTGGTAGTTGGTGTGTTTGATGTAGTGTCATCGTCCATACGACTCTGTGATTGACTTTTGTCGGTCCTCTTCGTGGAATGGATGATTAAGTTAGACTCAATGTTTTCTGTTGAGATGCTAAAGCTCTGACGTCGTGCTATTATTGTGCTAAGCTAGTTTGATTTTGCAGTAGACACACTGTACAGAGTTTTAGTTTTAATTACGTCTGAACTGATTCCAAACTTTGGACCCTTCCTGTGGTCTCCTCCAGCCGGTCTCTTCTCTCAGCCCCTCACTAGTTACCTCTGGCATGTGTCACCAGCAGCAGATGGAGCCGTCTGGTGAGCGACAATAGCGGAAACACCGTCCGTCAGCGATACAACGTTAGAAACACTGATGTAACCAAGCTTCGAGGCAAGTCATTTTGCATCGAGGATTTTTTGTAATCGAATTATTCGAGTTATTCGAGGAATCGTTTCAGCCCTAATTGATGGTCAGGTGGTTCTTTTTCAACCAGTCATGTAAGAACTGAAGATCAGATGATAATTTGGAGTTTATGACATCAGGATTTGAGTCAGAGAGAAAAGTCACAGTATCATCATATGACAAGCATATGACACCCTCTGTCCTTTGTCCATCGTACTTGGATAAGGAAAAACTCTCCCTTTTAAAAAAATCTTTACATAGGGAAATAAACTGAAGAAACCTCAGGGAGAGAGTGTGTACAGAGCGGCTGCTGCTGCTTCACATTTAAGTTTTGCACTGGCAAACCAGCAGGAGGCTTTGGCGGCGTGAAGCTGCTAGAGGAAATACAATGGTTTTGTCACTTAATTACAGTGAGAGAGTCAGTGGGGCATCAGTATTATATATTGCAGGAAAGAACTGCCACAGTGAGCTGTTAGACGAGGAGCTGTGTGGAAAAAATGCCTGCACCACACTAGCACGGCTTGAATGGTCATGGTTGCTCACAGCTCAGCACGCTGTAATATCCTCACTGCTGTTGAAAAACAGCAGAACACAAGAGTGATCGTCCCTCCATTTGCACTTGTTAAACTGTCTTTTTTTTCTGTATGATCCTACAGGTGCATGTCACTGTCAGATCATGGACTTGGTTATTCCTGGCTCTGTTGATATGACCAAGGTGAAGTTTGATGCGCAAGGAGAGGATGACTGTAAGCACAATTTCCATCTCCTCCATGAGGCCTTCAGGGAGAGCGGTATCACAAAGGTATGTGCCTTTTCTCGAGTAGAGTCTCATTACAATTTCTGTAGAGGTGTTGGTAAGCAGATTTTCGCACCTTTGGACAACGCGAGGTTAGCTGCTTCCTCCTATTTGAAATCTTTATGCTTAGCTAAGATAGCCACATGCTCTCTCTACTACTATATTTAGTGGAGAGATATGAGAGTGGTATCGATCTTCTCATCAAAATTTTGACAAGACGTGTTGTTTTGTTTTCCCCTGATGTTCAATATGTAAGTTTTATTAATTTCACAATCTTGTCACGTCTTCTTTGTCTTGCTTTTAGACTTTTCCAGTTGATGAGATTATAAAAGGGGATTCTCAAAGCAATTTTGAGACCCTGAAGTGGTTCAAAGTTTTCTACATGGCAAATGCGAAAAGTGAAGGATACGACCCTGTGAAAGCTCGGGAGAGTCAGGATATCAGCCCTATTGTGGTACCTCCCCAATTGCATAAAGGTAACTTAAGATTTTCTTTCACTGTGATTATAAAATAGGGCAGTTCATTGTGTGTTGTTTTTCACATTTGCAGTAATTGTGCAGTAATAATGTTTTTCCTCTCACTTTGTCAGGGATATCTAAATTGGAATCAGACACGGAGGAGAAGGGTACTGTAGTGACTAAATTTCCTTTCACTGAAAAGTGGAAGGGAATTCATGAATGGGCTGACCAGAGTACTCTTGGAGAGCAGTATACCTTCTGCTGCTCTTGTGACAGAAACCTGAAGACATTTTCGAAAGGCCTTATTGAACTCAGGCGACATGCAGAAACAAACAAACACAAGAAAAGGGCTAAAATTTACAAGAGCCAACACTCTGAGCCGCTGCCCTGTAGCGACGCAGCTATTCAGTTTATTCACAAACACTGCAACACTGGCTCTCCTAAAGGGAAACATGTGTCTAGACATTTTGCACGCAGTAAACTGGGGCTGCAGTACCCCAAAGACATCAGATCTGTTTGCCAACACACTCCTTACTGTGTATACATTTATGGAGGGGTAAACCTGGGAAAGGATGCCACTGTCTCTGTGGTCCTTGTTGGGTTTTTTGATGTCGAAGCCTCCAGGCACTGCATCCGATTTCTGGACGCTCTTGCAGGGGATCAAACACCAGCAGCTGTGGTGGAGACCTTGAAGAAATTTGGGTTACACACCGATAATCTTGCTGCTGTTTATTCTGATGGTAAAGGTGCGACCTCAGAGCAGATCTACACACAGCTCAGGGAACTCAACCCAAACATAGTAGCATTAGGTGGGCTGTACGCCGTCGCTGATGCTGCTTGTCATGCTGGGGTTAATAAGCTCTCCAATCAGGCTCAAGAGTTGATAGTTGATATCCATGCCCACTACTCTTCCTGCTCTACCAAGAATGACAAGCTCAAGGCTCTCTTTGGCTCAGATATCAGTGCAGACAGTCCATCGTTTCATCTCAACACCAGCTGCCTTAAGTTCTGCCTGCTTGTCACGAAAATCTTGGAATTATGGACAGATCTCATAATGTACTTTAAGTCTTGCGACAAGGATGATGACAAAGCCAAGTCAATCTGCTCCCAGCTGCACGATCCCAAAGTCAGGGCAACGTTTATGTTCCTGGAGCACGCCCTCAAGCCTCTGCACAGTTTCCAAAGGCATCTGCAAACAAAGCACGGAGCTGCTCGAGCGAATATGCTGCTCATCCTAGAAGAAGCCAGTAGCCTCCTATGCACCTACACCTCCTACTTCCTTCACCCTGAAGCTGCTGTTCGCTTTCTCAAAGAACGCGATGCCCAAATCCTAAAAGACAAGAAATTCCTCCTGTCGAGCCCTGAACTCAATCTGGGTGGGAAAGCTGTGGAAGACTTCCTGAATGAGTCTGAGGCTACAAAGGCACTGCCACTGTTTAAAGAGCAGGCGTTGTCTTTCTATGTCACACTCGCAGGTTGCATTGCACAGGAGCTGCCTCTTAATAACAACGTGCTAAGGAGCATAGCTCAGCTGCTGAACCCCCAGAGCAGCCAGAAGGTGACTGGGGAAGAGGTTGGGGAGCTTGGGACCAAGCTGCAAATCTGCAGCTCCCCTGAGGAGGTCAAGCAGCTCACAAGTGAATTCCTTGAGTATCAGCGGGCTGAGGAGGGAGAGAAGGACAACTCGGCAGTGGTTTTACTAGAGAAACACTGGGCCAGTGTACTAAAGGACATCAAGCCGACTTCAATCTTCAGAAAGCTTGTTTTGACCCTGTTGTCTCTCCCCTGCCCTCCACTTGAGGCTCAGCAGGTTTTTACTCAGGTATGTAAACCGAGGAGCTGTATCAACATCTTTTGTCCATGTTTAGTTTTTGCGTGTTTAATACATTTTGTGCACTTGCTGTATTTCCTGTCTCAGGCCCTGGAGAATGAAGATGCTGCACTGTTCTCTGAGAGTGAAGCCCTAACAGAAAGCGATTATGATGTCATGTCTGACAGCGTCCTCTCTGACAGCACCTTGGTTCACACTGAAGGTAAAGTAAAGCTGCAAGAGGTAGAATTTATATCGCTGAACTACTGAAGCCGCACGCTCCTCTGAGGTCATTAAGGTCTGCTAACCAGCTGCTTTTTGTTGTCCCTAGAACGCGGCTCAAAAATAGGGGAGATCGAGCATTTTCAGTCGTGGCCCCAAGGCTGGGGAATGAATTGCCTCTGCATGTCTGATTGGCCCCCAGCCTTCACATTTTTAAATCACGACTTAAAACTCACTTTTATTCATTGGCCTTTAAACCTGCTTGAGAGTTGTAGTTTGCATTTTCATTTTTCAGTTTGTTACTTGTTTTAAATGTTCATTTTTGTTACTGTGTTTATAATCTGTCCTAAATCATGTCAATGTCCAGTACTTTGGTCAACCTGGTTGTTTTAAATGTGCTTTACATATAAAGTTGGATTGGATTGGATTGGAATTTAAAAAACAACAACAACAAAACTGCAGCTCTCCCTCTCCCCTCTCTGTCTAGCCCCTTCCATCGGCACCAGCATGCACCGGCATCATACAGTAACATTTATAATCATTCATTTCATCCAGATGGCATGATGTTATAAAGTGCTGATTCTATGGGAATTCTTTTTTTTAAATGTTTGTAAAGCCCTTAAACATATTATGAATTGAGGCTCTAGTTAGCTCTAAACATTAAAGCGTAACTCTCACCAAAATGCAACCTAGGGTCTTTTTGTGAATGTACCCGAGTCAAACTTTCATTTAAAAGCATATTTAGGACGGAATCACCATTTTTAAGATTTACCGTATTTTCGTTTTTCGGTCAAATGGCCTTTTGAATGAGATTCCTAGGAGCACTTTTATGCTAGCCTCAAAATAGCTATTTTTTAAAACACTAAGAAGGCTCGACACAACATGGAACTTTGCTCCAAGTATCACCAGGGTCTCTACACCTTAACGAAAGCATTGACAACATTGTTTGTGTACCCAGAGTTTACTAAAAAGAAAGGTTTTGAGCACCTCACTGTAGCAGTTGTTGTTTACACTATCCGCCATTTTCCCAGTCAAAAATAGGCGATCTTTGAATGCGAATGAACGGACTCCATAGGAGGAAATGTCATTCTTCTCATTCTTATATGAGGCTCCTTTTTCATCTACAAGGTCAATATTGTGTTTCACTAACGACAAAACAATGGATTATCCGTGCATTTATATGGAACTTATATTTATATTGAATGTATATAGAAGCTTTAGAATTTATATTGAATTTATATAGAAGCTTTAGAATTTATATTGAATTTATATAGAAGCTTTACTCTCCTCCCTCGGCTATTGTTGACTGGCTCGATAGACGGCGACCAGAAGAACAACTGCTACAGTGAGGTGCTCAAAACCTTTCTTTTTAGTAAACTCTGTGTACACAAACAATGTTGTCAATGCTTTCGTTAAGGTGTAGAGACCCTGGTGATACTTGGAGCAAAGTTCCATGTTGTGTCGAGCCTTCTTAGTGTTTTAAAAATAGCTATTTTGAGGCTAGCATAAAAGTGCCCCTAGCACTCCCATTCAAAAGGCCATTTGACCGAAAATACGGTAAATCTTAAAAGTGGCGATTCTGTCCTAAATATGCTTTTAAACGAAAGTTTGACTCGGGTACATTCACAAAAAGACCCTAGGTTGCATTTTGGCAAGAGTTAAGCTTTAACTTGAATTATCCGCAGCCGTGAGTTAAGGTTAGCAAAAGGCTAAGCTACCGGCTCGTCTACTGTGTTTACGTTTCCTCTCACACCACTTCTGGCGTGTCCTCCTTCGGATGGCAGCAGTAGGCGATGCCACAGCTTCGGCCTCTGGTCTGAGCCTTTGGCTACGGTAAACAGAACAGCCAATAGTAATACTCTCTTTTTAATGACCTGTGATTGGCCAAAGTCTCCCACCACAGCTAGATTTACTAAAGCCTGAATACAGAGCCATGGAGGAGATGCCGAAGTCTAGTTTTTCATTAGACCACCTGAATTACAATATGCTGAAAGAGCATTATGGAATTTCTGCCCAATGACGCCAACAATAAAGTGCCTACCACAACTTTAAGTTTGCAAGAATTTGGATTGCATTGGAACCTCCCTAAGTTCTCTCACACTACACCGCTCCTCCGCTCTCTTCACTGGTTACCAGTTGCTGCCCGCATCCGCTTCAAGACACTAGTACTTGCATACAGGGCCACGAACGGATCAGCCTCAGCATACATCCAGGACATGGTCAAACCCTATACCCCAACCCGCCCACTCCGCTCTGCATCAGCCAACCTGCTTGCTGCCCCCTCACAGCGAGGGAGAACTAATCACTCAACGATATCCCGAGTGTTTGCTGTCCTGGCTCCCAAATGGTGGAATGAGCTCCCTATTGACGTCAGGATGGCCGAAAGCCTACGTATCTTCCGCCCAAAGGCTAAAAGACTACACCTCGGATAAACATGAAGGAAAAAAACAAACATATATATATATATATATATATATATATATATATATATATTTCTTGAAGCTGCACCTTCATATGGCTCTTTGTAGTTTTGCTTATTTAAAACTAATGTACTTGCACTTACTACTTGTTGTCTGGAGTTTGCACCTTCAGGGTTGACAGCACTTAATTGGAAGTCGCTTTGGATAAAAGCGTCAGCTAAATGACATGTAATGTAATAATCCCATATATTATTTACACATCTTATTTTATAGAACTGAATGGCCTTAATGTGACAGTGAAGCCATGTGAAGTCCGCCTAACAAAGATACATCGTAAGTAAAACTATTTTTTTCCTATTTTATTTGCAGAACTTGCACTATTTTACAAATAATACCTATCATGTCATTATAAAAGTGTAACTTTTATCTCGTAGATACATTTTGTAAAATGAAGAGAATCTTACTAGAGCTTAAGAAAAATAAAATATTATTCCAGTCTTATATTTTTTGTAATGAGCATCAGATTCAGGATCCCGTCACCCTCTAGATTTACAGATACAGTTATCATATCTCTGATGATATCAACACTAAAACTTTAATAATTTCTGTTTCCTTCTAAAGAATATCCCAATACACCTGGAGAGAATGGTGCCCTGTTGCAAGAGGTAAAAGATTTTCATAAAAGAAGAAATATGGTTAAAAAAAAGCTGGATTTTTAATCGGTTGGGCTGAATTCAAATGCAATTGTAATCTATTATTTGACCATAAATACTGTCAGCTATACAAAAAAAACTACACTGAAACCAGAAGAACACAGAAAAAATGAATGTTTGTTGCGTTGCATATTTGGCTCTTTTTCTCTCATCTACTAACAGTCTTTTCCATTTACTTTCGCTTTATTCTTTATGGCCAACATAATCACTGGTATGATGAGTTGCAGTTTGCCCCTATATGAAGGTGTGTGTGTGTGTGTGTGTGTGTGTGTGTGTGTGTGTGTGTGTGTGTGTGTGTGTGTGTGTGTGTGTGTGTGTGTGTGTGTGTGTGTGTGTGTGTGTGTGTGTGTGTGTGTGTGTGTGTGTGTGTACATTTGCAAGTGCATGATATTTGAGTGTGTAATGAGAGTGTGTTGTCTCTCAGATGACCAGTAGGGGATGTTATGGCTGGGAGAGCAGCTTGCGCCAGAAGCCACAGGCCCGTACAGTGTTTCAGGCTGGTGCTAGCACCTGGTCCAACCCCATAGGTGTTGATAATGGTCTGAAGTCCAAAGATGAGGTGGTAGGTATACTCAAGTATACTACCAGAATACCACAGGGCCATGACTCTGGCCTCTGAAAGAAGTAGTCAATGGTTTACGCTACACCATGTCAGCATCCTGCACAATGACAAACATGAGTATCTGATTGCATGATTACAACCAGGGTTGGAGCATGATAGCATTTGATGAAATCTGAATCCTTTTGAATAAGGCTAGAGGTCTAAAACACCACATGGAACCTATAAATGAACTTAGATTGGTTCATTGTTACATTTTGTTGTCATAAAATGAAAGCACATCTGTTCTGTGAGACGACTGAGTGACTGACATCAAAAACACGTCCTGAGTGGATTGCCCTTTTGACTCTAACAAATGAAAAAACTGGAACCTGCTATCAGAATCCAATTCCCACCTCTAACGCACCTTCATTTCAGATTTATCATTTGCTTTGTCCTCCTGGTGCCAAGTTAAATAATGAGGCAATAAGTGGGATAACACATCTGCCTAATCATTGTGCTGTTGTGCTCCCATGTTTCAATTCAATTTAGATAATTTAGCTTGAAATCACAGTTGAAAAGACGTTTTCTTGGCTTTTTATTTCCCCAGTTTAAAAAGTCATTATATTTCAGTATATTATAATGCTTTGAACAAAACGGATGTTCGTATCTTAATGATGAAGGGCTCAATTGCTTCTTGTTTTTAACAAATTCTTTCCTCCAAGTCGCCCAAAATGAACTATCAAAAACAAATATGTAATTGATTGGTTATAAATTGATGTATGTACCACCAAATCAAATGCAATTATTAATGTCTTGGTTTTTTACATACACAGATCTTCACCTAAACTACTTTTCATCTTTGACTTAAAAGTTTAAGCTCTGTTTTAAATGTGTTTGACTCTCAGGCAGAAGAGACTTCGCCATTCAGTAAACCGACACCAAGAGCACGGCGGAAACATGCCTACCAGGTAACACAACAGTTACAGGAAAAAGCCCACAATACAGTTGTTATCAAAGTCTGCTGATCAGACATCATGTGATAGAAAATAAATATGTGATTATCTTCTTTTAGATAAAAAAAAATAAAAAATTATCATCTTTTCTTGTACTCTTATGACGTCTGCAGGATGGGAAAGGGTTTCTGACAGGGGAGCTGGTGTGGGGGAAAGTGAAGGGCTTTTCCTGGTGGCCTGGGATGGTGATGCCTTGGAAAACCAAGTCATCTCCCCCGGGAATGCGGAAGGTGGAGTGGTTCGGAGACGGGATGTTCTCAGAGGTTAGAAGCACTCTAAATGTACATGAGCTGCAGAAACACTTCACATCTGTTGAATTGGATTTCTCATCACCATTTCTTTCTGTTGCAGATCTATACGGAGGGTCTGCTGACGTTCAGTGCCTTCACTAAGTGCTTCTGCAAAAATTCCTTTGCCAGCTTGCCAACCTACAAGGAAGCCATCTTTCAGATCATTGAGGTAAAATGCAAAACTGTCAACAACATCCATCAAAGCATTTAGTACCACTTCCTGTTTCTTAATGTCTGTTGTCTTTAATGTGCAGTTTCTCTTACACATCCTCTTGGTAACCTTTGTGTTGCTAGTTGTTGTTAGTTAGAAATTAACACCTCTGCTGAAGTGTAAAATTTGTTAACGATAATACGAGACGAGACAACACCGCTGTCATTAAACGCTGATAATAACGAAAAAGACAAAACTAAAAGGTTTTTGTCCCCTCTCTCTCTCTGCGCGCACACACACACACACACACACACACACACACACACACACACACACACACACACACACACACATATGTATCCCGCTTTATTAGATAGATAGAGGAAGAAGTCTGTTCTCATCCCATCAATACTGACATTCACAAATCTCCTTCTGTCTGTAATGGGATCTTATCAGTTTATTGAGAGGAATGTGTTAACTCATTGCCAGGAAATGTTTGTAATCTTCAGTTGGCAGGTGAGCGATGTGGGAAGTCTTTTGCTGAAGCGGAAGGAAATAAAGAAAAAGAAATGAAGCTGATGCTGGAATGGGCTTCTGGAGGATTTCTGCCTACAGGACCTGAAGGATTCGTACCTCCTGGTAGGAGCACATTTATACATATTTACTTATTTATTATTACTAGATTGAAAGAAATCCTCAGGGAGTAGACTGGTACAGACAGTGTTGTTGTATGTATTAAGAATTTCTCTTGATTCCCTCTTTCCTGGTCTTAAAGATGCTGCAGCACATCATGATTCTTCTGACTCGACCATGTCTGACTTCCAGCCTCCGGCAAAAAGGAAATATGTTTTTAAAAACAAGCCAAATCCACCCGTAATAATAAACTATAACAGAGGTACTTCATAATCATTTTTGTCTACATTTAGTCCACAGACATGACATCAAAAACTCAAAGACTAGATTCAGTCGTAAGTTTTATGTTATTATGATTATTATTTGTGATTTGTTTTTAATATTTTACTTTACAGAATCAATAAGAGAAAAGGTCAAAGAGAAAGGCAAAACAATTGAAGGTAAGTTTTGTGAGAGCGCATTGAAGAAGTTTGTGATTTTAAACCTTTGATACCAACATAAAACGCTTCATTTTAGAGTAACTGTTTGTTATTTCAGATTTTTGTCTGTCTTGTGGATCAACTGAGATTGAAGTGCCGCACCCGTTGTTTGAGGGTGGTCTTTGTCTAAGATGCAAGGTAATCTGATAAACCGACGGTCTCTCTCTGTCTACTGCATGTGGTCTGCTTTCCTTCATCCCAGCCCAGTTTGTGAATGTCTAACCTCCATCTGAAACACAGCTGCCAGTAACATCCCAAACACTGCAAGACAACCATGTCACTGTTTACAGGGGAACTTCACGGAGACGCTGTTTCGCTATGATGAAGATGGCTACCAGTCATATTGCACCGTGTGCTGCGCTGGCTTAGAGGTGATTCTGTGTGGCAACGCCAGCTGCTGCAGGTAAGCACTGCTCAGGTGTTATATTGGTGTTTATTGTTAATCACTGTAACCTCTGTAACTTGGATTTCTTTCATATTTCAAACCATGATACACAAAACTAGATTAACAATTCAAAACAAAAAAAATAAGGCAGATATCTGAAACACTTGGAACACCCTCCTGAAGATGTTCTACTTTGATTTCCCATCACCATACAGTCCCATCTGAATAGCATCAGGTAGATCAATTGATTTGATCTACCTGAGTAGATCAAAGTACGCCGAATTAGCTATTAGCAGTTCCAGTTTGCAACCTGCAAACCGGAACCGGAATGTTGCAAACTAGACACTGGATTACTTTGATACTGAAGAAAACTTGTCATTCTTGGGCACGTTTTGGAGTTATAAAAAGCGTTTTCATATCATTTCTAAGTGGGTTTATGGACGTTTATTGGTGATGGACATCAGAAATAATGATATTCATATGGTGTGTAAGTCACACTGAATATAACGAGAATATAAACAGTGTATTTCATCTGTGTGTTCAGATTTGACTGAGTTATGACTCAGAGAAGGAGTACGATCTTTTGAACATATAGCAGCAATCGGATGCTAACTGTTTTGAATAATTGTTAGTTTGGCAGTTGTCCTTACCTAAAAATTCTCCTGGTGGTCCTGATGTGTGTTTTCGTCCACATTCTGTAAATTTCAACCTACTAAATGACTTAAGAAATAGCAATGATGGTCAGTGAAGGCTGGTCACTCTCTGTTACCTACATTCGGATGACTCACGCTAACAGCTCTACTTGTTTTTTGTGTCTACACAGTTATCATTTTCTCATTCACATGTATGTACTTGGGTGTTTTCTGTTTCTCCCAGATGTTTTTGTAAGGACTGTCTGGAAATCCTGGTGGGACTGGGAACCTTTGACAAGTTGAAAGATGTCGATCCATGGAGCTGCTACATGTGCAAGCCGTCGCAGTGCGACGGAAACCTCAAACTCAGACCAGACTGGAGCATCAAGGTTCAGGACTTCTTTGCCAACAACAGCGCCATGGCATTTGTACGTACCATACTTTATTCTCTCAGGGCACATTTCTAGTGTAGTTCACATGCTGGCTTGTTTGAGGTTAAATTCTCACTATGTTTACATTACTAAACATGTAATGGCTGCACCAACTGAAATACAACCAGTTTATTAGGTGCACATATCAACATCCAGTGCCATCCATTAAAGAAAACTCATCATATTCACCGTTTGCTGAGATTGTCTGAGAGGTGTTGATTCAGCTCTATGCTCATTTTGGAGGATGTACTGTACTTTGCGGTGCTGTTTAAATGTTTTGCAGTTTATCGAAAGATGTTTCACTTTTTTTGTGTACTAAATAAAAGTAACATCTAATAACTTAACCTAAACTTTAGTTACAACATAAATGTGTCTCCTTCTGTGTGTAAAAACCTGTAAAAGAGAATCAAATTGGTTGTAAGTGCAGATAAAGGAAAGATGATGCCAGCAACATAATATTAGTTCAAGAACCAAATCAAAATGTATAAAAATGTCTTCTGTTAATAATTTGATGATTCCACTACTATTTTATTCTACATGTCATACAGTCATTTATGCTTGTGGGTGTACTGTAGGGTTGGGTACCTTTCGCATCTGAACCAATATCACTACCGATACCGGTATCCGAAATTCGGATCCCGGTACCCAACGGTACTTTTTTCGGTACTTTCCCTTTTGTAATTACAAAAAAAATACTTCAGTTGTAAAAATAATTCCAAACCTATTTATCCTATTTACTTAGAACATTATGTTATTTATTTAGAATATTTTACACTGACACAAATTAAATAGAAATAAAACCCCTCCCTCTCTCCTCCCAAACCCGTCCCTACAACCTATTAAATTGAATAATTATTCAACTTTTATTCTTGTATTTGTATATTATTCTTTTTTAGCCTGTTTTATTTTCATCATGACCATTTTTAATCGCTCTCTAATGTTCCATGTAAAGCACTTTGAATTGCCTTGTTGCTGAAAGGTGCTGTAGAAATAAAGTTGCCTTTCCTTACAACCTCAGCCTGTCAGTCAGTCCCCAGGACAGAGAAACCACTGTTGTGCCTGCTTGTCTCACAGGAAGTGTAACGTCAACAGCACCGCGACCGCTTACGCCTCGCCATTAATAGATCATTACAGTGAATGGTGTCTGCGTGAAGTTTTGAAAAACTGTAACCACACTTGAAACCATTTTATTGGCATTGCCGTGACTCACTGTGACTTCAACCAAACTGCAGATCCGACGTAGTTTGCTCCGTCCGCACCTCTGTGCACGTGTGTGTGTGTGTGTGTGTGTGTGTGTGTGTGTGTCGGAGCTCCGCTCTCTGTCAACTTGCAGAGAGGACAGACAAGCTTGCGCTTATTGATTTTACGTGAACCAGTACTCGGTAATACCGACGTGATTCGGTCGGTACCGGTAAAAGTACAGGGTTCGGTACCCAACCCTAGTGTACTGTGAAGTAGTATGTGAGTGAAGCTGCAAATGAATCCTCATCTTTGTTTTAGAAGAGGTATGTTTGTTAAGGTGAGGCATTGATTTACTGTAGTAATGGCAGAGGTTAGCAGATTAAATATAGGCTACTATCAGATGAGAACATTAATAGGGCTGCAACTAACAATTATTTTCATTATCGCGGCTGCACTGAAAGTTGTGTATTTATTTTTTATAACAGGAGCCTCACAGAGTTTACCCCTCCATCACTGCTGATCTGCGCAGACCAATCAGGGTGCTCTCGCTTTTTGACGGCATTGCAACAGGTTGGTTCATCATTTTATCTGACAATCTTGTTTTTTTAGACAAACTCATCCAGTCTCTGTGATTCGTTTGTCTATGCATACTACTGAAGAGGAGCCTTTTACAAGCCTCAGTTACACCTGAACAAAATTACAATTGTAATTTTTTTTAGTTTACACTTGCTTCTAATCAGTAACATGTCTGTAACTAATGTGGCATCGTGGCAGGATACCTGGTGCTCAAAGACCTGGGCTTCAAGATTGACCGCTACATTGCTTCAGAGATTTGTGAGGATTCCATCGCTGTGGGGATGATCAAGCACGAGGGACAGATCGAATATGTCAACGATGTTCGTACCATCACAAGGAAACATGTGAGTGCAAGCAAGTATGGAGTACATTTAGTGCTGTTGATTATCTGAGTGTGCCACACCAACCACTGAAAACAGAGCCAAACTCACCTTTAAAAACACACCTTGAGGGCGTCTGGGTAGCTCACCTGCTAGAGCGCGCGCCCATATATAGAGGTTTTTTTCCTCGACGCAGTTGCCGCGGGTTCGACTCCGACCTGCGGCCCTTCACTGCATGCCATTCCCCTTCTCTCACCCATTTCGCATTTTCAGCTGCCGTATACAAATAAAGGCCTAAAAATGCCCCAAAAAACAAAAACAAAAAACACACCTTGAACGTTCAGTTTGTGTAGTATGTGTCACACCAAAGATGCTAAAAACATTATAAACATATGAACTTAAGTTCTGTAATTGTGTGTTGCAGCTGGCTGAATGGGGTCCATTTGATCTTCTGATTGGAGGCAGCCCGTGTAACGACCTGTCCATGGTCAACCCTCTTCGAAAAGGATTATTTGGTATGCAGCTTCCAAACTTCTGTTAAGGGCATTTTGGTAGCTGTGCAGTCTGAATACTAAACAAGTTGTTAAATACTGGGTAAAATCATGTTTGAGGATCCTCTACACACATAAACCTTTGAATCTACCTGTTTATCTCTTTCTGTTTGTCCTGAAGAGGGCACTGGAAGGCTCTTTTTTGAGTTCTACCGCCTTCTGACCCTGTTGAAGCCTAAGCAGGATGACGACCGTCCGTTCTTCTGGTTGTTTGAGAACGTGGTTTTCATGAGCGCCCACGACAAGTCAGATATCTGCCGATTCCTTGAGGTGATTACATTTGATTACCGGTGAAGTATCCCCTTAGCCCCAATGGCAGGAAACAGACTGCATTAGGCTTTATTGCTTATCATTTGCGTTCTCCCTTTTTTTTCTCAGTGTAATCCAGTTCTTATCGATGCAGTGAAAGTTAGTCCTGCTCACAGAGCACGCTACTTTTGGGGAAACCTCCCTGGCATGAACAGGTACTGTACATACTAATACGCAATCATATTCCCTTTCTTCATACGTATTGCACACTGGAAAACAAAAATGTATTACTTGGAAAGATGTTTTCAGTTTCCATGCCTGTCTGCGTCTTCTCTTTAGACCTCTTGCTACAGCTCTAGATGACAAAGTGGCCCTCCAGGACTGTTTGGAAGTAGGACGCGTTGCAAAGGTAGAAGCATTTAGTTTGCTGTGTGTAAGATAGATTACACTAATGTCACTAATGGAAGCTACAGTAGCTAGTAAGCTCATAGTCTCATACTGGGCAAATGTCAATTTGAGCAAAAACTTGTAGATTTTTAACCTTTTTTTAGTCTTTTCGTAAATAATTCTTAATGACGGAGGGCATCATTAAGAAGTATTGTTATATACTGGTGAGAAGTACCGCAGAAATTATAATATTATAAATAGTTATGGTTTTCTATCATACTTTGTCCAGTTTGAAACAGGTATTAAATAGCCGTTTATGTGGTATTAAAGATGTCTTAAAAAGTCTAAAATGTATTTTGGTGAACCCTGCAGAAATTCGAAAAATGAATTGTTTAACACCCAGATTCTGATTTGTCGTCTCTTCCTGCAGTTTGACAAAGTCCGCACCATCACCACAAAGTCCAACTCTATTAGGCAGGGGAAGATGGGGCCACTTCCTGTCAGCATGAACGGCAAGGAGGACTACCTGTGGTGCACCGAAATGGAGCAGTAAGCAATTCTGGTTGTGTTTCTCTTGCAGGCCACTTCTGGGTCTTGACCATGTAACCATATTAGATGATAAGATATATTTTTTTGTAACATTTTCCACGTGGTTGACTCTTTTAGGATCTTTGGCTTCCCCAAACACTACACGGACGTGAACAACATGGGCCGGAATCAGAGGCAGAAAGTCCTGGGTCGCTCCTGGAGTGTCCCTGTTATTCGCCACCTCTTCGCCCCGCTGAAGGATTATTTTGAATGTGAACAAGGACTGTGAGCCGACCAGCAGCGGTAAACCTACTGCCTTATCTCCGCCCTGCATTACTAGGTAGTTCAAAGTCTCCCGTCTTTTTCTGAAAAACCTAGTTTAGTATTTACTACTTTGACTTTTACAAGTGTTAACTCATGATCTCCTTTTATCCTGTGAGTTGTCAGTCATCCACGATCCACTATCACCAGCAGGCACAGACACTTTTTTTTTCTCTTGTTAGTTTTGCTCCAGGTTTCCTTTGATTAATGATGATGGTGCTGTGATCAAACAATAATGTTGCTCAAAACATTGGCCTGAATCATGAAGCGACATTAGACGGTTAGCCAGCTATCTTTGGGCTTAATCACCACGCGGACAGCTCCATTACTGAGCTCAGTGGAAAATAGAGTCATACCTACAGGATCCCGACATGAAACAAGTTTCCCAAGAAGCACTAAAGTTGCAATAGAGATCTTTTTATAGATCACTAGAATCACTTTGCCAACCATGATCATTATAATTAATGTCTGCTTTGTCAGCAGGAAGAGCTTTACTTTATCTGTTTTTAAGTATAGCATATATAGCTTTTCCTATTTGGATATTATTATATCATATTTGATGAGTATTCCGAATATTTCTACAACTTCCTAATCTATTCTCATTCTTCGATAATGACATATTAATACATACAGTATACATTGATAACCAGCCTCATGATGCCGGTTATTCAGGATCACCAATGTTCAACTCAAAGAGAGCCGTTGAACTTGCTTCGTGGTTCAGGCCTCAGGATCTCTACCTCAACACTGAGTTACTGGTTAAAAATCTGCATTTACACTTTTTTTTAATTTAATTTATGAATATGAAATCTTGTGATTTGTATATTATGTTGTTTTATAGCATAATCTTACCAGGGATTTTAAAGAAGCAGTGTGTGGGATTTAGGGGGGGTTTATTGGCAGAAATGGAATAAAATATTTACAATTAGGTTTTCATTAGTGACCTGAAATCAGTCACCTGAAGCTAAAGGCGCGTGTTAGCTTAAAATGAGCCCTTCATATCTACATAGGGAGCTTCTAACAGTCGGTTATTTGAACCCTGCTACAACGCGACGTTGTAGTGAATAAATATGAGGCCAAACGCAACAGTAATCTACTTTGTAATCCACTATACATAAAGACGAGACTCACCTTATAAGTAACGAGATGTAACCAGTTTCGTTCGGTGACTACATTCTAGCATCTACCCTCACGCTTGGAAAGGGAGGTGTGAGTGCTGGGGCATTCACCAAGGGGGTAAGTGAGCCTCCACATAGTGTATACCTCCTATGGAGACATTTGGATGCTAACAAGCCATCACCTGCCGTTAGCATCCCATTGACTCCCATTCATTTTGACGTCACTTTGACAGCGAATAACTTTACATCTGAAGCGTTTAAAGACTATTTGTCCGTTGTTTATTTCTAAAGAAACACGACAATGTATAAAAGGCTCCATTACCTTGTATCTCACATTATGGCCCCATAGCAGACGTTTTTGTAAAAATAGGCTAACGATTGTGTCATAACCACGCGACTTTCTGTCGCATAGTAGAGGAATTACCGTATATAGTCAGGAGAAAATAATTAGCCTGTGCCTATGTTATCTCCTTACATATACCTACGCTCTCCGTCTCTGCTAGATTGGGAATGATTGAGATTTCTCTTGGCACAGCTACCAGAAGACTTCCAACTTTCAGACAGGTTGCTCACGTCACATCTACGTCTTCAAGCTCAGTTTGAAGCTGCGCAGTAACGCTCAGCCATCACCGGAAAAGTCCTTCTAATAGACTTCACTGGTCTCAGTGGAAGTCTACGGCGTCGCTTTGTCTTTAACTGTCTATGGTATTCACTTGGTTGCAATCTGCAACCACTGGATGCCACTAAATCCTACACACTGTTCCTTTAAGTCTGATCTAAACATGTTCATCACTATCTGTGACGGTTTTTACTAGCCACATTTTTTAAATCTGCTTTTTAATACGTTTTTATCCAAATTACATTTATCTCACTGTAGTGCACCGGTGGTTTTGTCCAAACTTACCTCACTGGTTTTGCATTGGTGCTAACATTTTATCTATTTTAAGGACTGCTATTTATACCAAAAATGTTTTTTCTCTACTCATTGAGAACAAACTGTTGTGAATATTTTTCAATATTTCAACTGGAGTGTCTTCACTATTACTGTAATAAGGACCAGGCTGCAGGGGTCTGACTTAAACATAATGAGCAGTGTCTTCTAACATAGGAGACCTTAAAGGATCATTACAATGGTTTTACACATTCCCTCCCCTAAATATCAAACGTGTGTACACTATAAAACAAAAAAAGCCAACCATATTTCACAGCGCACTATAAGTTCTAGCCAACCATGCTGCTTTTGTTTAAGAAATAACATTTAAGAGCTTTTATTATTTCTTTATTTTCGAAAAAGACAAACACGTATCTTTGTCAGGGTCAAACAATGTAAGATACTATTAAAACATACATTTATTTTCTTTAGTTTTGGTTAGTTTTATTTTTTATTTTTGAAGCAATGTATGACAAATAAAGAAAGTCCCGATGAAGATGTCAAAAATATGACAATAAATAAATAGAATTTAAGAAAAAATAAAATATAACTCAATTATGAATAATAAAAACAAAAAAAATCATATAATAGAAATCTTTTTTTAATTAGAACAAAAAATGAAAAAAATCATGGGAACAAAAACTAAAGATGAGAAATCAGCATCTAATTCAATTATTAAAAACGGTGAGTAATCAATACCATCATTGGGGATATATTGAGGCATTCATCCATCCATCCATCCATCTTCGTCCGCTTATCCGGTATCGGGTCGCGGGGGTAGCAGCTCCAGCAGGGAGTAGTCCTGGGCCACTCCTTAGGCACCGTCCCAGACTTCCACGCAATGTTGAAGAGGCGTGTCAACCAAGACAACCCCTCCACAGCCAGAGCTTTAAGCATTTCCGGACGGATCTCATCAATCCCTGGGGCTTTGCCACTGTGGAGTTGTTTAACCACCTCAGCAACTTCCACCAGGGAAATTGACGACAATCCCCCATCATCCTCCAGCTCTGCCTCTACCATAGAGGGCGTATTAGTCGGATTTAGGAGTTCCTCAAAGTGCTCCTTCCACCGCCCTATTACCTCCTCAGTTGAGGTCAACAGCGTCCCATCCTTACTGTACACAGCTTGGATGGTTCCCCGCTTCCCCCTCCTGAGGTGGCGAACGGTTTTCCAGAAGCACCTTGGTGCCGACCGAAAGTCCTTCTCCATGTCTTCTCCGGACTTCTCCCACACCCGCTGCTTTGCCTCTTTCACGGCAGAGGCTGCAGCCCTTCGGGCCCTTCGGTACCTTGCAACTGCCTCCGGAGCCCTCCGGGATAACATATCCCGGAAAGACTCCTTCTTCAGTCGGACGGCTTCCCTGACCACCGGTGTCCACCACGGTGTTCGTGGGTTACCGCCCCTTGAGGCACCTAAGACCCTAAGACCACAGCTCTTCGCCGCAGCTTCAGCAATGGAAACTTTGAACATTGTCCACTCGGGTTCAATGCCCCCAGCCTCCACAGGGATGCACGAAAAGCTCCGCCGGAGGTGTGAGTTGAAAGTCTGTCGGACAGGGGCCTCCTCCAGACGTTCGCAATTTACCCGCACTACCCGTTTGGGCTTACCAGGTCTGTCCAGAGTCTTCCCCCACCCCCTGACCCAACTCACCACCAGATGGTGATCGGTTGACAGCTCCGCCCCTCTCTTCACCCGAGTGTCCAAAACATACGGCCTCAGATCAGATGAAACGATTATAAAATCGATCATTGACCTTTGGCCTAGGGTGCTCTGGTACCAGGTACACTTATGAGCATCCCTATGTTCGAACATGGTGTTCGTTATAGACAATCCATGACTAGCACAGAAGTCCAACAACAAACAACCACTCTGGTTTAGATCAGGGAGGCCGTTCCTCCCAATCACGCCTCTCCATGTGTCTCCATCATTGCCCACGTGCGCGTTGAAGTCCCCCAGCAGAACGATGGAGTCTCCCACTGGAGCCCCATACAGGACTCCATTCAAGGTCTCCAAGAAGGCCGAATACTCTTGTTTGGTGCATATGCACAACTCTTGTTTGGTGCATATGCACAAACAAGAGTCAGAGTTTTCCCCCCCCACCAGCCGCAGGCGTAGGGAGGCGACCCTCTCGTCCACCGGGGTAAACTCCAACATAGCGGCGCTCAACCGGGGGCTTGTGAGTATCCCCACACCCGCCCAGCGCCTCACACCCTGGGCAACTCCGGAGAAGAAAAGAGTCCAACCCCTATCCAGGAGTACGGTTCCAGAACCGAGACTGTGCGTAGAGGTAAGCCCCACCAGATCTAACCGGTAGCGCTCCACCTCCCGCACCAGTTCCGGCTCCTTCCCCCACAGAGAGGTGACATTCCACGTCCCCAGAGCCAGCGTCTGCTGCCCGGGTCTGGTCCGTCGAGGCCCCTGACCTTCACTGCCACCCGTGTGGCAATGCACCCAACCCCAGCGGTTCCTCCCACAGGTGGTGGGCCCATGGGCTGGAGAGATGGATGATTGAGGCATTCAGTAAATCCAAAATATGTCACCGTCCCCAGCAGGTGGGGTTAATGACCACAGCTTTTAAAAATGCAGATCACCATTATTTTTGAATCAGGTAGCCACTTGATAAAGGCTTTTAAACGTTTTGACTTATTAACGAAGCAGCAAGCCTTGAACTTGTTAGACAGCAGCCCGCCTGTGCATCAGGACCACAGGCTTGGTGTCTCACTGTCCGATCCAACTGGTGCTTCCTTAAAGGCAGAACGAGTAGGATTTCTCCGTTGCTACGTTTCTGAACTGAGTCCGCACACAAGATAAAGCTCCCGTGAGCATATCTCTTTTTTTATGGTAATTAAATATATGTTCATGGGAACATTATCTAGAGTGCAGACTCTATTTTCTGTCTTTAATCAGCCAAACAAGTCATTGATTAATCAAGAAATAAATGGCAGATTAATGTTTATGTAGCGTACACACAAAAACCACTGATATGGCCCTTAAAATCTTTGAGAAATGAACCATTAGTTTGCATGAGTGTCATATCTGTGCTTTTGTTTTGTAAATGTTTGATTTTTTTATTTTATTCTTTTTAAATGAAAACTTTTATATTCTTTTAAAACATCAATAGTACTGTTCAGGTGCCTCACCTGCGTTTTTATTGTTCAAAGTATCATGTTAGCTTTACTAATAGTTAAGATATTGGTGCTGCCTTCAGTATGAATCACTGTTAGTTTCCCTGTGGTCGACACCACATCACTCTACAGTATCTGTTCACTGCATGTTGTGCAGTTGCACACAGACATGCACGATGGACAGGCCTACAGCGATGTGCTCGACACCGTTACCTCTTTGATTATTTGTTTAGGACTTTTGATTCCTGATGGTGCTACGCTAACGTTGCTAACCTTGCATGTAAAGTTTGGTTTTGTCTTCTTATTTTTTTCCTCTGCCTTTAATTGGCAGCAGCTAAAAGTGAACTTTAGTTGTTGGCTGTTGTTATGCCATGTGTGGATTGTAATTTGTTTTTATGAAATGTGATGTAGGGACGTATTAGTGCTATGTAAAGCTCTACTCCCTGGTGAAAAGAACAAATGACATGTCAGGACAATTAATACAAGTTTAAGTGGGATTAAACTTGGGAAGTGTTCAGTTCACTGATTACAACAGGCATAATTATGCCTGATTACAGGCATTATTGAACAGCTATTACCTGTTTTTACCACCCACATGTTTTTTGTTTAATTTTCATCAGGTCCTTACTAATTTAGCCCCCAAAAAAATCTGTTTCTTGAGCTGAAACAATTTCTGACTTGTTTTATTGTTAAATTTAGGAGTATGTTGTACCCTGTACCTTTTTTTTTTTTTAAATCATTATGTTCATGTAGTTTATTCCAACTTAATGTAGATAATTAGGAAATTAAGTTTCAGATCACATGGAGTTTAGTGGTGCTGCAACATCAGGTGATGGAAATAAAATCTGAGCTGCATAACCTCTGCTTTTTTTTTTTTTTTTTTAAATATCAAGTCATTATACATGGTAAAACTGAAAGCACCTTTATTCCACCACAAGAGGTCAACATTGTTCTCCACATATCATTTGGGATCTGATGCTGGGAGAGAATCAGTGGCTTTATGTTGAGCTCATCCGCCTCCTGTGGACCTACATCCTGTCACAACTGCAGCTGTCTAAGATGGGTGTGTGTGTTGATCAAGTGTCCTGGTGTCCATTTGACAGCCTGTGGACTACTTTATTCCCTTGTAGACCTGTTAAACTGATTCCAGACACTGTTACAATAATACTGCAGACCGCTCATGAATGCTTCGCTTCTGACTGTGTGTGCACCTATCAGTGGCTGGTTGTAAAGCCCACCTGAACAGCTCTTTCAGGTACAGAGGGGCTGCATGATGCACAGATTCAAAGATCACTGTCTGTACAGTACATTTGCAGACGCTTGCATTGGTGGAAGAAGTACTCGGGACATTTTACTGGAGTAAAAATAGCAAAACAACAGTGTAAAAATACTTTGTTACAAGTAAAAACACCGCATTCAAATTCATAGTTTAGCATCAAATTGTACATACAATTAAAATGCAAAAAGTATATATGAATAATATATATTATATCACTGGATTATAAGTCATTAGTGATGCATTAATGTGTAAACATCACTAATGTTGCAGCTGGTAAAGATGGAGCTCATTTAATGATTAATACTGCTGGGTAGCTTATAATAATACAACATCATTTATTATTAGTTGATTTATATTTTGTCCATCCATCCATCCATCCATCCATCAATCAATCGTCCTCTGCTTATCTGGGGTCGGGTCGCCGGGGGCAGCAGCTTCAGCAGGGGACCCCAAACTTCCCTTTCCCGAGCCACATTAACCAGCTCCGACTGGGGGATCTCGAGGCGTTCCCAGGCCAGGGTGGTCTCTCCACCTAGTCCTGGGTCTTCCCCGAGGCCTCCTCCCAGCTGGACATGCCTGGAACACCTCCCTAGGGAGACGTCCAGGAGGGCATCCTTACCAGATGTCCAAACCGCCTCAACTGGCTCCTTTCGCAGTAGTAGAGCAGCGGCTCTACTCCGAGTTCCTCACGGATGACTGAGCTTCTCACCCTATCTCTAAGGAAGACCTCAGCCACCCTCCTTACCAATTTCCTGCCGCTTGTATATTTTGTATTAATCTGAATCTGCAGAGTAACTGAAGATAAGTAAAGAGTACAATATTTCTCATTACATATACATGTAGTGTAGAATAAGTATAAAGTTGCATTGGAATGCAACATGGAAATACTCAAGTAAAGTACACATAAGAAGAGCAATTGAGGGCAAGCAGAAGAAGTTGGGGCACAAAGCTCACATTAGTAAGTACTTATTTTAAGGTGGAATTTACCTGTTTCCTGCAAACCTCAGTCCTAGTCATAATAATATGTCATGTAGTTGGAATTTTTCATAGTCTTTATTTAAAAAAAAAAGAAGCTATAACGAGTGAAAGGTCACTTGGGAACTGATGATATTTCCCAGGGTTTCAGTCTCCTTTGCATCTGAGAAGGAGTGGGACTCTCGTTGGTTGCTTTTATGTCCAGTTTAGTTGCTCCAGGCACTTCCTTCCCCTCCTGAACAAGTCGCATCACTTCCGCAAAGGAAAGCTGCTTGACTTCTGTCTCTGCAGTCTGGTTTGGACTGATGTCAGAGTCTGAAAGGGTCTTCTGGTCCAGCTGCTCAACACCACAGGCCATCGGAGTCGCACGAGGAGAAGCAGAGCCCCACTGATGGTAGCTGCTCCGGTCTATGGGCTCCACACACCTGGCGAGGACGGATAAGGAGCCCAAGGTCTGGATGTCAAAATCTGTTTGTAAACCTAACTAAAGCTGTGGCATAAAAGCAGTGCAGTAAAAAAAAAAAAGTACAATATTTGCCTCTGACATGTAGTGGAGTAGAAGTACAAAAGTAGCATGAAAAGAAAAGACTCCAGTACCCTAAAATTGTTCCTGTAACGTACTTAGTTACATTCACATGTATATGCTACATACCTGTTATAAAAGAAGAGTTTCAGGTCCAGCAGTTTGGTTTCCTCCCTGCTGTTGTTGCACTTGTTTACATCCTTCAGACCGGCCTGAAACCGCCGATCAGCCTCGAAGTCATAGGACTCAAACCTCAAGAAAACAGACTCCATCTCAACTCTGATTTCATTTAATTTATCTCACCTAAACCATCTAAACCAAGAAGACATCGGAGAGCAGAGGAGCACTTCCGGCATTCTTCTTATTTGGCATCAACAAATGTTGCCAAAGAAGGAACACAACTGACAGAAAGAGCAGAGCTGCAGGTGTAGCGCCCCCTCAGGTCAGAGGTAGTACTGTAACGCATCTCAACCTTCACGTCCAATAGTGTGGTCCGTGGTAAGAGAAGTATTCAGATCTAAAGTAGTAATACATAGCCTACTACAGTGAAAACAGACTGTTACAAATCCTGCATTCAGTGGATATTCAAACGTACTTTTTCTGCTAAATTACCAGTTTGAGAGTGTATTAATTATTGTGTTAAATATTACTGGATTTTTATCACAGATGTGCATGTAAAGTTGGAGATGGTCATGGAGAAGCACATTTTATATATATATATATATATATATATATATATATATATACATATATATATATATATATATATATATATATATATATGTATGTATGTATATATGTATATGTATGTATGTATATATGTATATATATATATATGTATGTATGTATATATGTATATATATGTATGTATGTATATATGTATATATATATATATATATATATATGTGTGTATATATATATATATATATATATATATATATATATATATATATATATATATATATATATATATATATACTGTTAGGTAGTTTATTTGTATGTACTGTTAGGTAGTTTATTTGAAAAAATAAGCATTGTCATTGAAATTGTATTTAAAATATTTTGGTTTGAATTTCTACATAAAGCATTGGCCTTTTATTGTAGTCCTGTGTATATGTCGAATGATCTACAGTTCTACAAAACCAGAAATATGACATAGTTCATGTAGTTAGTCAGTCAGTTATTTTGTAAACAGTACTGTATATGTGGTACATTTTTTGCCAGTGACAAAATATAAATATATATATATATATATATATATATATATATATATATATATATATATATATATATATATATATATATATATATACAGTGCATACGGAAAGTATTCACAGCGCTTCACTTTTTCCACATTTTGTTATGTTACAGCCTTATTCCAAAATGGATTACATTTATTTTTTCCCTCAAAATTATACACATAATACCCCATAATGACAACTTAAAAAAAGTTTGTTTGAGATTTTTGCAAATTTATTAAAAATACAAAAACAAAGAAATCACTTGTACATTAATATTCACAGCCTTAACGATCAATCTCAAAATTGAGCTCAGGTGCGTTCTGTTTCCACTGATCAGCCTTGAGATGTTTCTACAGCTTAATTGGAGTCCACCTTGGGTAAATTCAGTTGATTGGACATGATTTGGAAAGGCACACACCTGTCTATATAAGGGCCCACAGCTAACAGTGCATGTCAGACAACAAAACAAGCATGAAGTCAAAGGAATTGTCTGTAGGTCTCAGAGACAGGATTGTCTCTAGGCACAGATCTGGGGACGGGTACAGAAAGATTTCTGCAGCTTTAGAGCTCCCAATGAGCACCGTGGCCTCCATCATCCGTAAATGGAAGAAGTTTGGAACCACCAGGACTCTTCCTAGAGCTGGCCGTCCCTCTAAACTGAGTGATTGGGGGAGAAGGGCTTTAGTTAGGGAGGTGACCAATAACCCGATGGTCACTCTGACAGAGCTCCAGGGTTCCTCTGAGGAGAGAGGAGAATCTTCCAGAAGGACAACCATCGCTGCAGCACTCCACCAATCAGGCCTGTATGGTAGAGTGGCCAGACAGAAGCCACTCCTTAGTAAAAGGCACATGGCAGCCCGCCTGGAGTTTGCCAAAAGACACGTGAAAGACTCTCAGACCATGAGGAACAAAATTCTCTGGTCTGATGAGACAAAGATTGAACTTTTTGGCGTGAATGCCAAGCATTATGTTTGGAGGACACCAGGCACTGCTCATCACCTGGCCAATACCATCCCTACAGTGAAGCATGGTGGTGGCAGCATCATGCTGTGGGGATGTTTTTCAGCGGCAGGAACTGGGAGACTAGTCAGGGTTGAGGGAAAGATGAATGCAGCAATGTACAGAGACATCCTGGAAGAAAACCTGCTCCAGAGCGCTCTTGACCTCAGACTGGGGCGAAGGTTCATCTTTCAACAGGACAACGACCCTAAGCACACAGCCAAGATATCGAAGGAGTGGCTTCAGGACAACTCTGACTGTCCTAGAGTGGCCCAGCCAGAGCCCAGACTTGAATCCCATTGAACATCTCTGGAGGGATCTGAAAATGACTGTGCACCGACGCTCCCCGTCCAACCTGATGGAGCTCGAGACGTTCTGTAAAGAGGAATGGGCGAAACTGGCCAAAGATAGGTGTGCCAAGCTTGTGGGTTTATATTCCAAAAGACTTGAGGCTGTAATTGCTGCCAAAGGTGCCACAACAAAGTATTGAGCAAAGGCTGTGAATACTTATGTACATCTTATATTTTTGTTTTCTAATACATTTTCAAACATTTAAAAAAAATCTTTTTTCATGTTGTCATTATGAGGTATTGTGTGTTGAATTTTGACGAAAAAAATAAATGTAATCCATTTTGGAATAAGGCTGTAACATAACGAAATGTGGAAAAAGTGAAGCGCTGTGAATACTTTCCGTATGCACTGTATTACATGTAAACATCAGCATTTATACATATACATTAATAATGTTATTTGTAAGAACTTGTAGCAATAATCGTTTTACAGTCAGAACTGTGAGTTCACACTGTGTTTTTTTTAACTTTTTAAACATCCTCAAAATATTTTCATACTTAGTGGTAAAAATTTTCTAAAAAAAAATGATTATTAGATTATTAAATGACATAAAACCAGTTGACTATAGTGTGTCTGGGACCCCGGGGTGGTTGTCTGCTTTGCCTGAATGGTAGTCCATCCTTTTTATTGTAGATTTACGATATGTTGGGGCAGCCTCTAGCTCATCCAGTAAGACGTGTTCCCCATGTAGGCTGAGTCCTTTACAGCGGCCCGGGTTCGAATCCGACCTGCGGCCTTTTGCTGCATGTCATCCTCTTTCTCCCCCCTTTTCTATCTATCTACTGTCACTATTGAATAAAGGGAAAAGCCCCAAAAGATTATCTTTAAAAAAAAAAGAAAAGATTTACAATATGTTTTCAAAAATATGTTGTACAACAGGAAATGCATTTCCCACTTAGTTTTTTTTTAAGACTTTCATGCTAATATGCAATAATTGTTCCCATTGTATTTCTGTAAACACACTTTGAAGTAATTCATTATTTATGAATATTACATTTGTCTGATGATTTTTTTTTTTACCTTTGTCAGGAAAGTTGTTTACTGTCCTATTTTCTGTTTTTGACATTTTCATTAAACCTGTGAAACTGGGTGTGTGTGTGTTCTTGTTTAACTATATTCGTGGGTCCCAAAAACCGGGTGTCCAGTATAGTATAGTTGTGATGGTTAAGGTTAGGGTAAGGGGCTAGGGAATGCATTATGTCAATGACAGGTCCCCACAAAGATTGTGTGTGTGTGTGTGTGTGTAATAGAAGAGGGAGAAAATGTGTGTTGAGAAGAAATGTGACACCGTGTGATTGTGTGACTCGGTCCTTGACAACAGCCGGCCAGACGCCACCGAGAGGAGACTATTACTATTTTAGCTGATCGGCTCCAAAAAAAAAATCGGAGCTTCCATCGCACACTACAAATCAACATTTAATAATGGTATTAATAATATATCAATACATTTAGGCAATCACAAAGTTACTAAACTTGTAACTTGATGAGCTGGCTGCAGTTTTTCAGTGACGGTGAATAATAATCATAATAATAATATATTTTATTTGGAGGCACCATTCAAAACACCCAAGGTCACCTTACATTAGATAAAAACATAATACAACAGCAAGACAGGCAATGACAAAGACAAGACACATGGAACAAGTGAGAGAGAGAGAGAGAGAGAGAGAGGGAGAGAGAGGGAGAGAAAGAGGGAGAGATAAAGATGAGAGGGAGAGAGAGAGAGAGGGAGAGAGAGAGGGAGAGATAAAGATGAGAGGGAGAGAGAGAGAGAGAGAGAGATAGAGAGAGAGAGAGAGGGAGAGAGGGAGAGAGAGGGAGAGATAAAGATGAGAGGGAGAGAGAGAGAGAGAGAGAGAGAGAGAGAGATAAAGAGGGAGAGAGAGAAAGGGAGAGAGAGAGATAAAGAGAGAGAGAGGGAGAGAGAGAGGATCACACTCCTGACAGGCGAGGAAATCTTATCTTATTAACTTCTTAGCAGTTACTTTTTCTTTTTTGAGCATGTGACGTAACAGCTGATTACTGCAGAGTAAACGCGTTTCCGCAGCTTAAAAAGAATCAGATTTCAGGGTGACTGTGAAGCTATATAAATAAGATCACAACACATCCTGTTGTTCAGATCTGTTTATTCAATAAATGCATTTAAATGAAGAGGAGACATTCCTCGTATGTGTGTAAATGTACTTGGCAAGTAAAGGAAATAATAAATATTAATAAAACAGTTTGTTCTCTACGAAATTCTAGAAAGATAAGATTAATTCTACGAAATTCTACAAAGATAATATGAAGTTAATTTGCAGTTTACAATATAAGTGCAAAATAAAGTTTAAAGTTGTCAATATGAATTAAGCTTTGCAACATTGTAGCTTTTTGTAATTGAAATCCACAGTTAGCCCATCTGTAAAAGGAGATTTAGTGTTATAAAATGTACCAAAAGAAAACATAAGGACTAAGCTAAAAAGTGAAAAAACATCCCACAAACAGTGCACCAGTCGTCCCAGTTCAACCATCCTGCAGTAAAGCAGGCTTACATTTGAAGATTACATTTTTAAATTCCCTTCCCAGTCTCTGTGCGCTCTCAGCTGTCCAGAAGCATCAGTATGTTCTCCGCCCGGTCACTCAGTTGAATTCTGCAGCTGCGCTCGCTGGAGGCGAGTATCTGTGCCGGTGGAGTTTGCTCTGGTGTGACATTTGTCTCTGGGTGGAGCGAGATGGCCGAGCGAAGCAGAAGGTCAAAGTGCTGCTGGAGCTGCAGTCGTAGTTTCCATCCTGGTCAGAGAAATAAAAGAGAGAGCACCAAGATGAGACAGAAATATTAAAGAGTCGATAATGCTTACTGTTTTTTCGGAGCTCATTGGGTCTGCAAATTTCGAGTAACGGAGTAATCATTTAGTCTAGAACAGGGGTCACCAACGCAGTGCGTGAACCAGGTAGCCCCCAAGGACCACATGAGTAACCCTCAAGCCTGTTCTAAAAATGAAAATTGAATATTGATATTATCCGTTTCCCACCTTGTTAAGTTATTGTTGATAATTATTGATAATGAGAAATCATTAACGTGATCAGGGTCTTCACATAGATGACTATCATTAATCATTAATAATCATATATAACTAAAGGCAAACTGAGCAAATTCGTATTTCAAAAGAGTGTATCAAACTGGTAGCCCTTCGTATGACTCAGTACCCATGAAGTAGCTCTCAGTTTCAAAAAGGTTGGTGACCCCTGGTCTAGAATATGTCAGAAAAAAATGAAAAATGCCCCTCACACTTTTCCAGACCCCAATGTGACATCTTCAGATCACTTCGTTTGTCTGACCCCCAATCTAAAACAAAAACATTCAATTCATAATGATACAAAACTGAAACAAGCGGCAAATCCTCACATTTTAGAGGCCATAACCAGCAGATGTTTTGTATTTATGCTTAATAGATAACTCAAAATTGTAACTGTTAACTCGTTAATTGACTATTCATTGCAGCGCTAGAGCTCATGCTCACTTTTAAATTATTAAACTTGACGTTAAAACCATCTTGCCTCTGTGTACTGTGTAATATTAGTTTTCTGGGAAATTCAAATAGAAATGGTAATATGTGCAAAAGGATTATTATGAGCTTAATTTCCTTGTGTTACTTACTTGGCAATAAATCCTTTTCTGGTTCTGATCAAATTAGCACTGATGGTGTTTCTGTTATTTGGTCCACTTCTTCACACAGCAGGTGTAGACCTATTTGTTTTTTAAAGATTTTTTTTGGGGCATTTCAGCCTTTAATGGAAAGAACAGCTAGATATGAAAGGGGGAGAGAGAGGGAGATGACATGCAGGAAAATCGTCTCGGTCTGACTCAAATTCTGGACTTTCTGCATCGAGGCACACACCTCTACATAGAGTACGTGCGCCTGCTCTACCAACTGAGGTAACCTGGCCACGAGCAGCAGGTGTATTTTGATCAGATATCGGACAGACATATTATTTGTTACATTCACCTCTGCTGTGACGGTACTCGGGCTGTGTCGGACACCGTGGTTCAGACTGCTGGCCTTCTCCTCTCTCTGCTTCATGAACCTCTGGTTGACGATCCTCGTCACGCTGTCACTCCTGTGCAGCGGAGCAGCAGGCCTCGTTGGAACACGTTCCAGGTTCTTCATGATGTTCTTAGTCTTCTGCCCTGACCCCTGTACCGGTTTCTCTGCCCGGCCGCTCACCCTGCGCAGGAACTCTGTGACCATGCCGTAACGGTGGGTGCCTGCAGGTTTGCTTGGAGGCTTGGCGCTGCTCACAGAGCTGTGGTTCTGTCCTGCACCGGCTCTGTGACTGGTTTGTCGGGTCCATGTGAGGCCGGTGTGGCTCTGGTGGTTCAGGTTCCACACTGCTCGATCTCTCGAGGTGGATGTAGATGAGGAGGAGGAGCTCAAATTGGTGGATGAGTGGAGAGAGAATGCTCCGGATGAAGAGTGTCTCCGGTAGAGTTTAGGCGAGGAGGTGGAGGGTCTGGGCCTCTCAACTCTGCCTGACACCCCGTCCAGTGAGGTGGAGATGTGGTGAGAGCGGGCGGAGACCAGGGAGGTGCTCAGGACCCGGGATGGACTGCTTCTCACAGTGACTGAGCCATCTGTCTGCAGACCAACACTTACCATCTGTGGCTTCGTGTGGGTCTGAGTCCCTGAACAGGCCACGTCCACCCAGCGCTGCTGTAATCTCCCTCCCTTCCTTTCCTGTGAACTGCCGTGAACCGTCTGCCGCCAGCTGGCCGTAATTTCCTTCATGTCGTCGCTGAGGTTCGCAGCTGAGCCCAGACAGAGCGGAGAGAGGGAGGTCGGCGGTGTGCACCAGGGCGAGCCAGAGTTGACAGACTCTCTGTCTGCGACAGGGTTTTGCTTCAGCTGAGCCAGCTGGACTCTGCGAGCTGATGGGGGGCTGTAGTAGATGCGGAAGGCCGACTTCTCTGGGGAAGTGTGGCTTCTCTCCATGGACATCTGCTCAAAGTCCAGATCAGGGAAGCTAAGCGGCATGATTAGATGGTCCCACGTCTTAACGGGGTCCTCTTGGTCCAGCTGGGCAGCCTCTTGGCTCAGATAGCACCAGTTCTTCCTCTTACAGCCGTGAGGAGAAAACTGTCGCCAAAGTCCTTTCACTTTTGAGCTGCACTTTCTGTGAAAACAGTAAGTGATACATGAATTATGACCTCAGTGACTTCAGGAACAAGATGGACGAGATGTAAACGCTTTAAAAACACTCACCTGTCAACTTCATTATGAAAGAGACCACTGACAGCACACTAAGGAAAGGGAGAAAAACACATATTAGCCAAATATTGGTTGCAGAACTTGTAAATCGTATCAATGTCGGCCTGTTAGATCCACAACTGTGGTCCAGACTGAAATATCTCATGAACTATCAGATGGATTGTCATGACATTTTGTAAAGACTTTCATGGTACCCTGAAGATGAATCCTACTGACTTTGGCAATCATCTGAGTTAATCTAGCGCCACCATCAGGTCAACATTTCAGTTTATTAGATACTTTGATTTATGACTAAACTAAAGGCATTCCCATCAGCCTCAGCTGTACTTTTGTGTACTTCTGTGTGTTTACCACTAATGAGCTAATGTGAGCATGCCAACATGCTAAAATAATATGGTTAACATGCAGCGTTCACATCATATGGGATGGATGGAAGAAAGATTTAAGTTTAGATTTCTATGTTTACAACTTCAGAGTTGGCTGTGAGAGGATTAAAATACTGTGCACTGACATTATAACATCTGGTTTAATTTCACTGAATGAGTATTTGGCTTATGCAAGGCTTCCATATTTGTTTAGTTTTCTGACACTTCTGTTTTATTAAACACCAACTCGGATGAATCAGAACTTTAAGACAAAAAGTTTGGATTACAAGATTACAAGTCAAAAACCTTTTTTTTGTAATTAGGTTAACTCTGATACGATGCGTCAGCATATTAGTACGGTCATCGTGAGTGTGTTAGCATTTAGCTCAAAGCATCGCTGTGTGTTAGTACAGCCTCACAGAGCCTGTTACTCTTATTTTGTCATTGGCATACTAACTGTGACCCAGAAGAAAGCAGGGATTAAAGTCTAGTCAGTGAAACAAGGAGAAGGGAAAAAAAACAACCCATAAAAGCAGGGATCTTTAGTCATGCTGTGCAAAGGACACGCCAACAATTCATTGGCAACAACTCAAATGTTAGATTACATTTCTTATCTGATGTGCATTAAAACGTTCTATTTATTTGACCGAGCAGGTGAAAACAGTACGTTTTAAAGATCTTATCATGCACCAGGTCTGGACAACGCAGACAATCAGTTGAGTGTTTTAATGCAGCAGATTTGAGCATGCCTGTCCTGTTTGGCTGCAGCCCCTACAAGAGATTAGCCTAAATACTGTGGCATGAGGCTATTCATGATGCCTGTTTAACTGAGCGTCAGGAAGACCTGTGGCCAGGGAGACGGATCATCAGCAGGACTTCCCGCTGTATCATCCAGCCTCACACACAGCAGGAGAGACACATGCCTGAAGGGTAAACACCACCCTTACCTCAGCTGCCTTGCCCTGGGTGGTCTGGGCCTCACTGTTGAATTCAATCTGCTCATCCCGAAGCTCTGCACCGAGATCTTGCAACAACCCCTGCAGCATACACATGGTTTTGTCTTTACCCTGAATAAAAAAATCCACATATTTTTAGATATATTTGAAAACAAAACAGACAAAATTTGCTGATTTGAGTATGAAAAACTTCATTTTTACCTCTTTTGTCTCCACCTCGCGTCCTTTAACGTGACACCACTGATGGAGGATCCACAGAATCTGCAAGGACAGTCGCATTTTTGGGTCCCTGCAGCTGCGGATGAGGTCCGATTGAAAGCAAGTTGCGTGTCTCACTTGTTCTTCTCCCTCCTTAACCTCTGAGGTGTGGAGGTCTTCTACACTCTCCTGCTTACTTGGTGACTCTTTGAGATTAAGATCTTTACCGTCTCCAGAGAGAAAGGAGAAAGTGCAGAAATCCCCAACATGTCCATCCTTGTGAACGGAGAGTTTGCCTAGATCTTCTCCTGTTAGGAACGTCTCCACCCTCCCAATTAAAGCCAACAGCATGGCCTGTAGAAGCTCCAAAGCCTCATTCAAAAGCCCTGGTGAGAATATTTGATGTGCCTTGCCATCCAAGTCCACCTCTGTCAGAGAGGTAAAAGCACATGAGGTAGATGAGTGGCGGCCAGTGTTTGGTGGAGTCGTCAGAAGCTGGACAGCTGAACTTAAAATGCAGGAATGATCTCTGAGAGCTAGAAGAGTTTCATAGTCTTTCACCGTCATTCTTTTGAGACCTCTGTCAGGTTTTTGGTTGTTATCACTCTCATGACTGTCTGAAGGGTCCCACTCACCACCCACAGGACCCTCTCGACTACTATGACAAGCAGTAATCGTGCCGTCAGTCTGTGATGAAGTCTCAACATCACTTTTACCTTCCACTGCTGCCTCGTCCTGACCCTGTTTGTACGTTGTGCATGCTATTTTCAAGCTTCCCTCTCTGTCCTTCACCAGTGTGCCAGCTGACAGATTTTCCTCCAACAAATTCCGCTTCTCTTCTTCCTCCTTCTCCTCCCCTCCTCTTCCCGTTTTCTCTTTCAGGTCGCTCATTTCTGCTCGCAGTCCACGGTTCTCCACCTCCAGTTCAACGATGCGCCGGCTCAGGAGTGTGGCCTCCTCTTCCACCAGTTTCAGGTGAACTTTGACCTCTGCCTCCCTGGCGTGGGCGGAGTTTTGTTTGCTCTCAAGCGATTGGATATCGCCGTAGGCTGAGTGGTATTTGGCAAGCTCTTCGCGCATGCCTTCGCTCTCTGATACCAACTTGGTGAGCTTCTTGCACATGAGAGCTAATTCCTCTTTGGCAAAGTGGAGTTGGCACCTGAGATCTCCACTGTCATCCTTTGGGCAAACAAAAAAATTCAACAATGAATATCATTCGGACTAGGATGATGAATAAGTAAACTGCAACATGCAATTTTTCATCGCCGCAGCAGTTACTAATGTAACAAACCTCGATCTGTTGCGAGAGCCTTTTCTCAGCTCTACTGGCTGTGGATCGGAGGCTTTTCTTCTTCAGAGTGCTCTGAGGGATACAAACATGGCAAATAGGTTTATGAAGGGAGCAATACATACAAAACCAGATCCAACTGAGCAACCTGTCATTGGTGAGACATTTTAAAAAGCCATGTGAATTATTTTAGACGTCTTAATTTCTTACATCAACACTCAAACAAACACCTTTTGAGACATCCTTATCTGCCATCTGAAGTTGTGATATCACAATACTGTATAGAGACCTCGCTGAAGTCCAAAGCTCAGTGTGATACTTTCATTTCCATGTCCAAATACAGATAAAAGGAACAGTTCTACATTCTATGCAGAGAGTTTAATAAAAAAAGATGGATACCACTCTGTCTGTTCAGTGTGAAGCTACAGCTAGGAGACAATCAGCTTGACTCAGTTGCAGGAAACTAAATCTGCCTGCCAACACCTCTAAAGCTCACTAATTAAGACGTTAAATCTGGTTTGTTTAATATATCAACTTCTGGTTTTACAAAGTCGTCTGACGGACTATTTTTTGGCTGAGCGCAGCAACTTCCTGGAGTCTTGTTGACCACAAACTCAGTTTTTGTACAGTTTAAACAACTTGTTTTATTAAGCTTTAGAAGTGCTGGTAGGTAGATTTTTGTGGTTTAGGGTTAAGGTTAGGGTTAGGTGCCTTGAAGTCAACAGACGCAGCGCTGCTTTGAAGTCGATTAGGCAATGGTTATGGTTATGGTTAGGGTTAGGTGCCTTGAAGTCAACGGTCGCAGCGCTGCCTGGAAGGAGACATTGGGGGCTTAAAACACCATAGAGCAGCCGTTTCCCTCTGCTTCCAGGCTTTATGCTAAGCTAAGCTAACCTGCTGCTGGCTTTATCTCCATATTGAAAAGACAGACATGAGAGTTGTATCAATCTTCTCATCTAACTCTTCTTAAGAAAGCGAATGAGTATATAGTTGTTGTATTATAGTTAAACTATTCCTTTAAATACATATAATTTAAACTGTTCAGCATGCCCCTGTGCTATTTCCAGAGATGCCTAAAATGCTAAAAAAAAAAAAAAAGAAAAAAAAAAAAAAAACTGTCCATGGTGTGATTTGATCCAAACTTTTTCTCACGTCCGAGTCCTTCCCTTCTCTACATGAGTGAGTGGTAGTGTTATTTGTAAGTCTGAGCATGAGAGGAATGTAAGCTTCTGTCGGTCAGCATTGTCTCGCTCCTAGACACAAGACAGGATGTCACAGTGTTAATAATAGTCATCTTTTACGGGCTAGAAGTGGCTAACATAACAAGTTGGTCACAGTGTTTTCAATTCAAGGTCAGTGGGCCTGGAGGCCACGACCTAAAATGTGGTTAAAGTAAGTAATATGCATGATGGAGATAAATGCTTTGCATTTCTTGAACTGCAAAATTGCCATAATTTGTGTTGCATTTTTTCGTCGATTTCGTCATTGTTCAGGCATGTGCAGTTACATTGTGACCTGTCACCTGACAGTATCAAATTACCATTCAAAGTCCCACAAACAGTTACAGACAGTCCAGTTGCAGTGCGAGTCTCTGAAATGTCCATCCTCCTTCACATCCATCTAGACTGTGTTTTGTGCCCCTAGATTAGGTAATCCAAGTGGATTTTCCTGCTGGGATCAAAGTGACTAGCAGCTGCCTCTGATGAGTGGGAGAGACTGAGCTCATGCCAAAGCACCGAATCCTGGATTAAATCAAGCACGTGTCACTGAAGTACACAACTGTTATCTCAGGAGCCATCGAGGCAAGAGGGGCCGCAAGAATAAAAGGTGGACTGGAAGTTCAATTGAACTGTCAGGGTGTGGTAGCCACCCTTTCATAAAAGCATGTACAGGGATAGTTGTAGGTCAGTATGCCAGTGCACAAACACCAATTTGAATGCCATAATACAAGCTGATCCAGATTTAGCCTCTAGCTTAATAGGAGCAGAAAGGAGGAAAGCGAGTCTATTTTTGTAACCTCTCTCTCCCTTTTCTCTGTGAGGATATCAGCTGTGCCTGGAGTTTAGGCTTCAGCATGCCAGGCTGCTTCACCCTGCTCCGGCACCAGGCAGCTGCTGGCCGTACCCTCCTCTCATATCATTGATCTGCACCCGGGTCATGTGTCACCTGACATCAGGGTGACTGAGGGATGAGGGGGACAACTGGCTGGGATGGGTGCAGCTGTGTAGCAGCAGAAATGGAGAGGAGGATTCCTGACTAGAGAGCTGGAGGCTCGTGAAGGGCGTTTATGTTTATGCAGCAGTTTATGTTTCTGTCAAGATTTTGGCTGAATATCTTCACCCAATAAACAAATGTATTTGAGATCCCTTCCTGTGATTGGAGGGAGGGGGCTTTAATGTCGTACCTCTCTGACTTTCTCCACCTCAGCCTGTAACACCTGCTTGGCCACTTCCAGTTCCTGAGTCTTCTCACGCAGTGCCTCATTTTCCCACTCCAACTGGGAATTCTTCTTCTGCACCCCGTCCAGCTCGTTGTACAGCCGGAGGGACACACTCTTTGCAACCTGTAAACAAAGCCAACAGCAGGTTAGTGTATCTCCAATCATGGTCTAATTATGAGACTATGGGCCCCTGGGAAGGGACATGTAAAGGCTCCTAACCCCTCCTACATAAGAGGAAGACCCATAGATTGAAAAATACACAGGTCTTTTTGCATCACTTTGTGGTAATTTTAATGTCTATTTGTGGTTGTTGTGTGTCTCTTTGTGGTGATTTTGCAGCTCTTTGAGGTAGTTTTGCATCTCGAATGTGGACATTTTGCATCTCGTGTGGTCTTTTTGCATCTTTGTGAACATTTTGTGTCTCTTTGTGGTCATTTTGCGGCTCTTTCAGGTAGTTTTACAACTCTTTGTAATCATTTTGCACCTATTTGTAGTCCTTTGATCGACTTGCCAACAAGGAATGTTAATAGTCACTTCCAACAGAGGCTCTGGAGCCCCGGCTCCAATCAGAAAAAGTGATTTAAAAAAAATCTTCTGGCGCCGATTTTATCTCCTTTCCAGATTTGAAAAAAAGAGACTTTACAAGGAAATGCTTGTGACAGGATTTCATCATAGGAGTGTGTCAGAGGGTGAGAGGGTGAGGCTGTTGGGAATCCTACACCACCACCACGCTCACCCCGGCTCAAAGAAACAGTCTGGCTGCCACCACAAACGCTCATTTAACAACAGAGTTTTTGACCTTTTGATAACGATTACTGTGCTTTTATGTTTCCTTCTGATGGAAAACAACTCGCCACATAATTACACCATGGTGGAACAAAAATATAAACAGGATGCATGATAAAGACATTTCCAACTAATTACATTTTTGTGGTTCTGACGAACAGAAGGAAGTATTTTACAGCACAGTGAACAGTCGTGAGTCAGGCTGCTGTCAACTGATTACAGTCCTTTAGTGCGTATAAGCACCACTAAAACAAGAAATAGCTTTGTGGGAATAACAGATTGATGTTGCCAACTGGAATAGCAGTGATTCCGTCAAAAGCCAATTTGGGAGAATTTACTGTTTGTTGGTGCTGGGAGAGTTTTAACAAGACCACATGATGACGAAGGAGGAGGAGTAACTGAAATGATTTCTGACCATAATATCGTGCTCCAAGCCCCGGACCAGCTCCCCATCCACCTGCCCCGTCTGAGCCACTCGGATGCTGCGGCGCTCGGCCTTGCGGAGGCGGTACTGCAGGATGCGACAGGTCTTGTTGGCCTGCTCCAGCTGCAGCCGCAGCTCCTGCAGCTGGAACACCTCCTCCTCCTGGAACATGTCACGCATTTCCAGCATCTCACAGCGAAGCTCCTCCACCTCATCCTGGGACAAACAACACCCAAATACAACTACTTTAAATTTTGCTTTTTGTTTATATATTCAACTACCCTTTTATGTAATGAATTGATATGTAATAAACATTATTTGGTGAGTATAAGGAAAATAAGTACAATTTTTTTTATTATTGCCCCTTAAGCTCACTTCCTTATGAGCTGCCATGGTAAAAAAATTGGATTGTACCTTTTAGTTGAAACCATTCTGAGTCAAAGTTAGGGAAGTCCTTATGACTGGTCGATAGTATGGTTCAGTATTCCCCTTGACTCCTTATTTACGTTTATTAGGGGACAGATGTCATATACCAAATACATAAAAATGTGCATTTCCAATTATGGTTATGATAACAGCTTGAAAGAATGAGGTGCCCGCACTCAGCTAATTCTCCCATACGTTTATTGTGCTGCAACGTTTTGACCCTGCTGGGTCTTCCTCAGGCAAATGGCATACAACGGTGGCTCAAGCATATACATAGGGCAGTTCATTTAAACTTGTTTTTAAGTTGTATCCAGCTTCTTTTTGCTCTGCACATTACCAGTGGGGATGTGCACACTACCACTACTGCTCTATATGATTACAGCTTCCAATTGTTTTAATCGTGGGAATCTGGACTTGAAAGATTGTGTTAAATTTGTATTAATTTTATTGTTGACCTGTCTCTCCCCATTTGCTCCTTGATGTCACAGTGACATAATCAGGGTGGTCTCAGTTTGGGTTTGAGATTTGAAGATTTTAACACACTGGAGATGGCTGTGTTACAAACTGAAGGATTGTGAAAGATGCTGTCCAGTTGCATTATGGGAAATGTAGAATCCAGTGATTTTGGACTAAAAGGATTTCAGCCTCTGCTGCTTCGATTTTAAACTTTGTTTTTTGAATCTTTCTCTTGTTAGTCCCACAACTTTATAGAAGTGCAAAACTAAATTGCTGGAGTAGCCCTTTAAATCCCAAAAAGCAAAAAGCACCTCCAACTGGACCTTCTGATTGGTTTCCTTTCCACTTTTTAAACACATCCTTCACTCTTCCTACTGTAAAAACATTTATATAATGATTGATATAGTGAATACCAGGGGCAAAAGGATAGTGTTAATGTTTGATTGTCATGTTTTTCACGAGTTTTCACATTATGCATATTTCCAATATAACATGGTAAATGCTACTGATGGTGCCACACATCATATGTGCCACTCGTGACTGTTGATTCTTGCATTAGAGCTTCCCCTCACTAATGAAGACTGACAAGAGCATTTACTGAAAATCGGCTCTGGTGTTCAGAGTCTGGAGACCTATTAAATCTAACAAAAGAAGCGACACACAGACTTAGAAAACAGATGTGTTCACATATGCGAGCAACCCGGATATCATGGAACTAGAGTTAAAATATCAAACTAAATTAGACAAATAAACTTACTTTCAAATACTCGTTCTCTGACCTCAAATCTTCCACCTCCCTGACAAGATATTCGGTTGTCTCTCCCATCATGAGATCCATAAACGACCCCGAAGAGTTAAACAAACTGAGACCCTGTCCGGCAGCATCAGGCTGGAGAGCGCAGGTATCCCTCGGTACCTTTACGCACGGTTTTCCGTCGCCTTTCCTCTCGCTGTCCGGGCTCAAAAAAGCTTCGCCGTCAATCCAGCTTAAATAATTGTCGCTGCTCGCGAAGTTGTGCTTATTGTTGTTGCCCTCCGAGGGGCAGTCGGATATTTCTGAGCTGCTGTCTGAGGAGGAGAGTTTCCCTGACAGGCAGCCGGAGTCTTTGCTCAGGTCCTCTGAAGTGTTGCTGGCATCGGACAGTTTCCTCTGCGCGCCGGGGCACTCCACCGTGGCCACCGGTCGTTTCCCCTGCAGTCCCGCCGATTTGACCTCCTTCCCAGAGTCGCACTGACCTGACTGAGAGCCACTTTGGGCATTTATAGAAACCAGATCTTTCTTCTTCTTCTGGGCAGAAACCTGCTGCTGCGACCTGGATTGTTTCTGGCTCCGGAGCGCAGTCTTTGCGCACTTGTCTCCGTCTCTGTTCATCACGTCTCTCGTTCTCTTCTTCTTCTTCTTCTAAGTGGAAAAAAATAGAAGCTTTTTCAGTTCAAGATGATCATGATGTGTCCACCAATATGTTGAAAGGTCTTAAAGTCCGCAGCTCACAGCTCACTGAAAGACATCCGACTGGTTGCTCTCCATCCCGAAGACTGAAACTTTGCCAAAATGCCAGAGAAGCAGAGCAGAAAGTGACCAGCAGACTTTTAACGCAGCTTGTTAATGACTTCCGGTCCTCAGTTCCAAAATAAAACCCTCTCATTTACATTTGACGACAATGTTCTGCAATGTCTTTCTTTTTCCTTGTCATCAAAGTTAATTATTTGTTTTCCACATTTTCCATCTATTCCACACAAAAAAAACGATTCGAATCATTGTAAAATATCCCTTGGCTTGCAATTAATTGTGCTAAAATAGCATCAATTAAGTACAATTAGTAGACTTTTTCTGTTTATTTCTTAATTTCAAATACCAATCGTTTTACCTCTACCTTCAATCTCCCCATCGAGGCGAGCGAGCTAGACAATTTGATATATATATATTTTTAAAGCATCACTTACTGTGACTTTTGGTAACTTGACACCGTTAAGGTGACGTTGCAGCCCATTTTCTTTACCTCATATTTATTAGACTAATATTAAAACCGTTTGTTCTCTGTACGTCAACCGATCCTGGAGGCAACATGTTCAATATTTACATGCATTGCCACTTCAAATGGGATTCTTATAAGGTTTTAGATATTTGCCATGTATATTTCAAATTTAATCTTGAAATAAATCTGTACATTTTGAGGTCAATTGATCACTACTACAAAGCTGCCATCTTGTGGACTTATAATGAAGTTTCAGCTAATTCATCCGTCAACATCCAGCTATTTGTAGTAGGCCGACAGTATGATCAACCATGGATGTCTAATAATAGCCTATACCTCATACAAACAAACAAACAAACAAACAATCTTGTGGATGGAGCGTGTGGTTCATCACAGATATTAAATGTCTCTCAGGTGGAGATTTTAAATGTTTAATGTAATTCATTTAGGCAACAACCATCATCAAACCGGTTCATTCAAAGATGTATTGAGATGCTCATCGCTCATCTGGTCATTGTTGTCTTAAGATCCTGACCGCTCATTGGACACGAGAGGTGTGTCGAGAAACACAGGAACTCGTGATTGCTCAACGAGATGTTCATCAAGCTGATTTTATACGTTTGCACCTTTTGTATGCATCTGATCCTTTATAATACTGTGAACAATGTTGAGCCACATTTTTTGTATATGAATTTAGTTAAATAATAAAAAAAATTTAATAAAAAAAAGATGTTCATCAAGACATACATCATAGAAAATAGTAGGGAACCTACACATTAAATGAGAAAATCGGGGTGTGGGGTGTTAGCCTAGTATAGGTAGGCCTAGCATATCACTTTCGGATAGCACCCTTTGGGAAGTTATTTGAGTTGCAACTAATGGCTTTTTAAATTTTAAATAGAATGTGTCATCGATACATTTGAGGAGTTTTTACGTCCACTCAGCCTTTATTAAAGTCCCGTGTGGACTGTTTAACGTCACATTGTTGAATATGTGTTGTAAACATGGATGCATTGGTTGTAAACAGTAGCTGAACTAAACATCCGCTCTTTGAGTTCTATTTCTAGACCTCTCCTTACTGCGCTGTGATTGGCTGCCGGACCTGTCAGTCACGATGTCCTTGCCGCCCATTTCCGCCCTGCTTGAGAAGCAGCTCACTTTTCGATTGTTTATGTCAGTTGAGCATTCATTGGACCTAAATTCACAGGTATATTAAATTGAATTGTGTTTAAATCGTGTGTCATTGTCTACGTTGATAACGTCAGCTTTTCTCTGCTGCCCACCGTCTAGCTAAAGGTTTAACTTAGCAGCAGCTATGCTAACGGCTGGTTAGCTAGTCAGAGCTAACTAATAACTGAAGCTCTTTGCGGAGCAGAGCTACTGACAGCGAGCTAGAAACCTGCTTTTTATTTTATTCATAGCATGTACGTGATAATGTTTGTGTGCCCCTGCTTAGTGTAATGAGTCCGTGCTGTTGCAGGTAGTGTGTTTGGCTGTTTGTGATGCTTGTAGCGAGGCTGGGCTGCAGGGAAAGGCCGATGGTGGAAACATGACTTCTGAGTAACGCCCAGTTACTTTCTCTGCTCAGTATGAACAGCGAGGAAGAATTTTACGACGCTGAGACAGGTGAAACACGCTGACATATGTCTAATATAGTAAAATAGGCATGCGTATTGTGCCAGGTGTCTTTCCTTTCTTCCCTCACCCTCCTCTTGTCTCCATCAGGGCTGGAGTCAGATGATTCCTGTGAGGTCAGTTTTAAAGATGCCCTGGTGTTTGACAGTAAGCAGGTGACTGACGGCGGCGCCCAACAGGAGAATGGAGTGTGGGAGCGCAGGTGAGCAATCATGCAGAAGTGTGATATGTCCCTGGTCTGTATGCATGTTACCACACGACCATATTTACCCTCGGGTGAGGGGCTTTAGGGGAATCATTAGGCATGTGGAAGCGGACAGGGTCAGTTTAACCACATTTGTATGCTGTTAGCTAGTGAGCACCTCCTCTGCAGAATATTTGGAGTTACTGTTGGTATAGCTAGTAAACTTTTCAACTAGTTTCAACTTGAAAGACATCAGATTTTTGATGCGTAATACTGTGTTTGAATGTTCTGATTTCACCTCTTTTTAATCCTAATTGTCCAAATGTGTACCAGGAAAACCCTGCCGGCTGAAATGATTTCCAGGAACAATTACAGTGTTTGGAATATATTGAAGAAATGCATCGGCATGGTGAGTCCTACCTGCTTCCAATTTAATCAGAACATCGGGTTTGCTTCAAACAAGCTGTTGTGTTAGATTCTGGGTCTACTGTGACATGTTGTTTGTTTTTTTTATTTTTTTTTTATTAATAAAACTTGCATGGTTTAGCTTTCATTGTGCCGCTACTAGATTAGTCATGTCTAAACTCTTTGCTCTTCTCTCTGCGCAGCTGGCTATAATTGGCTTGGAAATTGCATTTGTTTTGCAGCCATCTGAAAGAATCAAAATAGCTTAAATGAACATCAGAATACAATGAATATAAAACACATGTTCTACAGTTTAAAGGCAGAGCATATTTGTTTCGGAAAGTTAAATAATGATGCATGAGTTGCTTGAGTAAGATATTTTGTACAACAGTGTCACACTTTGAATCTGATCTGCTATAAAGCTTGCCTGCTTATTTCTTTATTTATTTATTTATTTCCTTACTTACTTACTTATTTTGATGTGCTTTTACAGGAGCTGTCCAAAATAGCAATGCCGGTTGTGTTTAACGAGCCACTGAGCTTTCTCCAGAGAATGTCGGAGTACATGGAGCACACTCACCTCATCCACAAAGCCTGCACTTTGTCTGACTCAATAGACCGCATGCAGGTAGAGATAACTCTGAAGATTAGATAGATTTTTAGCTTATTTTTATTTCTCTTTTTAAATACATTTCTTCTGTCTGCATTGTTTGAACACACCTGGACAGATTACACATGTAATCGATCTTAGTCTGATTTAAGGCTGCAGCTAACAATCATTGTCTTTATCGAGTAATTGGTCCTTAAAATGTCAGAAAATTACCCATAAAGTTTTCTATAAACCAATGACACATCTTCAAATACCTTGTTTTGTCCGACCAACAGTCCAAAACCCAAAGATATTAGATTTTTCTTTCACATAAGAAAACAATTTCTGCCAATCATCGCATTTCCGAAGCTAGAACAAGGAAGTGTTTGGTGTTTTAAGCTTAAAAAAAGACTTAAATTTCAGTCGATCAACCGATTATTAGTTGCAGCTCTACTCTGATTCCCTTCTTGTCTCTGTGACAGGTTGTTGCGGCGTTTGCTGTTTCGTCTGTAGCATCTCAATGGGAAAGGACTGGAAAGCCATTTAATCCTTTACTGGGGGAGACATATGAACTCATAAGGTATTGGAGAAGCCCGTTGACTTATAAAAGCTTAAGTGATGACCCAAACATACATGAACTAAAAAATGTTTCTATTGGTTTAAAGAGAGGAAGAGGGATACAGATTGATCTCGGAGCAGGTCAGCCACCACCCCCCTGTCAGTGCCTTCCATGCCCAGTCTCTGAAACAAGAGTTTGAGTTTCACGGCTCCATTTACCCAAAACTCAAGTTCTGGGGCAAAAGTGTGGAGGCCGAGCCCAAAGGCACTATGACACTGGAGCTACAGAAGTGAGTATTTGTGTCATTTATTTGTTATTCGATCTGTTTTGTTGTGGTCTTCTCATCAATCTTCTCTGGGAATTTCTTATAGATATAAAGAAGCGTACACATGGACAAACCCAATGTGTTGTGTGCATAACATCATCCTGGGAAAACTCTGGATTGAGCAATATGGAACCGTGGAGATAGTCAACCATAGGTATAGTGACAAATCCATCTCCTGCAAGATTTAAACTGGTTGGATGATTGATTATTTATTTTTTTTAATTTATTTTTTATTTATCAGCACTGGAGATAAGTGTGTGTTGAACTTCAAACCATGTGGCATGTTTGGGAAAGAGCTGCACAAAGTCGAAGGTCATATTCAAGACAAAAGGTAAGAGCACAATCACAACAACAGCAACAACACTGTAAATAGTCAGCGGTTGTGATTAATTCTCTCTGAACTGAATTAGATTTCCTTTGCTGTTACACTAGTAAGAAGAAGCGGCGAGTGATCTATGGAAAGTGGACGGAGTGCATGTACAGCGTGGACCCCAAGGTTTACGAAACATACAAGAAGTCAGAAAAGAAGTCGGGGGGAGACTCAAAAAAGCTGAAACAGGTGAGTGATGTCGAGATTTACAATTGGTTTTGGTTTGCATTCGGCTTTGACTGACATCTTCCACTGAGATGAAATGCTGCTTAGCTTGTTCTCACGTTTGTCTTTGACATGTTTTTATCTGTCTTACAACGTGATGTAATCTGTGACTCATCACTCTAAATTCTTTTCTCAAATGGTATCTTTTCCTTTTTTACAATAACATGCAGTGGCATTAGTAGAAGGTAAGGTAAAAGTGTATTTGATATCTGTAGTGTGCTACTGCTGTTGTCTAGTTCGAGTTATGCTCAAAGTGTAGTGTATGATTAGATCATTGCCAGCACTAATCCATGATGTCTTGCAATGACATGCATTGTTGCTTGAGAGACGTGTTGAATTAGTGGCAACTGTAGTTCTGTGAATCACCTGTTTGCACATGAACTGTTAAGTTCTGTAAGCTTCAGCTCGTTAGTCCACATCTGATAATTATGTGCGTGCGTACGTGCGTACGTACGTAGGGATATAGTTGTGAAGCTGGGGATGCAGAAGAAATGCCAGAAGTTCAAGAGACTGTGACTGTGATACCGGGAAGTGCCTTACTGTGGAGGATAACGCCACGGCCTGCTCACTCAGCACAGGTAAATATCACACACACACACACTCACACTCACACTCACACACTCACTCACTCCGCATTTGGCATCCAAGGCACAAAAAATAGGCTAAACCGTTAAAGCTGTTCTGTGGACTTTTCTTGTAAACAAGGTTTCTGTTTGTTTGTCACCAACAACTCGTGTTTATCATTGATGCCTGACAAACATGCCAAGTGCGGTCCCTTGCTCATAACATGTTACCGTGTTTACTAGCTTGCAGTCTACTTCTTCACTACTTTTTGATTACGCATGGCTACAGTTTTCACTGAAGGGAATTTTCCTTATGAAAAAAATAGTTCCTCTGACAAATTGGAATAATGGAAATAATAACACAGATTCTGGAAAGACTAGTCATTTATTAAAAATGTGAATCTTTTTCATCTTGTGAACAATGCAAACAAAATTCATCTTCATTCTGTTGGGGTGGAGGCAGAGACCGATATCTCAAACCTGGACAAATTATGTAAAACTATCTGCATGACTTGATACCTCTAGAGGTAAATGAGAAATAGTTTTCTCATAATTTGAGTGAACCAACCCTTTAATCAAGAGTGGGTATTGATTTAATTTTATTTGCAGTCACATACATTAATAGAAGGCCCATTATTTATTTATTTATTTAAATTCATTATTATTAAATTATATAAATAATTATATATATATATATATATATATATATATATATATATATATATATATATATATATATATATATATATATATATATATATATATAAATAAAAAATAAACAAAGTGCATGTTTATTCTCTGTTTCCTTCTGTTTAGATGTATAACTTCACCAGCTTTGCCATGACACTAAACGAACTGGAGCCCGGCATGGAGAGACTACTGGCACCAACAGACTGCCGGCTGAGGCCCGACATCAGAGCCATGGAGATTGGAGACATTGGTAACACCAACCTCACATAAACATGCAGAGAGAAGCCTAAACTGTTCCTTCCACACATGGCTGCATTAGCAGGACCCTCCTGATTCTGTAATGGCTCCTTCATTCATATTTTGTGTTTTTTATAGACTTATCGAGTACAGAGAAGGAGCGGTTAGAGGAGAAACAAAGGGCCTCATGCAGGGAACGCTCCATGGATGAGGAGGAGTGGTCAACCAGGTGAGTGATAGTTACAAATTTTGAGGTGTATTTCCAAGAGCTTTCAAATAAAGGCCCTCTTAGACGTGCACATCATTACATAAATCTGATGCCAATTTAACATGCCTGCCTCCTTTTGGAATAACACTTTATTATATTTTTTTATTTTTTTTTTTTAAACATAAAAGTCACAACGGCACTCCTAATGTGTCAGACAGAGTAATATTTCTGCATAATTTAAAGGCTGCAGCTCACAACAATTAACATTCATGTACATTTACATTCATACATTTAACACAAATAGGATCATACACACACAACACACTATTGTAAACACCTATACCACTCTTTCGAGGTGGATCTCTCTATTTCAGTATTCTATATGTTGTTAACCTGTATCCACAACCACCTTCATATCTGTATGTCATTCCTGCGTCTTTGTTGTTGCCAAGAAAAAGCTGGATACAACATACATTCCTGGTAGATTTCTTTGTAACGTGAAGTCGTGAACGCTGTATTTCTATTGTTTACATCACAGTAGTTGTCACAAAAGATAAAATAGTTGCCGCCGTGATAACTTTCCAGAACTGTCTTATCAGTATTATAAACCGTTTAGTGTTTTGTCGTCTGATAAGCATGACTCTGTTCCTCGAACTGGATCTTATTTATTTGTGTCACTGAAATCTTTAAAACCAACGAGCTGATTTCGGTCTGAATTCCCGCTAAACACCTTGTTGTTAAAGCTTGGGGGCGCTTGTACATAATAAAACTGACAGCATACTTCACTGTGTTAAAAACGTTAAATGAAGTAATAGATGAGCACATTTATTAAAGACTCATCTAAGTTAAGTTTTTAGTTTTTTTTTTTCTTTCTGTGAATGTCCTGTCAAGTCACTTTTGTCTGAATTGACAAAAAAAATCGATGAAGCCAGCAAAGTTACGTACACCATGTCTGAAAACTCATGAGTGTCTCCTGATTCCTGGATTTCTGCTATGTTAAATACATCATTAGACTACACTTCTCACATCATCAGTTTACCCGGAATAAAACTAGTCTACTTAGCAGCCTTGTCTCATAATGCTCCAAAGCCCGTTTCCCTGCTAAGAGCAGAAAAAGCTCCACTGATTATTAAAGCTCACGTTGTCCTCTTCCTTGCCAATAAATCAGATTCTGATGTTATGTAATATTTCCTGCAACCGTGTAATTAAAGCTATAACATGTGGTTTGTCTCCCCCATGAGGAGTTCTAAGTAATGACAACAAAACTGTCTGCGCGTCCACATAACACAAGCCTTCCGTGATCGCGCACCTCCTACACGCAGTTGCTAGTAGCAAAGGAGGATTTAAAAAAAAATAAAAAAATAAAACACAATGGACTGTTCAAAAGAGGTAATTATCTTCACTTGAGTTTCTGCACGTGAAAGTTGCCGTAAGACACTGGTTTCTAAACATAGCCATACTGAGAAATACAGAGTTTTGTGCGGCTGATAGGCAATGGCTTGACTGTAACGGACGTTCATTAATATCCAAAAGTTACTCACTAAAGCTTTAAAAATAAATCCTGCATGTGTTCTGTCTCTCCAGGTGGTTTCAGCTGGGAACAAACCCTCACACAGGAGCTGAGGACTGGCTGTACACAGGTGGATACTTTGACAGGAATTACACGGACTGTCCCAACATTTATTGACATTGGAGGAGGTGCTCAATGGAAGATCTCTTCCTCTCTGATAGGATTCACTTTATTTCTCAGCATCTAAGATTTTGTGTCTTTGTGACGTCCAGACGCTCACTGGTACTGTGTCTTTGCTTGAATCCATAAAAAGCTGATATCAGAATGTTATCAAGATTTATCAGATTAATACTGACTGTGCACTTGGTCCACAGGAGAAATGTGATATTAAGGAGAATTTTAGAGTTTACTTATTTGTAAATGTTGACATAAACATCTTCAGTCTTTATATGCCCTAATCATGACAATAATAGTCCCCATATATGTTACTCACCTGTCGAGGGTTTTTAAACCGGTGTGTGTGGTGCCCATCCTGCTGCTGCAGGACACAAAGCTCTGACTTCTAGAGGATATATTCTCAGTTTTAGTTCAGATACCCAACCCTAATCTTACCCACAGACGTACCACACACTTCTTGTCCAGTTGCATTGAAATATCAGGGGTTATTTAAACACATCTGCTACTTTTTATATATAACCTATTTGAATATTAGATGTGTATTTTCGTTAGCTATAAACATCCCTAAAATGTCACGTGTGATACATTTTCTGTGAATAGACTTACAGTAGAGATGAAAGCTGCTTATAACCATGTTTACCTTCACAGTAAACACATTGTTGGTACATTATGTTGTCTGCTGTAACATAGATAATGTGTATAATAATTGGTGCATGCATGTCCACCAAGATGATTATTTACACAAGTTTAAAGCCATAAAAACCTTTTCAGCACTAAGTATAATACTGTAAATGGCTTCACATAAAACGTTAAAGCAAAAGGACACAGCGCGTTTTGGTTTAAATTCTGACACTATAAGAAACCTGTTGGTGGGATATTCTGAGCCATACAATCAAAACAATATTAATGAAAAGTTCATATTAATGGATTTTGTAACTCTTATTATTCTTTGTCTTACTTAAGACAAAGTCGCTGTAAACAGGAAATATAATGTTGCCATAGAGTCAGTTAGTTAGCTGTGTTTTTCGTTGTTACTTGTATTTGTTTATTTTGCAAATTGGCACAATTTATTTAAAAAAAAAAAATAAAATAAAAAATTGCCAAATTAGCTATTAGCAGTTCCTGGTTGCGATGTACCCATAAAATGTACAGACAGCTATCACGGGGCGACTTTGTTACTGAAGAAAAGTTAAAAACATGATTCTCAGGAAAGTTCTTACATTAAAAGGAGCATCTTTCATTTTTATGATTTCTAAGCAGATTTTGGACGTTTGTTTGCGAGATGATATCTCCGGGAAGTGCAAGTCGCACCAAATCTAAAATTTGTTTTATAGCCTATATTTTTGACCGAGTTATAACTCTGGGAAGGAGTAGGAATTTTGAGGTAAATTGCGGCTCACATCTCTCCCTCCGCCTGCCGAGGCACCGTTGGAAAACCTCTTGTTTAAAGAGAGAGCTGCTACATGCTGCCTCCTGATTATAGCCGTTTGTCTTCACACATGGACAAGTAACTGACTGTTTCCAGAGGTTCCAGTTTGATGCCCAGAGACATTTTTCCATCAACGAACGCGTTTTTTGGACACAGCAGCAGCAAAAAAGACAGGACGCTGTAGCCATCATAAACCTATGCAAATTGATCCATCTGGTCTGCCCTCCTGAAATGTGAAGAATGAAAGAAAAACACTTAACTCTTCTTTAGCTTGTAGCCAATGTGTGCTTCAGGCACTACAGAGGCAGCCGTTAATGAATGTTGTGGGGTGATGTTAGAACACTTACATGTATACAGCAGATGTTAGTATGATCCTTTGTGTTTCAAAGCACTAACATTGCATGAACATGCACCTTTGAACGCTCACAGTCAAATGCACATATTGTACAGTGGAAATATATTCTACATCATGTCTTCCCCCAGCTGCTCTCGAATTTACTCTGAATTTAAAGCACTTTGCGAGGCCTGCAGACACTCGAAGGTGCAGGTTCGCTCTGATGGTTCTCACACTCTTTACCCTCTTGTTTCGTCTAGCATTTATTTGAAAATGTTTAGATTGTATTGATCTATTGTTTTGTTTAGTTTTTCCTCATACTGTTATCCATACACAACCGTATGCATACATGGCATATTTGAGAAATAAATGATGCACTATTGAAATTACCAGCCCTGTCGTTGTTTGAACCATCACTTTAACCACATCTTATGACATTGTGTATTATTTATACCCATGGTGCCCAGATAATAGGCCAGAGATGATTTATAGGATTTGAAAGAAAAGAAAAGAAACATTTTATTTTTTGACTTTTTTTCTGAACTTTGCTGATTTCTTGTGAAAAAAAGTGAAAACCTTAACCTCTCAGGCCTCTAAAATAAGACAAGATTTAACCTGAGAGAAATTGCTGTGCCACAGTATCTAAGTTAGAAGAGGGCAGATTCAAAGAGTGCAAGCACTACACAAAAGACTAAGATAAGTGCAAATAAGGTGCAATCCGAATATACACAATTTCTACAATGCTAAAAAACTGGTTGCCAGTATGGATGATAAATATGGTAGAGTTGCATATCGATATGTTTGTACAGCGTCAAATCTGATGTAGAGTAAAAGTTCAAGAGTGCATTGTTAATAGCTTCTAACTGATTTATAACGTACTTAATTTATAAACCATTAATAAAGCTATTTGTTACAATAAACTGGCAATTTTGTGCCATCTCTACCGAACTGCGCATGGAGGTTTAAAGCCTCATTATTGACACACGGTTGGACCAATCGCAGTGAAGCACCGGCGCCAGCTAGCCAATCACGAACATCTTTAGTGTGTTTGCCTGTTCTCCGGCTGAACGGTATTTCAGTGAGTACATGTAAGTACAAACATCTTTTTTCCCTTCTATATATATATATATATATATATATATAGCTATATATACATATCGAATTTGATACAACAAAACCAGGTGTGTGTTTACTCCACGTGTGTGGAATGTAAAACTGCAGCTCAGTCGTGACCACGCAGAGCTGAAAACAGACAGCTGGCTGCAGGATGCAGTCATCCGTGGCTACTGCCCCAGTAGCAGGTTCATTATGGGAGCACTGGGATGAGCTTTGTTCCCGTCCTATGTTCTGTTTCAAATCTGTTTCTTTATTATATCATCTGGTAAAATTGTGATTGTCCTGTCAGTCTAGAAGAACTTACCATCCCCTGAAAGAAAATAACAAATAATGGCTTTATATTAAATAGACTAGTAGGCTAGAAACATGTCCAGAATGAATGTCCAAGGAAGAGCTACCATTTTAAATGTCTTTGAATTAATCTACTGCTGGATAATATGTTCATTAGTAAGTTCATGAGTGGAGTGACACAGCAGGAACAAACACCTCATATCTCCTGCAGTCTAATCTGGGACCACGCAGCTCTTTGGTTTAATATATATATATATATATATATATATATATATATATATATATATATATATATATATATATATATATATATAAAACTTATTTCATAGTATTTATTTGTTTATTCTGGTTTTTTTTTACTTGACTTTGCAGTACTTGTTTTTTTTAATTTTTCTCTTGCACCAAAACACCAAGGCCAGTTCCTTGTATGTGAAAACCTACTTGGCAATAAATCTGATTCTGATTACCTTTATGACTATTTATGACCCATATGTTTCTATGTAGTGAGGCCTGTCTGAGGCTTTCCTCCTCTTTGTCCCCCCTGCAGCACTCTGTCCTCTTTGTCATGGCTTCTGGAGCTTTGTTCCCCAGCATGGTGTCTGGGTCCCGCGGCTCCTCCAGCAAGTACCTGGTGGAGTTTCGGGCCGGTAAGATGACCATGAAGGGCAGCACGGTGACCCCTGACAAGCGCAAAGGCCAGGTTTACATACAGCAGACCGACGACTCGCTCATCCACCTCTGCTGGAAGGATCGGACCACCGGGAATGTGGATGATGTAGGGGACACCTCCTGCATGTTATACAGGCTCCACCTGTGTTTGACTTTTTAAGATTAACCCCTTTCCATGTCCTGATTTAGGACCTGATCATCTTCCCTGATGACTGTGAGTTCAAACGGGTGAACCAGTGCACCACCGGACGAGTCTATGTGCTGAAGTTCAAAGCTGGCTCCAAAAGACTCTTCTTCTGGATGCAGGTATGCAGCACACACTTTGGTTTTCACTTGTTAAAAAGACACAATGAGAAAGGTAAATGTACAAGAGATAAACCTGTATTATGCAGGTAATGACACTGTTCCAAATAGATTGTTCACAACAGTGTCTTTTTAAAGGAGTTGGGAGTCAAGTTAGTTATTCGGTTCATAAAAGTTTCATGCAATCAGTAGCTTTTTTCTTATCTCTGGTCAGGCCCGGCATCTCCTCCACATTATGCAGTCTGCCCTCATGGATACATCCTGTGCTCTTTGCAAGGTCACTCAGCTTTCATGATTAACAAATGAAAGACAGAAATACTAAAACAGAAGTTTGGATGCAAATGGTTTAACAAAGAAACTGAAGCAAAAACCATTATAAGCATAATTTTTCAACTGCCATTTCATACATTCATAAAAGAAAAAAAGCATATAGCAAGTTGTATTGTGGCAGGCTTTTTTTCAGAAATTATGGAATAGATAAGGCTGGTCATAATTTAACTTTTTTATTTTTTTTATTGTTAACAAATCTATGAAAAGATCAAAAACAATGAATTGATCCTACTTACAAGTATTGCCTATGTAGCCAAAGCCTCATGTGGTTTATCCCTCTGTGCCACAGAGCTCCATTGTTGTCCAAAAACTATTAAAAACACATCAATGAGCCACACTGTTGCACTGAGTGACATGTGCCTTCATCACAACGAGGGCATTGTAGTTTATTTTGAGTCAATCCCACGTACACTCTCCTGCTGCTGTAAATATTCACTAGAGCACCAAATGTGTATTAATCCACAGCTGAAAATAGTCCCCAGCAAATGCGCAACTTACTCCTGTTTGTGTAGCTTTTCCTAACTTACATTTTTAAAAGGAGCATTAAGGGTTTCCGAGTTGTTAAATATAGAACAATGCCAGGCCTATCCTTTAAACACTTGAAAGTCTAACCAACTCTTGCATCTTTCCAATTTATTTTCAATTCAAATCAATAGAGACAAGATTATTATTATTATATTAAGACAAAATTATATCAATGCCTAATGTAGAAAAACTACTGAATAAACATAGTGTAAACATCAGTGAACATCAGTCTGGGTATTGTTTTTCTGATCTCAGGAGCCAAAGAGTGACAAGGATGAGGAGCACTGCCGTAAAGTGAACGAGTATCTCAACAACCCTCCCATGCCCGGTGCTCTGGGTAGTGGCGGCAGCGGAGGGCACGATCTGTCTGCTCTGGGGGGTAACAGATGCTCACATAACTGTTTTCCTGTAATGTGCAAGAACCTGAAATATTGGCATCATAAAACATCTAAAAACTGAATTTAATCCTGATGCTGGATGTCACCTGTTATTGTTCTTATGTAAAGGGGAGGGCGGTCTGCAGAGCCTTCTGGGTAACATGAGCCACAACCAGCTCATGCAGCTCATTGGACCAACTGGACTGGGGGGGATCGGTATGTACCTACAAAGAGGTTAATATCTTGGAAAATGCAGTTTGATGCTCTCAGGAGGAGAATAACAGGGCTGTTTCTTTCTGAATAACAGGTGGCCTCGGGGCACTTGCTGGCCCAGGATTGGCCAACCTCCTGGGCAGCAGCAGCAGCAGCAGCAGCAGTGTTCCTGCAGCCAGTAACTCCTCCACAAGGTATCTTTTTCCTGTTTAACATCCAAGAAAGATATACTGTTTTTTTTTTTACAGTTTCTGGTGGCCTACTTGGTTGTTTGGTGGCATCATATTTTTATAACTGCTGATAAACAAACAAAGGAGATGTGATTTTGCGAAGAAATATGAGGGGCAGCTGTGACAGACAGGTGGATGAAGAGCATAACAGAATCAGCTGTCAGAGGTTGCCCGGATAGCTCAGTTGGTAGAACGGGTGCCCATATATAGAGGTTTACTCCTCGATGCAGTGGGCCCGGGTTCGACTCCAACCTGCGGCCCTTTGCTGCATGTCATTCCCCCTCTCTCTCTCCCCTTTCGTTTCTTCAGCTGTCCTGTCCATAAAGGCCTAAAAATGCCCAAAAAATAAAATAAAAACTCAGCTGTCGGAAACATGAACAGTAAATCAGGTTTTAGTGTCAGTACATGATAATCAAAGATTAAACGCATCTTTATAGACTTACCATTTTAAACCAGTCTTTAACAACTACATTGGGAAAGAATCTTGAGCTTGAAGGTTGATTAGTCACTTTGGAAATAGCTTAAAAACAAATATTAGCAAAAGGCCCACTTATAGTATATATATATTTTTAGCTTTAAGCTAATGGAGAAAGCTTTCAGCTGAGAACTTCAGAAGATTTCCAGTAATTATATTTTTTTTGGTCTATGGGGAAACAGCAAATTCCAATTCCTTCACACACAGTCACATCTAAGGCTGCAACTAACATTTTTTTCCGTTATCGATTAATCTGCTGATTATTTCTCAATATGTTAAAGCCTAAGGTGACATCTTTGGATTGCTTGTTCTGTCCGACCAACAGTCCAAAATTCAAAGATATTCAGTTTACTCTCGTATAAGACAAAATAAATCTGCAAATCATCACATTTAAAAAGCTATAACCAAGGAATGTTTGGTGTTTTTGCTTTAAAAAATGACTTAAACGGTTAAGTTTCTGTAAATCAATGAACCAATTATTTGTTGTAGCCCTACTCTGATACTAGTTGAGGGACTAAAACCAGAGTATGTTCAGCATTTTTGCCTAAAAAAGGACTTAAATGATTGTAAAAATAGCTGCTGATTAACTTTCTGTTGATCATCTAAACTATCAATTGGCTTATGTCACAACTCTAATTAGATTAATAAATCAGAATACACATCAGTGACTGGAATAACTTGTTCTCTGGTTGTTATTTCTGTCATGCTCACTGTTCTCCACACCTTCATGTACTAAACACATCAAGTTCACTCTGAATTCTTTGAGGTTGTCGAAATGCATTCCTCCAAAAGATAGAAGTAACTGAAGCAGAGTTAGATAATGTAGGTCTAAGGAAAATGCGTACAACAGAAAAACTTTACATAATAACATAAAATATCACAGGTTGATGTGTACCGGTATTAGTGTCTCATGTTAAAAGTTTTAATAATTGTCCAGTGATCTTTTGCTCTTTCCTCTCAGTCCGTCCACAGCTGTCACCCCCACCTCCACCTCTGCTGCCAGTCGACTCGGCTCCACCCAGGTGCCCACCACCCCCATCACTCCCTCCGCCACCACAGTGGCCTCACCCACAGCCACCACCCCCTCCACCCCTGCTGTGTCCTCTGTGGCAGCGGGGGCAGCCAACCCCACACAGCCCATCCAGCTGAGAGACCTGCAGAGTATCCTGGCCACCATGAACGTGCCCGCCAGCGGACAGGGAGGTGAGCAACAGACGCTCCTCACAACTGAGACTTGACACAAATTTGAATTAACCACCAGAGGGAAAATATATAATTAGGCCTAATTAGTGTAATTCCACAAGTAACTATGCAGCAAATAATTACCATTGTGAACACAGCTGTCTCTGTAATAGTGTGTAATTTGAACATGATAAATTAAATGTGTTGCAGAAGCAGGAACCCCCTGCAAATACTACAGTCTGTCTGTTTTAAATTTAATTTAACTGTACTACACATCCTGCTTCATGGATACTATATATCACCCTCACCTTGCCCATAGATTCACATTTAAAACTAGAGAATACTGAAGGAGTAGGAAAGGATAAACCCTATTGTACACAGTAGACAGACACAGTTAGAGACCAGCCGGGCAACATAGTGCAGCATTTAGCAGCTAAAGAGCCAGATATTTCCCTCAGGAGTTGGTGGAGACCAAAAACAGAGCTAAAACAGATTGATTATTGGAGTTACATTTATCCTATATTCACCTTCTTGGGAGTTATAAATGAACTACTACAACAACTATTATTTCTAGTCATAGTTCCATTGTCTTTATTCTGGCTGTAATTGCCACCGTTCATCATACCCCCAACCGGCACAGGCAGACAACCGCCCACCAAGAGCCTGGGTCTGTCCCAGGTTTCTCCCTAAAAGGGAGTTTTTCCTCACCACTGCTGCACTAAATGCTTACTCTTGGGGGAATTACTGGAATTGTTGCGTCTTTGTAAATTATAGAGTGTGGTCTAGACCTACTCTATCTGGAAAGTGTCTTGAGATAACTCTTGTTATGGTTTGATACTATAATTAAAATTTTGAATTGAATTGATTAAATTACATTTGTCACTATTTTCTCACATTTTATAGAGAAAATAATAATTTTTAGAGATATGTTCTCACAGGACAGCGACTCTACAAACTGACCTACAAATTAAACTACCCAACAGTATATTAACAAATTAAAATGAGCTCAACCTTAAAGCTACATTGTGTAAGAATCTAGCATTTCATCCAGCGGTGAAATTGTATATGACAACCCCCCCATTCCAAGCGTGCTCTAACTCCTGCGGTGGCCGAACCCGAAATTAGCTCTTAGTATCTCCATCGTTTACACGCTCTTCTAGTTGTCTGTGTTACAACTGCATGACGTGAGTTGTCTGCCAGGGAAATCACAACATCATGCACAACCATGCTATAGTTAGCCAAGCAACTATGAAACTTCAAATTTACACAAATAAGCAGAATTACCTGTCGAGAAGAAAGCAGGCAACTTCGGCGTCCCTTTTAAAATCCTTGCTCCTTATGAGTTCTTTCCTTCTTGGAAAAGCCACTCCAATATTAACTTTGGTCTTGTTGCTTTGCCTGTCGCGTTGTCGTTTTTATTCTCTTTTTAACTTCCTTGGCGACTCCGTTACATTTCCTAGAGAATAGTGATTCTCCATCTTCAACAGGCTTTCAAATCTGCCCCCTTCCCTGGCATTCATCACGGTGCCACTGAGTGTAAGAGGGCGAAAGGCGGAGGTATGTCCCTCTTTGGCTAATGTATTTTAAAGATGGAGGCGTAACAAGCGACTCGCTCATATGTATTCTGAATGATTCTGAATGGCAGATTCTACGCGTACGAGAATACTTGATTAGTTGGTGGAAGTAATTACACATGATTGAGCACATATTTGTGTAGAATTAACTCAAAAAATTACACAATGTAGGTTTAAACATCTTCAGCAGTCAAATACAACATACACATGCAGCAATAATATCCATTTTACTACACAATGAGTACTTTTACTTTTGATACTTTTTGAAAGTACATTTTGCTAATAATACTTACATACTTTCACTCAAGTAAGGTTTTGAATACAGGACTTTTATTGTAGTATTTTCACAGAGTGATATTAGTACTTTTACTTAAGTAAAGGATCTGAGTACTTCTTCCACTACTGTATATGTTTGTGAATTCCTAAAACAAGTTAATTTATTGAAGTTCCATGACTTGAGAGCTGTGATTTTCCTACTGCAGTTAAATGCATCAGTGGCTAGTACTTTAGTTAAAGACAGTCAAACATTCAAATTCCTGCTCATCGTCTAAAGGGCATAAACCCCATCAGATAGATTTTAGATTTTACAACTGTAAGAAAATGAGGATGTTTTTCGACTAACCAGTCAGTTGTGGTGTTTGTTACCTGCAGTGGACCTCGCCAGCGTCCTGACACCTGAGATCATGGCTCCCATCCTTGTCAACCCTGAGGTGCAGCAGAGGTTGATGCCTTACCTGCCGTCTGGAGAGTCCCTGCCTCAGAGCACAGAGGAGCTCAACAACACGCTCAGCTCGCCTCAGTTTCAACAGGTGAAGTGTGCCTCTGTGGTTTACAATCAGATTGTAACTCAATACAATCTTCCTTAATTCTGAGAAAGTTTATATTTAAATTCAATATGAAAATGTTGTTTTTCTGTTTCCTCATTTTGCCATTGAACACCAGCCTTGTATTTTATAGACGGTTTTTGAGATAATTTAACATATACCCTCTAATGTGTTGCGGATAGCTCAGTTGGTACAGCGGGCGCCCATATGTAAGGGTTTGCTCCTTGGCGCAGCGGGCCCGGGCTCGGCTCCGACCTGTGGCCCTTTGCTGCTTGTCGTTCCCCCTCTCTCTCCCTTTTCATTTCTTAGCTGTCTTGTCACTATGTCTCTCTCTCTCTCTCTCTCTCTCGCGCTCTCTTTGTGTGTCTCTTGTTGGTATTTAGCATCTTGTTGTACTGTATTTGTCCTTATTCTTGGTGTTTATTGTCTCTCCTCAGGCAATGAGCATGTTCAGCAGCGCCCTGGCGTCCGGGCAGTTAGGGCCTCTGATGAACCAGTTTGGTTTGCCTGTAGAAGCTGTGGATGCAGCTAACAAAGGAGGTCAGTGTCACATCAAGCAGAGAAAACTGTAACTAACTGAAAATGGTTTTTTTTCATGACATTCTATACTATGACTTTTTGAAATATTTTTTATAACATACTATACTATGACTTTATATATTTTTATGACTTTTTATGACATACTATACTATGATTTTTTTATAACATACTATACTATGACTTTTTCATGACATACTATACTATGACTTTTTATGACTTTCATGACATACTGTACTATGACTTTCATGACATACTATACTATGACATTTTATGATTTTTATGACATGCTATGACCTTTTTATGACATACTATACTATGACTTTTTATATTTTTATGACATACTATATGACGTTTTAACATTTTTATGGCATACTATACTTTGACTTTCTATTACTTTTTTATGACATACTATACCATGACATTTTTATAACATACTATACTAGGAGTTTTTTTATCACATTTTTTGACATACTATACCTATGACTTTTTATCACTTTTTTATCACTTTTTTCGACATACTATAATACTATGATTTTTTTTCAACAAACTATACTATGATTCTTTTTCGACATACTATATTATGACTTTTTTATCACTTTTTTTCAACATACTATACTGACTTTTTTAGCATTTTTTCTACCTACTATACTATGACTTTAGCACTCTTTTTTGACATACTATACTGACTTTTTTATCACTTTTTTCTACCTACTATACTATGACTTTAGCACTCTTTTTCGACATACTATACTATGACTTTTTTATAACTTTTTTCGACATACTATGCTATTACTTTTTCATCACTTTTACGACATACTATAACATTACTTCTTTTTCACTTTTTTTGGACACATGACTTTTTTATCACTTTTTTGCGACATACTGTTCTATACTATTACTTTTTATAACTTGTTTCGACATACTATACTATGACTTTTTCATCACTTTTTCGACATACTATAACATTACTTTTTTATCACTTTTTTTGGACACATGACTTTTTCATCACTTTTTTGCGACATACTATATATACTATGATCTTTTTATCACTTTTTCGACATACTATACTAGGACTTTTTTTCAACATACTATACTAGGACGTTTTTATCACATTTTTCGACATACTATACTATGAGTTTTTTTATCACTTTTTTTCGACATACTATACTATGACTTTTTTTATCACATTTTTATATTTTTATGACATACTAACTATGCGTTTTTTTATATTTTTATGACACCATACTATGATTTTTTGGGGCATTGTTTTTTAGGCCTTTACCTACAGTGCCTTGCGAAAGTATTCGGCCCCCTTGAACTTTTTGACCTTTTGCCACATTTCAGGCTTCAAACATAAAGATATAAAACTGTAATTTTTTGTGAAGAATCAACAACAAGTGGGGCACAATCATAAAGTGGAACAACATTTATTGGATATTTCAAACTGTTTTAACAGATAAAAAACTGAAAAATTGGGCGTGCAAAATTATTCAGCCCCTTTACTTTCAGTGCAGCAAACTCTCTCCAGAAGTTCAGTGAGGATCTCTGAATGATCCAATGTTGACCTAAATGACTAATGATGAAAAATAGAATCCACCTGTGTGTAATCAAGTCTCCGTATAAATGCACCTGCTCTGTGATAGTCTCAGAGGTCCGTTTAAAGAGCAGAGAGCATCATGAAGAACAAGGAACACACCAGGCAGGTCCCAGATACTGTTGTGGAGAAGTTTAAAGCCGGATTTGGATACAAAAAGATTTCCCAAGCTTTAAACATCCCAAGGAGCACTGTGCAAGCGATACTATTGAAATGGAAGGAGTATCAGACCACTGCAAATCTACGAAGACCCGGCCGTCCCTCTAAACTTTCAGCTCATACATGGAGAAGACAGATCAGAGATGCAGCCAAGAGGCCCATGATCACTCTGGATGAACTGCAGAGATCTACAGCTGAGGTGGGAGACTCTGTCCATAGGACAACAATCAGTCGTATACTGCACAAATCTGGCCTTTATGGAAGAGTGGCAAGAAGAAAGCCATTTCTTAAAGATATCCATAAAAAGTGTTGTTTAAAGTTTGCCACAAGCCACCTGGGAGACACACCAAACATGTGGAAGAAGGTGCTCTGGTCAGATTAAACCAAAATCAAACTTTTTGGCAACAATGCAAACATTATGTTTGGCGTAAAAGCAACACAGCTCATCACCCTGAACACACCATCCCCACTGTCAAACATGGTGGTGGCAGCATCATGGTTTGGGCCTGCTTTTCTTCAGCAGGGACAGGGAAGATGGTTAAAATTGATGGGAAGATGGATGGAGCCAAATACAGGACCATTCTGGAAGAAAACCTGATGGAGTCTGCAAAAGACCTGAGACTGGGACGGAGATTTGTCTTCCAACAAGACAATGATCCAAAACATAAAGCAAAATCTACAATGGAATGGTTCACAAATAAACATATCCAGGTGTTAGAATGGCCAAGTCAAAGTCCAGACCTGAATCCAATCGAGAATCTGTGGAAAGAACTGAAAACTGCTGTTCACAAACGCTCTCCATCCAACCTCACTGAGCTCCAGCTGTTTTCCAAGTAGGAATGGGCAAAATTTTCAGTCTCTCGATGTGCAAAACTGATAGAGACATACCCCAAGAGACTTACAGCTGTAATCGCAGCAAAAGGTGGCGCTACAAAGTATTAACTTAAGGGGGCTGAATAATTTTGCACGCCCAATTTTTCAGTTTTTTATCTGTTAAAACAGTTTGAAATATCCAATAAATTTCGTTCCACTTCATGATTGTGTCCCACTTGTTGTTGATTCTTCACAAAAAATTACAGTTTTATATCTTTATGTTTGAAGCCTGAAATGTGGCAAAAGGTCGAAAAGTTCAAGGGGGCCGAATACTTTCGCAAGGCACTGTATATATAACAGCTGAGGACAGAGAGGGGGAATGACATGCAGCAAAGGGCTGCAGGGCCGAGTTGAACCTGCTTTGAGGAGTAAACCTCTACATATTGGCGCATGCTCTGCTAGGTGAGCTATGTAGGCGCCCATACTATGAGTTTTCATGACTTACTAATGACTTTTTTTTATGTTTTTATGACATACTATACTATGACTTTTTACATTTGTATGACATACTATACTATGATTTTGACATTTTATGACATACTATGACTTTCTTTTTATATTTTTATGACACACTATACTATGACTTTTTAAAATATTTTTATGACGTACAATAGATAATGAAAACAGTTCTTTTTTGCAGCACCAATTTCTTAACATTTCTATCATTGCAGATGTCGAGGCTTTTGCCAAAGCCATGGAGACAGAGACAAAGTCGGACGAGGATGGAGACTCCAAAGACAAGAAAGACGATGATGAAGACATGAGTCTGGACTAAGAACTGTTAAAGTGTATTATTTAAGTTATTTATTTAGCTGCTTCAGCTGTTTTGTAACTATTAAACATTAAGGTTAAAGATTATGGTTAATATAGTAGAAACTGTCACTAAGACTCCTCTCCCTCGCTGATTGTGCCATGTTCATCCTCCAACAGTGTGTTGAATCTAAATAAACTGAACATGTATTTTACTTGCATGAGAGCTAGTCCTAACAAAGGGGAACAGTAAAATGATGAGAAACACACTCGACTGTCATGTTTATTCTCCAGTTTTGTGACCGATTACTTCACTTACTGATACCGCTTTGAGGAGATGAAACGGCGTCATATAAATTGATTGTTGACTCAAAAAAACAAAACTGATGACTTTTCAGTTTCTGAATATATATTTGAAAAACATTCATTTTACAGTATGAAAAAACACTCAATATTTATTTGACACCAACAATACAAGATCTATTTGGATTTTTATCATAATACATTTTTCACAACTGCAGACAAACAGTTTGATTATGTTTCCCAGACAAGAACAACTTCGACATTTAAAAAATCTCTACAGCAGCAAGACTCAGAAAAGTCAACATTAAATATCACTTATGATAAGATGGTTAACCATTTTGCTGCCACTGTAGTTTCAGGCACTTTTTTCTCCCTATTTGTACGCCTAAATCAGAAGAGTTACTACACAACAAGTACTACAGTCAGGTTAATACTGTCTGGTACATGTTATCTGTGAAAGCACAATCAGTTACCTTCCATTGACTGAATTATGATAGCTACAGTAACAACTTTTAAACATCTCTTTGGGTTAGATTTTATAAGCCATTCAAAGATATGAGAAAGAAAAATTCCTGAGAACTGAAAAATACAACTACTAGCCTGACTAGGAATAAATTCCAGTGCAGGGTTTTAAAAAAAACATATCCCCGGTTAACAACATGAAAGATAAAAAACAAAACACATTTATTATAAATAATATGCCATCACAATCCTGTTTCTGTCTGGACACAGCAGCCACACGAGTCTAATCCAATATTTTAAGTTAAATATATACACTACCGGTCAAAAGTTTGGGGTCACTTAGAAATGTTCATTCCACTCCATTCCAGACAGAATACCAGCTGAGATCAGTTGCATTGTTTTTTTTAATCAGGGCAGCAGTTTTCAGATTACATTATGTGTTTACATAATTGCAAAAAGGTTCTCGACTGTTGTAGAAAGAAGTGGCTGAAGAAACGCTTGAAATCCATGCTTTTTGGTCTAAACATCATACCCAAATTAAAAGTGGTCCAGCTCCCATATACGTTGACACTCTGGGGTGTGTCAGGGTGATTCTAGGCCTTACTGACACAGAGTTACAGAGACTAGAATGGAGTTTTTTTTTTTTTTATTTCCATCCAAGTCATACATCTGTAAAATGATTAGAATACACTGCTGTAAACCCATCTGGTGAGATACACAACACAAGGCCATAGCCACATGTCTCAGCTTACTACAGAAAGAATCCAGAAGCCAAAAGACTCAAAAATGGATTTTATATGAATTTTTTTTTCTACAGATATGTCTGTGTGTTTTTTTATTTGAAAAGTGCAAAGAAAAAAGCCAAAAAACTACAAAATACAACACTTCTCAAATACACAAACACACCCACATCAATCACCTTTCCAATGATGTCAGGCCCACCCCAGAGTGTCAACGTATATGGGAGCTGGACCACTTTTAATTTGGGTATGACGTTTAGACCAAAAAGCATGGATTTCAAGCGTTCAGACAGAAGTGTCTCCAACAGTCAAGAACCTTTTTGCAATTATGTAAACACATAATGTAATCTGAAAACTGCTGCCCTGATTAAAAAAACAATGCAACTGATCTCAGCTAGTATTCTGTCTGGAATGGAGTGGAATGGACATTTCTAAGTGACCCCAAACTTTTGACCGGTAGTGTATATGTGGCTGGATTATTTTTTTGGACATAAACAAATAAATAACCTAAATTAAAGGTCACTTCCATCCTTCTCTAACAACAAACCAAAATCATGTTTTCCACCAACAATCTACAGTATCATGTATGAGTCTAATGGCTAAAAACACTTCAATGTCACAGTGGGTTTAAAAAGGCATTTACAAAATCAACAGTATGGTTCTTTGTCATTCATAATAAATAGAATACAGACATGTGTATAGTAGTAAGAAAGGTGCAGGAGAAAAGTATTCCACAAACATCACAGCGTATGTTTCATTTAAATAGAATATTAGGACGTACCAAAAGAAATCGGTCACAGAAAACCAAAATAAAAGCACAATTAACGTGCTCATAAAACATCTCTAACATAGAGTTCATGACTGCATCGACATCAGAACGTCACACGTACAAAAACACATTCAGAGAGCATGCCATTAAGTCTTAAAATATGTGAGTGTAAACTAGTTATCCTCAATATACAGTGGGTAAGACTTAAGTCACAACTGACTGAAAATAAATAGTACCAGAATTATTTGTTTCAAATACCACAGTGTATCAACTGGTCGATCCACCACCACACACAGTCCTTTACCTTACCGCACTCACACTTGCTGATGTTATTAATGAAACCAGAAAATGTCAGACATCACCATGTCCAGTCTAACCCTGCTGCACCAGCCTGCGGTAGTGCGGCATGACTTTGCTCTCGGGGAGGTAAAGTCCCATCTCCAAGGCAACCAGCACCGGGAACTCCAGAGGGATCAACTCCCGTCTGTTGATACGGAAACGCTCTTCCAGCTTCTGCTCGTCCACAGGAAGAAAAACAGAGGAATACATATTACGATGTAGCAAGAGTCTAAAAATGTAAACAAAAAAATATATAACCTGCAGATGATCATACATCCTAAAAATTAAGTATCCCCTGTTTGATGCCCATACATCCAATAGAAATGTTTATTTTTTCCATAGTGACCATGATGACTTTATTTATGACATACTATGACTTTTTAAAAGAATCTTTTATGGCGTACTTTACTATGAATTTTTATATTTTCATGACATACTATGACTTTTATATTTTTATGACATACTATACTACGACTTTTTATGATACTATACTATTACATTTTTAATTTTTATGACATAATATACTATGACTTTAATATTTTTATGACATACTATACTATGGCTTTTTTATTAAATACTATGACTTTTTTATATTTTTATGACATACTAAATTATGACTTTTTTATAAAGTACTATACTATGACTTTTTTTGTATTTTTACACACTATACTATGACTATTTTTTATGACATACTATACTATGATTTTGTATGAAATTTTTATGACATACTGTACTATGACTTTTTATGACATACACTACTATGACTCATGAGATTTCTATGGCATACTATGCCTTTTTAAATACTAAATTATGACTTTTTTATAAAGTACTATACTATGACGTTTTATATTTTCATGACATACAATACTATGACTTTTTTATGGCATACTTTACTCTGAATTTTTATATTTTATGACATACTATGACTTTATGACATACCATAACTTTTTTCATGACATACTATACTATGACTTTTTACTGACATACTATACTCAGTTACAATATGACTTTTTTTTGTAACAAACTACTTTAACACTATACACAATAAGGACTTTTTTGACATTTGAATGCCATACTATGACTTACTGTACTATGACTTTTGACTGACTTTTAATGAAATGCTATATTATGAAAGTATATTCCTTTTTTTGACATATTGTGACAATATGTTTACTAATAAAATTTTGTATAGTAGGGCTGTGCAATTAATTTAAATTTTATTCGTGATTACGATTTCGGCTCCTAACGATCACAAAAACACAGCGATTGCCGCCTCTCCTTCAGTATATTCAAAAATGTCATGAAGTCGTAATTATACGACTCTGCAGAGCTGTCTGCTCCACGAACTCAAGAGAACAGTCATCCGCTCTCTCCCCTTTGAGGGTGAGCAACTGGGACAGTGACAGGACGTCATCACTCCCAAAGTCATGGCAACCAAATAAACAGCAGCGCGAGTCCAGCAGTTTCTCCTCAGGCAGAGTGACAAACAGCGACAAAAGCCTCGACGGCCGATTTACCATGAAAACCCTGTGAATTATGAAAGCTACAGTCGCTTGGAAAATAGCATTATGGGCACTGACTTTGATGAATTTACTGTTTATCAGACCCCAGGTAAGACAAGAAGCTAACGTGCATGAGGGTTACAGGCCAACGTGTCCTGCATTAGTTTCTCCACTGAGATCTGTTTCTGTGGAAACTTTACTTACATCGATGAGTTGTTTGACTTCTGGCTTCCGCAGATCGCTGCTGATCTTTGCTGCCAGCAGCACACACGCCGCCGCCACCAGCTTCCTGTTATGCTTGTTGAGGCGTCCCTTCAGCACCAGCTTCTCAAAGTAAACAAAAGCCATCGCTATGGTGACCGGCTGTAGACCGCAGTCTTCGCTCATGGCCCCCATCTCCCTCTTCAGGCTAGTGGAGAGAAGTCACAGTTACTGATTGGCTTCCTAAGAAAGAGTGAACTGTGTTTGAACCTTATTAACAACCACAAGGAATTGTGGAGAGAGGTACAACAAGTTTCAGCCTTCAAAAAAGCTGTTGGAGGACATTCCAAGGGGGTGTGTAATCTATCTGCACCTTCTTATCTTGCTCAAAGTCAGCTTGATGTGAGGAAACTTCTCCTTGAAAGTCTCATTCATGTCCTTCTTCAGATCAGATGGTTTCACATACTCGACGACAGTCGTCTGCAGAGATGAAAAACAAATCAGCATGTCAGTACAGAAGTGACTTGTGTCAGCATGAATTACAGTTGCAATAAAGTTTTACAGTTGCGTATAAACTGCCTCAGTAGGTAATAACAATTTCACACACACACACGCACACGCTAGAGGTTACCGTCTTGTGACATGATCTACTCCGCAGCAATAAAAGTCATGTGAATGGGACATAATGGGTGTATTTTACTCCAACAGTGAAGTAGGTTGGTTTAGAAGTGGAGATCTGCTTACTTTTACAGATGTCATCAGAACAATTTTAATCTCAAATTAAAAATGGCCCTGTCCCTAGTTTCTGAAACTAATAAGGACAGTCCATGTGAGACAAGTGCATTTACAACAAGCACTAAAGAAACCAGCATGGCTACGTTGGTTCTGACTCTCTTTTTTTTTTTTTTTACATGTATGTCATCAGTAAAATATATCAATGAGACTAGATATCGTCTTAGATTTGGGATATTGTAATATGACACAAAAGTTGTCTTTCCTGGTTTTAAAGGCTGCATTACAGTAAAGTGATGGCATTTTCTGAACTTACCAGACTGCTCTCACAGTTCTATCATTTGCCTTTACCCACTTAATCATTATATCCACATTACTGATGATTATTTATTACAAATCTAATTGTGTAAATATTTGTAAAGCACCAATTGTCAGCCCTACAATATTGTCGCAAAATCGATAGACGTATTTGGTCAAAAATATCGTGATATCCGATGTTCTCCATATAGCCCAGCCCTAACCACATAGAATGCAATTTATTATTTTGGTTCACGATCATACGGATAGTATGATGGAAACCCAGATGGGACGGTGTGGCCTAGAATTATTTATTATCATAATACATGTTTTAGTGCTTTCCATATAGAATAACCAATGACAAATGACTAATTAATTTAAGTTTTTGCTAAAATCTTCACTTACCCATTATAAGTCCATTAGCTTCCTAGTTACTTTAGCTTGCAGTACTGACAGTGTTTGCTACAGGTCTGATTATGCTGAAACTCAGCCTCAAACACGCACAATCCAATTAGTTTACAGGTGTGTTAAGGTCTCCCAAAAGCCCATAATCAGATACAAAAACATTTTAGTCGAACTTTGAAAGGAATTATTTTAAATATAAAGACGCATTACTACATGTAACATCCTCTCCTTGCAGCCACTCACTCTGCTGTTACTTTCCCTGTCTGCAGTCTTTATCACGCGCATCTACCCGAAGCTACCAGGAGAAACCAAGTTACAATAATCCCTTACCCGGACTATGAAAAACTAATTTTCTCATTGTTAATAAATGAGCTTATTGGAGAAAGTCAGCTGTATCCTGAATATTTAACTGCATGTAAACGAACAAACTCTCACCACGTATGATGCAAATATCAGAACCCTCTTATGTCTCCCACATGGCCACTGAGGGTCACTGAGCAGGTTAGGATCGTACTCTACCACCTCCTCTATACCTGAAAAAACACAAACAAAACTGAGTATGCAACAACAATAACTAACTGAGGTCAGTTAAACAGTAAAGAAGCAGATGTGTGTCTGTTGGTGTAAATTGGAGCCATACATTGGTCCTGTGCCACGCTGCTGTTCACACGAGCCGGGGTAAAGTTCCTCTGCCCGTTGCCACGGAAACGGGACTGAGGGGTGAGAGCCGTACCGTTCTCTGGAGCACCGCCACTCTTCTGTCTCACCAAGGCGTTGGTCGGATAAAGGAGCTGAGCGTATGACACCACCTGAGGAGGGAAAATAAGACGGTCAACAACCTTAAAATCAGGCAGATTTATCTGAGTATGTTCATCATGGCACTATACTGCATATCACACAGTTTACCTTGCCATAGTCTGCAAGCTCCACACCTTCCAGGGAAGGAAGCAGGTCAGCAGCCACCACAGAAGACAGCCTCTGTCTCTGAGTCTCCAGCTTAGGATCACTGTTCAGAAAGAGTCACAGTCATTTTGTCATTTTCAGCGCACAATGAACTCACACTGCCCCTTTCTGACACAGGATGATGAAAACATAAAAGCGAGTGGTGGGTGTTCTCTGCTTGGGATGGTGCTTTCTTTGTACCTGAGGTGAGCCCTCTCTCCATAGGGCAGCACTGAGAAAGCAGCATATAGCGACCGCTTGGCACAAATCAGCACGATCCTGCAGGACACAGCAAGTACAGGCAGACAAAACAGATGGTGTGTCAGTCTACAAGCCACAGAGTCACTGCTACTGAACAGCTACTGTACTCACGATATTCATCATCGCTGGAGCCGCACTGACAATCAGTCACTGAGCCACTTCTATGTTGATCTGAGTCACTACCGAAGCTGAACAGCTATTAATGGCCCCATATTGACATGGTATTAAAATCTGATCAGAGTAATATGATCACAAAGGAACAGCTCTAGGTACAGGTGTGAATGCACCCAGGGCTCACTGAGGACACAGTCACCCGATTCCACCTACCAGTAATATCCTTCCTGAGTGATCAGATCACAAGTGGACAGCTCTAAGTACAGATGAAAACTTTCTAAGGACGCATTGAGATCGGCTCTCAAAAACCACATCTGGAGGTGGTTTGAGCCACGGAGTCTCAACATTATAATATCAGTGAGAACGGGAATGATCCTATTAAAGACCGCCTACTCAACTGTGAGTGGAACTACGTACTCAAAGTATTGAGAACCAAACACTCAGATTCGGAGGTGGTCTGGGCCACATGTGTCCACATTCAGTCCACATTACAGCAGTGTGCACGCATGTGTGTCCTGGCTGGGCCACATTAAGGACCTTCTACTCAACTGTGAGAGGAACAACATACTCATTCAAAGTATTTCACGTCACTGAAACCACTAAGAGTGAATTGAACAGCAGATTAACCGATAATAAAAAAAGTCTTTGATTGTACTTCAGCCCTCGAGATAAGCATCTGATTCTCCCAAAAATATATAACCACCAATGTTTTAAAAGCAAAGAAGGTTGTAACTAGCTAGCTATAGAACTGCTGTTCTGAAGAAGAAAAAAAAAACATTTTGTCTGCAAACGATAAAGTTGCGATTGTATCTCCTAATTAAGGTAGCTGAAAATAGGATATATTTTTTTTATCATTAATAAATTATCAAGACTGTTAGTAGTAGTAGATCAACTTTCTGTCAATCAACTAATAGTAAACAACCTTCTGGGTTTGTAAAGTTTGTGGGTTATTTATTTTCAGAAAAATCTGATGCTCATCTCTGTGGTTCAAAAGTAATGTGAGGCACAAACTGGGGCTAAGAGCTGCACTGACTAAAACCAGGGAGAAGCCACCAACAAATGCAGTACACATTCACTAGAACTCTATTGTTCGGACAGAAAATGTGGACAACAAACCACTCACCATCTATTTACAACCGCTGAACACAACAGTGCGTTTGACACACATACATACACACACAGATCAGGGAGAGATATCAAATATCTTACAGGGGACAATATTGCAGCACAGAAATCTACTTGTGTTAATTAGCTTAGTTATATGACCCAGGTAGCTTTGCTTCAGCTCAGTAAGTAAAATGCACTGCCATAAACAGAAACTAAAACTCAGACCTGTGGGGCAATTTAGGATTGCTTAATCATTGTTTTGCACACACCAGCAGAAAACACATGACACATTACATGTATGTGGGCATGAAATGTTAGTAAAGTGGAGGAGGAATGTAAAAAATGGAAGTCAAAAACAAATGGTTTGGCTAGTGAAAAAAAACAAACTATATGACATGTTATTTTTGGTATCTAAGGGCAGTATGACAGAAGAGTATGAAAATATTCCAAAAAAATAAATCCAAACAAATACCACACTGTTTTATAACAGGTGTCAACCGACATAACAACAGTGTTTTAATTCAGTCCCATCATGATGTGGAGTAAACTTACCGTTGCTGCAATATAGGGTGTTACATTTCTACACTGCACCGCTTTTGGCTTTTGCAAAGCTTCCAATGGTGATTCAATTTACTGTAGCAGTCACCACGCAGCAGTTGTACTGCTATTATTCCTCTGCAAGCCAAACTAAGTATCTGTGCCAGAGTTAAGCAGCTTTAAAGCAGGGGTATAACACTGCTTGTGAGTTAAAGGCATATTTCAGAGTCCAAAATAAAGCAGCTTTTGTTTGTATTACATTTTTCTGACAGAAAAATGAGTGCATGGGTTCCTCTATTGTATATAGTATGTAAAATGTATTTGTTATGTAGATTGGAGACTCACCTAGATCCCCTGGTATCGTACTGCCTCATACTTTTGATGAAGTGGACTTTCTTTGGCACTTTAGGTCCAGGAGAACCAGATACATTCCTTAACCTGAGTATAAATCAAGTAAGACACACTTTATTAATGCATCAACCAAACAAAAGGGACCTTCACATGATGCGGCTCAATCGGTAATCTGTGATGTAACTCTCTTTAGCATCACAAATTCGGAGGTAAAGCCTAAGAAAAGGGTCGAGATTCATTAGGGTATTTTCTCCAAACAGCTCACATCATAAACCTGACAAATGATACAAGAGGTGTGTCTTATTTTAGAGAAGACAAGTGACAGTGATTTGTATCCAAGACTCTAATAACACAAGGCATCAATCAACCCTGTTAAACGTAAGGTAGTGAAACAACCTAGCTAGCTATATACTCCATCTATATATCCCATATTATTTATGCAGAAAATACTGGAACAGAGAATGAAAGTGAATTCATTTCATGCGGAAGTGAGTAGCCTGTTTAAAGGCCCATGTTGAAACACCGACCACTACTATCCTCACCTCTGCCGTGAATCCACAGAATTACCGGTCGGCACCGGGCTCAGAGCGGCGGGCGTCGACCTGACACGGGAGGAGGGCTGGTGTCCGGCAGGAACAGGAGACAGAGGGGTGTCCGGGGTTTGCGTCTCGGCCGCACTGCCACCCTCCAAAAATACCTCGTTTGCCCCAGCAGGTGCCGGAGACATTACCAAAGAAGGTCGGGTAGGACTGACTACCCCTGGAAAACTGGAGTATGAGCCACTACCTGTCGCCGCGGGTTCTGTCACCTGGGCGACCGGTTCTTGGCTATCTCCCGACGGCAGGGGCACGACCGTTGCGCCGCCGTCTCTTTCCCTGAGTCGCTGCTCCACGGCGGCTTTTTGGTCGTTGTTTTCATGGCTAGGCTGACACTGGGGTCGTCCGTCGAGTGAGATATTATTAAGGAACAACAAAGCCGCTTGTCTCCTCCTGGAGTCTTTCGTTTTCCTCCGGTGCTCTCTGTGCGTTTTAAGTGATTTACTGTTACTGCCGTTGGACTGCAAACCGCAGACAGCGGTCGCCATTCTAGTTTGAAATATGGCAGTTGAACGCAAAGGCAACGAAACACACAGCATTAGCCCCGCCCTTCCGTGCGCGAATTGGCTGTGGTGGCAGTTATGTATCTTGCTCGCAGTTGATTGGGTCTAATATAATAGTGGGAGGTGCTCTGGAAACAAAGGAAGTATTCACCAAATTCACCAATTAAATTTGATTTTTTTTTTTAATGAACTGATTAAACCACTTTTTTTAATCAAAGCTTAAACTTAATTACATAACATTGTGTAGATTTATAAGCAGTAACTAATGGCTTTATTGATGTTAATACATAATTTACTAATGATTTAGATCAGTTAAAAAGCCATCATTAAAAAAGAGAACATGTTTTGGTGTAGAACTATTCCTTTAGCTGGTATTTATAATAATAATAATAATAATAATAATAATAATAATAATAATAATAATAATAATAATAATAATAATAATACATTTTATTTATATAGCACTTTACATCAGAAATCAGAATCAGAAAGGGCTTTATTTCCAAGTACGTTGCACATACAAGGAATTTGTCGTGGTGCTGTTGGTGCATGTCACACATTCAAATATAAGAAGAAAAAAATATAAACAATATAAATATAAACATATACACACCGAATGTATTAATAACGATAAAATAAAAGTAAATAAATAGTAAAATAAGTTAAATAAGAAATGGTACTCAAAGACACTTTACAGTAAAACTAGCTTATTAAAAACAGATAAGCAATAAAACCAACACATAAAACAAGCATATTAAAAGTAATTAAAAACAATAAAACCAGTAACTATCAGGTGAGAAATGTAAGACTATTGTATGTGGAAAGCTAATCTGAAGAGGTGTGCTTTGATTAGTATTTTGAATGTGTCCAGGTCAGTACAGTCACGGATGTGTATGGGTAGGGAGTTCCACAGGGAGGGCGCTGCGATGGAGAAAGCTCTGTCACCCCAGGTACTGTGCTTGGTCCTGAGTGGTGGGGTGGGGAGAGGAGGTTTGCGTCAGAGCAGCGGAGGTTACGGGGGTGGGGGTGTAGCGGTGGAGCAGGTCTGTGAGGTAGGAAGGAGCCTGGTTATGGAGGGCTCTGTGGGTGAGGAGGAGGACTTTAAAATGGATGCGTTGGGAAACAGGGAGCCAGTGGAGGTTCTGAAGGACGGGAGTGATGTGATCACGGGAACGGGTGTGGGTGAGGAGACGGGCAGCAGAGTTTTGGATGTATTGGAGTTTATTTAAGGCTATTGCAGGTGAACCATAGAGGATGCTGTTGCAGTAGTCAATTCTGGAAGTGATGAAGGCGTGAATCAAAGTTTCAGCAGCAGAGAAGGTGAGTGATGGGCGGAGACAGGCAATGTTTTTGAGGTGAAAGAAGGCAGTTCTGGTTATTTGGTTGATGTGGTTTTCAAAAATGAGGTTGCTGTCGAAGATGACGCCCAGGTTACGGATGTGTGGGGATGGAGACAGGGTGGAGTTGTCGACAATGAGACCGAAGTTAGGGGTGATCTTTGTGAGGGATTTCGGGCCGATGATGATCAAGTCGGATTTATTGTAGTTGAGTTGGAGGAAGTTGGTTTGCATCCAGGCTTGTGCTTTCTATTTGTAATAATGCAATTAGTACTTAACTTAGTTAAACTTAGTTAGTTAGTTAGTTGTTTTTTCTGGCTGGTGTTAATGCTTTCTATTTGGTAATATTACAGTTATTTAGGTTTTCTATTGATAAATGTTCATGCAAATCCTTATAAACCATCAAGTATGTTATGTTAATAAATCACAGATGCCCACCATTAGGTGTTCTAAAAGTCACCAGCTATCCATTTAACATTTGTGAACAAGTCAGAGGAATGGGGAACTGTGATGTGAGATCACAGGCAATCTACTTAATTACATTACACTGCAGCAATAGGAGTTAAATTGGACACTTTGCATAGGATTTAGATGTTGCTTTCACACCCTATTGACTTGCAAACATGATGCTTGAATATTTTCCTCCGAGACAGAAACTGTGAAAGCTTTTCTAACTCCTAAAAGGAAGTGATCAATTGACAGACTCATTCACAGTTTAATTACAAACAGCATGCCAAACAGTGTACTCAGCGTTTGAGAGTATAGTTTGTCTGTTAGGAGCCCATACTGACCTTTGTGGATATACAGTACTGTAGTGGTGACAAGCTCAGAGCCGCTAATCCAACACAGAACAATCAATCAATCTGCACCTGCAATCTAAATCTTTTCTTTAGATGGTTTGAAATATGTATATCTATCTATCTATCTATCTATCTATCTATCTATCTATCTATCTATCTATCTATCTATCTGTCTATCTGTCTATCTATCTGTCTATCTATCTGTCTATCTATCTGTCTGTCTGTCTGTCTACTGTGTTTTAAAGTGTCTTGATTCTGTGTAAAAAGGCACTAACACCAAAAGTCAGGTAAACACATTACTTTTTATTTTAACAACAACATAATGAAATTGTCTTCACCTTCTTGTTAATCTTTTTTTTTTTTTCAAATCTTGCTCTGAACAGCAACAGTCTGGCATGACCAGTTTAAGGCTTTTTGATTCTAGCTTTGTGTTTGTGTTTTGAGGTACAGCCCGCCCAACTCCTGCCACAACAAGCTCATTTTATGGTACACCGTGTGGTTGTTACGTGATGGACTCAAACAGTTAGCACCATAATTGAAGCCTTTCTGGCTTTTGCAACAGACTGGACAGTGTTTACAACAAAACTGTCATATCTCAGTGACACAATTTCAAATTAATTTAAATGCACATGGCAGGACTCCCCTCCCCCACATACACCCATACACATGCTGGTATGTGAGCTCACGCACACATACGCGCAAACACACGCGGTTCAGACATTTCCCTTGTGACAATAGAAAAACAACCCTGATAAAAGAAAATATGGTAACGATTTATTTTACAGGTCCATATATTGTTAATCATTTCCTGGAAGGTTCCTAAAAAAACGTAATTTAGCACTAATAACAGTTTAATAAATACCAAATAATCAATTCCAACTAAATGCTAAACAGTCAGTGTACCTCAGGTCAAAAATGTGTAATTTTGTATTACACATGAGTATGCAATTCATCATATATGATGAATAAAGTTTATCATTTTTAGTGGATGATGATTACATTATTTTGGGTTTAAATAGAGCAGTGCTTTCAAGGAAATTCCTATGGAAATCAATAATTTAAAATAAAATTGTACCAAATTAAATATTTCTTTCAAGGAAAGTTTTGAGGAAATTATAAGGAAATAACTAACCTGTAAAATAAAGTGTTACCACAAGTACCCCATGCCTGTACCACCAATAATATCAAAGCTATTCCAAGTCTAGAGTCTGCAGCTATTCTTTTTCCTACATTATTCAGACAACAAAGTATGGATACTGTACAGTTACAGACAGTGCTTTCCCTCTGTAACTTCCTCTTCATTATACAGTTTAATTTACATGGAAATTAATGTCCTGTTTCCTTTGCTGTGTAAGATGGATGCAGTATGAAAATACAACTGTTGAGAGTCCGATCAATAGAATACATCCTGTAAATGTAAATCATAATGTAGCTTTTTTTCAGTACATACACATTCTGAATGAAGGTGCATCTTATTAGAGTAATAGTGATGGCATGTCCCCCAAAACAACAGATTGCTTGTAAACACACACAAATCTCTTTTTTTTGTTCTAGCTTACCTAAAAAAACAACAGATATAGTACCACAGGAATGTTGTAAATCCCACTAATGCTCGAACCCTTTTCACAAATAATCACATTTTCAACTGTTTTTACATTCAACTCAAATGTTGCTTTTGAACTGCCCTTCAGACATGAAGCAGCATTTTCAGAGAGAGAGAGAGACTCCTTCAACATGAGTGAGTAGCTATGGAAAAGGATGATTATGATCATCAGTGCCTGTGTTGTATTCATTGTAGATTGTGTTTAAAATTACAGTGCGTGAGTTCACCATCTTTAAATGCCACTCACTCTTCTACATCTTGTTCAGTGATGTTTCACTTCTAGCTGCCATAAATAATCATGCACGTTGAAGGCTTGTCTCTGTTGTCGATTGATCGCCTTGAGAGGATGTGCTGGAGCACCTTCACTGAGGAGGACTTTCTGCCTCTGATTGATAACTAGCTCCACTTCTCTGCCTACCTGTGCTCTCGCTAACTTCACTGGACAGCGGGCTTTGCTGCTAACGTCGACCTCTTCCTGTACCACACCCTGACCTGAGAAATGATACAGAAACCAAAATATGCACCATCATTAGACAACATCACAGCACTTTGCCTTTGTAAAAAATAAAGACACCACACTCCTCCCCTTCCTTGCCTGTTTGTCTCCACTGCCTGACAGTACAGAGAGCAATCAAGTAGGCGTGGAGCTGAAACAGACTGCTCAGTGAGAGTCATCTACCTGCCATTGTATTTAAGGCAGGGTGTCCACGCGGCAGTGAGCTGAGTCACAGCGCCTTCAGCACATCACACGGTGGTCTCGTACTCCATCACTTCTTTGGGTGTGCCCAGACAGCGGTACTGAATCCTTGGCGTGACTGGGGCGCCGCTTTCGAGCACCAGGATCGTTTTACGTAGCCGGCGGTCAATGAAGTGAGCGTCCCAAGCGGGGTACTTCTTCCTGGGCAGGTCTATTCGGATGACAGGCCCCTCTGTCCTGGGTGTGAGGTTGGGCACTGGGGCCTGAGCTCCCCGAGGTGGTCGTACCTGAAACACGTCTCCATCTACCCCAGACCCCTGCTCTCTTTCTGACCCTTTAGTTCTCTGAAGGGTCCTGGGGGGGCTGCTCACCAGGTCAGGGGGGAGGCTGGTAGCTGGGGAGGCCAGCAACTCCACAGGGACCTCCTTCTCCACAATATAACCCCACCCTGAGACTTGACCATCAGGATGCAGCAGACAGTAATACACAAACATGAAGAAGGTGCCCAGAGCGTAGCTGCTGGCCACCACACACACCATGATGACGGCGTAGAAGTCTGAGGTACGAGGGCCACGGTACAAATACCATGCAGTGGTGAGCGCCACATTCTCAATGAGCACAGTCAGGCTGTAGATGAGCATCCTGCAGCGAGTGCGCCCCTCTCTCACACTGAACCAGCAGAAAACATACACAATGCCCACCATCATGTTATAGATGATCTCCTCCCATTTGGACATGCAGAAGTCCGTTTCGCCTTGAATTATCCAAAACGTCATGATGCACCAGTGGGCCACAATGAAGATGCCAAAGTAAAGCTGAAACACGGAGGCAAACAGGGCGAAGGCCAGGGTACGGGCGCCGATGGTGAACAGGTGCCACAGAATCTGAACTATGACAGCCTTGTAGGTCATAGGTAGCTTATCGTCTCGGGAGTCCCTCAGGACTTTATGATAGGAGGCGACCATCCAGGCGAGGGATATCAGTGAGGCAGAAGCTGAAAGCCCTGAAGAGACAGAGGGAAGAGAGGGATTGAGCAAGAGAAGTTAGACAGGGTGGAAATGGCTCGGGGTAGCTGTCTTACCATTTAGCAGAGCAGGAATATACATTTTTCTGCTCTGTAGGGGGCCTGACTGAGGCGAGCACAAGTGACTCATCATGCACAGCGTGGCCTGCAGATGTGTGATTGACTGATGTGGCAATTGGTCACTTTTGGAAACTCACCCTGAAGGGGCAGCACCTGACTGGCCTGGATCATGATGCTGAGCTGCAGTACCAGCTGAGGGGCGCTCTTCAGGAAGGACTCGAGCAGACGCAGCATGCTGATATCAGCACTCGCAAACATCATGCACCAGTAGTAGTGACGGCGCTCGGGGTCTCTGTGCCAGCGGCTCATCACGCCCAAATACAGGGCGTGGACATACCTGTGTATCAGAGGCAGACACAATTCAGACACATTCGTCAGTGTATTAAGACAGAATTTCTGGTCTAAATACTGTGCTTTAAAAACTTTTGGAGATCAAACACAGACTCCCAGAAGTCATAACTCATTATCCCAAACTCTGGGAGTTGTTAGTAGTTCTTGCCAAAAAGCTGGATGCTTGCTCATCTGAGATTTCGACTAGACTGAACTGAATGAAGCAGCTCTGTGGTTTTAATTTTATTACAGGCATCGGAGGGGTTGAAAAGCTTGTCTGCAATCTCTCTTCAAATAAAATCAGAGGGCTGCAGAGAAAGCCAAAACTGAGAAAGGGAAATTCAAATGAATGCTCTCAATCTGTGGGGGAAAAAAGCTAGCTATAAATCCCTTGTGGAACTCCTCAGATTTGCTGACATGTAGTCCCACCCCAATCTTAGCTTGTTTTATAATGCCCTTGTATAACAAACACACAGGTTCACATACTTGCACTGTGCAAACATATTGCTGCACAAATGTGTTGACACGTGACATTTATTTGTACCATGCAAATACACAGTGTGTAAACCACTACCTTTATCATTACACACAGCCACCTGACCTGACTGTTTGAAAGAAAGTGGTGGTTGCCATGGAGGACTGCAGCTTTAAATGTGTCAGTAATAGCCTTGGGGAGAAGGGTCCGAGGAGCCCTATGTCAACAAGCCCAGTGAACCACAAGGGAGTTTGTGTAACCCTTTTTTGTGCTGCTTCCTTCTACACAAAGTGTGCCTTGGGATGTAACACGCTGAGAAAATGGAGCATATGTGCAGTAATGAGGGTCAAAGACTCAGGAGGACACACACACACACAAAGACAGAGTTTCATCGCACACACTCTGCCTGTAACACAACCCCATATCCCATCTCTTGTGCGCTGACATTTAATTCTGGTAGCCGGACCAAAATTATACCGGCTCACCTGACTAACAGTGTATCAGTGACGGATCATTCCTGAGTTAACAGCTGAGGGTAAAACACACAGAGGTAATCCTCTTAATGTGCAGACACACTGATCTGAGAGCAGTGGCAATGAATGGAGCACACACTGCAGTTTAATTGCATTACCGGTAATTCTGGGCTGCCACAATGTTTTAATGTGCTCATGGACGCTCTCTCTCTTTCTCTCTCACACACACACACACACACACACACACACACACACACACACACACACACACATACACACACACTCGTCTAAGTCTCCAGGAGGAAATAAGGAATCAATATATATCACCCATTGGGCTGTCTAAAGAGGCAGGAAGAGAGAGACCACAAAGAAAGACACAGACAGGGAGATTATGAAGGCCTATAGATAAATAAAACAATTGATTTGCATCTGATTTTATCATTACACATAATTTATCCTTCTCTAAAGTCCCTGTATGTCTATAAAATACAACTTGTCTTTGAATATCATCGCGTTTTGGCGAACCCTACTCCCACCACAGTTCAGCTGGAAGTCTCCTCCGGGCTGGCAGCGGTTCAAGCCTGTCAAAACCTATCAGGGCACTCTAAGCTTGAGCACTATCTCACCATCACTGACTGAGTAGCTGACCTACAGACCTACTACCACCCATGTGAGAGTAAAGTGCACCTTGGTTTTGTTTTTAGTCTCAGACCGCATCTGGTAATTAAACATGTTTGGGCTCAGCTGAGAGGAACAGACTGAATCTAACAACTGCTGGGAGATTTGAGAATATGAATTTTGCATGAACATAAGAGCAGGGGCCTCAAAAATACACTAAACAGTGAAAAGGGAGGCGGGTAAACACATCACTGCAAATAGGAAGCAACTCTCATGACATTTAAGACATTTTCTTCAGCAGTCAGGCTCCTTCTTGCCCAAACCCCTGAAGACAAAGGGATTTTTATTTTTCTATATAAGGCGATTGGTGTGGATGAGTTGGTGATTTTCCTGGGAGATGATTGACCTAAAAGCTTGTCAGTGGGTTGGGGGGTGGGGTGGGTGGAGTCTAATTCTCCCCTTCTAAGCTGAGCAGCAACATCAAACAATACAAAAAGACATTCTGGCATTTTGGTAACATTATGAAACGTAATCATTCAGGGAGGACCCCTGAATGATTACGTTTCATAATCGTTTACCTCTACAGGGAGTGATGCTTGGCTTTGGAGAATGAATGCACACGCGCACGCACGCACGCACGCGCACACACACACACACACACACACACACACACACACACACACACAGTAGTTCCCCTCCTCTCAGATCTCGGTAAGTCCAGACTTACCTCCAGACCTGTGCCAGCTGAAAGATGTGAATGATAGCCTGGAAGAACCACATGAAGGCTCTACAGCAGCCCTGGGCTCCTCCCCCGGTGCCCGGCCCTGACAGCACCCCGGCCGCGGCAGAGCGGCCAGCGCCCCGCTCACCGCTGTCCTTGGTGCTGAAGTCGCTCTCCTCCGCTCCCGACGCCGCTACCACAGCGGCCGCAGCCGTGCCGCTCTCGACGGTTTCCGAAAAATCGTAGGCGAACCATCGGAAGCTCAACACTTGCACGACCACGGACGGGACTATCACAAAGACCAGAGTCAGTGCAAAGCACCAGTAGTCCCTCCTTAGGTAGTAGTCAGCGGCCAGCCACAGGTCTGAGGCCCAGTCCGAGAAGAACACCAAAAGGGCGCACAGCGTCCAGCAGCAGTCCGGCAGGGAGTAGCGCTGCTCGGCATGACGGTGCTGGGGAGGCCGCGGGTCCGACCTGGAGGTACATTCGGGTGGGATTTCGTTTCGTAGAGAGACGGGTGCACCATCAGATTTCGCGGCCATGTTTGTTGTAGGGAAGAGAGTGAGTAAGAGATGGGAAAATGATGGAAGGGGGGGGAGGGGGGTCGCGTAGCCTGTCGGTCTGTATGCATGCGTGTGGGAGAGAGGGAGGGGAAAGGAGGCAGGGAGGAGGGCCAGGGTAGGTGAGAGAGAGATGGGGAGGCACCGCCGCTTATCAATCAGCGGGGATAATAAGAAATAGGATTTTAATTGCGACGATATAACAGCTGCAGGTCTGAGAAAAGATTCCTCTGCAGCTGGTACGTGAGGTCATTACCGTTCATGTTCCTGCACAGGTAGCACGAGCTCCACTTATACAGCATGCTGACATGGGTCCCTTTAATTCAGAATCAGATATCTTCCCGCTTGTGGTCAGTGGTGGAACAAGTAGGCCTACTCAGATCCTTTTACTAAAGCAAATATACCAGTAAAACTATTTTTTTTAAAATACAAGGAAAGGTCCTGAATTCACAATCCCACTTAAGTAAAAGTATAGAAGTATTATCAGTAAAATTAAAAGTAGGCCACTCATTTTGCAAAATGAATGGCCTGTGTAACTGATATATTGCATTATTAAATGATGATATTGCTGCATCAGTTTGAGTGTGTAGCATTTTGCTGTTGTAGCTGGTTGGGGTGGAGCTAGTTTTTTTTCATAATTAATAAAGTAGTTCAGCTCATGGTTCACAACATAGGGTTCAGGGCCCTCAAAAGGGTCACAAGGTACAGTGGATCTTAGATCTAGGGAGATGGTTACTGGGGTTCTGATATACAAATTTGTATTGATGTAACCTGATTTAAATAAAACCACCTGAGAAGTTCAGAGGGGAAATCGCTTTGGCAGTAGTGGATGGTACCACAAAAGTGTACTTTAGTAAATGTACTTACTTTCCATCACTGCTAAGTTCAAAGGAACAAAATGCATTAAGAACATGTCTATAGACATCTTATTTTCACCGGAGTGCTCTGGTGTAAAACTTTACTCTTTATACTTCGTCACGTAATCACGAGGTTACATTTACAGTTAAGCATTATGACAGCGTAAAGAGGCCTTTATGTTTCACCATCATTATGAGGTGGATCAGCGGAGTCTCATCTGCCTTCACTTGCCTCGAGTCCACCATCTCATCAGTTTCTATTCTGCTTTTGCTGCCTCCAGCTCTGAGGGTTCCTCTTTCTGTGCTCCTTCCTCTCTTCCCTGCTGCAGGTCAGCTGACTCAACATCTCGGCTAAAACTCTGGTGGCTTGGGCTTAGGCAGTCATTTCTGCCAACAGGAAACACTAGTTACGATCGTGAAGGCTCTCTTGGAGGTATTGATTCTCACTACACTATAAAACTATAAAAAGTGTTTTGTTCATACTTTAGCCCACATATTTTCAGCAACTAAAAATGCAAATATCTAGAATTGTTTCATTAACAATGATATAAAAAAAACACTTTGGGAAACCCAAAAAGGAAGAAATAAAACAAGACAAAATAATGAAAATGTACTAAAATTTAATCATTCATAAAAGCTGGAAAATCATCTGTGACAGCAATATTAGAGTTGGTTTAGTACAATATATTTTCAGCCTCAAGACACAAATCAGAACAAACCATCCCTCTCCCCCCCCCCCCCCCCATCAGTCTATAAAATACTAATTTCCTTAGCTTTATTATGCAAAAATGGAAGTAGAATATATTACGGGAAATATGGAAGGCTTGTAGCTCTCAAAAAAAACAAAGTCACTTAGGAAAGATGTTATCTCATCAATACACATCCTTGTAAGTAGGAGCGAGTTACTTATGGACAATGAGGCATCTTTGTTGACACAGTTAGTGCAGAAATGTATGAGAAGGCCAACATTTCATATGGTTTCATTTTGCAAACATGTCACAATATGCTAAAGATGGAAGTTACTTTTAATAAAACACTTTAGTTCCCATATATGGATTTAAACCCATGGTTTCTTCTTTTACACTGATAATTCCAAAAGAAAGACACCTCGGAGAAGAAAAACAACAAATAAAAACAAAAACAGAGTTGTCATCAGGCTGACAATAAAAATTAAGGTAGAGAAGAGTATCTTGAGAGTGTGTGCCGTCTCCTGCCATTTTGCGAGTGTTGAAGTATCTCTGTCGGCCTTTTTCAAAATGCTCTGGAGAGGACTTGGAATGCTGGCACGATCCACTGGGAAACAGTTAATCAACACACGTTTCTGCAAGCAAGAAAAAACAACATCAGCACACATTAAACATTGTAAAGGACACAAGCCGTTTACAGAGAAATAGGAGCCTAAGTTTAGATCAGAGGTCTCAAACTCATGTGACCTGCGAGCCGCTGAGCAGATGTTCTTCCCTAGGGGTGCCACTCTCACACTGAGCAATCATTCCCTCTCTCCTTCCTTGAACGGGGTCACGCTGCTCTGTATGTTTAGTAAAGTAATGCCTGTGACATTGTACCGTTGGGAGAATGGCGACTTTCTCCTTGCAGATAAGACAGGAAGTCGTCGCACTAAATCTCCATGAATGAATCTGTCTGTGCTCCAGGTAAATCATTCTTGAATAAAAACAAGAGACGTTTTAGTGCCAGCTGTCTCACAGTAAATCAGACTGCTGCTGGTCCAAGTGTTTGTTTCAGCTTGTTAAATGGTAATGTCAAAAAAAGGATAGGTTCACAACGTTTCTGTCTTAAAGCAATAGGCAGGTGCCTGTATGATCATGGAAACCGTTTTCGCTTGTTGTAATCATTCCTCCTGTACTGGCCATTCAAACATCCCTTTTTAACCCACCTACAATGTGATGGGGACAAAATCCACAGTCCTCGTTCTTTGCTAATCAATCAAGTGGTTATCCAAAGTAACGGGGAGCTTTGTACTAAAAAGACTGAAACTCTGGATGATCCCCACAAGGACTACGGATCCAGAGGTTGAGTGAAAAGAGGACTGTTTACCAATGATTTACATTCACAAACCTGGGGAAACGCATACAAAAACACTAGGTCATGCTTTAGGAAACAGTGGCTGGTAACGTAAAGTCTAGGACAACAATGCTGGTGTATTAAAGTTCAATTACAGTTACGAGGCTTCAACAGCAGGTGGAGCCACAGCATTCATGAAATGCTTACAACTTGGCACATCTACATGAAATATTATAAATATATATTCCTTTTATCAATACACATCAAAACAGAGGGTGCTATAACTGGACAAGAGAGGATTATTTATTTCCACCCAAAAACTGACTTCATGAGTCATTGTTTCAGAGACATCAGTGATGCTTAGGGCTGCAGCTATTGATTCTTTTTGTAATCGATTAATCTAGCACTTAATCGATCGATTAATCGGATATTTTTAAAAAAATTTTTATTTATTTAAATTTTTTTTTTTTAACGTTTTTAAACAACCAAAACTAGACCTATATGTAAATATTAGTTATACTTAACCTATTTTCATTTATACATTTGATTATAATGTCACACAGCTCTGTTACACTTATGCTATTAGATCGTTGATCAGAGAGAGAGAGAGAGAGAGAGAGAGAGAGAGAGAGAGAGAGAGAGAGAGAGAGAGAGAGAGAGAGAGAGAGAGAGAGAGAGAGAGAGAGACGCAACAATCAGCTGTTGTTCTGAAGGATAGTCAGCGCGTCAGCTCAGATCGTGGTCACCACTATGTATTTTCTTGTCTTTGATTTTGGTAGTTGTTGTGTTTGATGTAGTTTCATCGTCCATACAACTCTGTGATTGACTTTTGTCGGTCCTCTTCGTGGAACGGATGATGAAGTTAGACTCCATGTTTTCTGTTGAGATGCTAAAGCTCTGACGTCGTGCTATTATTGTGCTAAGTTAGTTTGATTTTGCAGTAGGCCCACTGTCCAGAGTTTTAGTTTTAATTACGTCTGAACTGATTCCAAACTTTGGACCCTTCCTGTGGTCTCCTCCAGCCGGTCTCTTCTCTCAGCCCCTCACTATTTACCTCTGGCATGTGTCGCCAGCAGCAGACTGAGCCGTCTGGTGAGCGACAGTAGCGGAAACACCGTCCGTCAGCGATACATCGTTAGAAACACTGATTTAACCAAGCTTCGAGGCAAGTCATTTTGCATTGAGGATTTTTTGTAATCGAATTATTCGAGGAATCGTTTCAGCCCTAGTGATGCTTTAACCCCCTATTTACTCTTATCCAGTTTATCCTGTTACTGCAATACAATACATACGTGGCGTCAAAATGAATGAAATTGCTCTAATGATTACTGCAATAAACCTCTAAACATTCAGTGACAATCCAGAGCTCAATCCGTGCTAATGTGTGGAATAAATTTAGATTCTGCACCCACTCACCTGGCCTGGAGCTGCAGTGGGAGGGCATTTTAAAGCAATGTGCAACTCGACTTCTTTTTTGTCTTCTTCTTTTCCATCGGTGTTTTTCTGTTGATCTGTCTCACCAGATCATAGAAAATCTACAACGAGAGAAAGTCCAACAGTCTCATCACACTTTTTGCTTCAGCAATCCCAGAACTAATATCTTAAATGTCACTGATGCTATTTCAGCCATTTTCTCATAAAATGGCTAATTAAAAAGGTAAATTACGGGAAATATGGACCGCTTGCAGCTCTTAATAAAAAAAAAAAAAGAAAAAAAAAGAAAGTCACTTAGAAAAGATGTTTTCTCATCAATACTAGGGCAGACCCCGTGCTTTGAAGCTTTCATAGTTGCCATAGCAATCAACATCCAAATCAGTGTTGGAATGCTTTAAAGCGTTCTGTCATCCAATCCGTCTTCTGTAAACGTCTCTGCCCGTCTGGCAGCAGCAGCTCCAGCGGCTGGCTGACCTGCCTTCACCAAGCTGCAGCAGAAATCTACTGAACCAAAATAGTTTTCATGTCGGCTCCATGGGAAGAAATCAACAGTGTTTGTATGTATCGGGCCCTATAGTGCACCCGGCGCAGCGCAAAGCCCGACGCAAGTGTATTTGCTAGTTTAAGACCGACACAGTTAGTCGTTTAAATAGCAAATGCACCTGCGCCCATCTGTGCGCCCATGGGCGTGCTGGTCTTAGAGGGGAGATGTGTTCAGGTGCATTCTTGGCGTATTGCTATCTTGAGGCAGCAGGAAGTGATGGCGCCATTGACCAACAAAAACCTGGTCTGAAGTCAATAACGCAGCATTTCATTGTTATTTTAACAGCAAATTAGTAAAATGCCCCTAGGCTCGTGCACAGCACGCACTATGCTTGTCTCACACACACATTACGGGGCAAATCCTCCATCATAATAGCAATGCACCAAGGTACAAACGCGCCTGGCTTTTAAAGGGAATGGGAGATGACACTGATTGGTTTCTTGCACGTTACGCCCAAAACACACCTATGATTAATGAAGACACTAAGTACAACCCTTTTGAACTATGCGCCCGGCTCACGGACCCTTTTTTCCCGCCATCAAACTAGCAAAAGTGGATTTGGACATGCTAAACGCACCTGCGCCAGGCGCTTCACGCCGTGCACTTAGATCGTTAAAATAGGGTCCATTGAGTCATTGATTGTATTTCCCCGCCCACCGTAGCGAGTGTGGGGAATCTGCCTGGAGTGAAACAGACATTTCCAGACAAACTGGGAGCCTTGACCAATCTACATAGATCTGGTTAATACGTTGAAAGCACATACAGCGGGATATTTGTGTGATTTAAACAGTCCATGCAGCTTACGCGTAACTAAAAGCAACAAAAATAGACTTTAAGCGTAAAAAAAAAAAAAAAAAAAAAAAAACAGGCGGGTCGGATTGATACATTTAATAAAATGGAGTATCTGTTCCGTGAGAAGCGCAAGTGATGGACGTCAAAAACGCTCCTAAAAACTCTGTGTGGATTTGCCGTAGCCCGCTTGCTTTACGTGGTTGTAAATAGAACTTTCGGCTCCAATTTAGAATCACCATGACAGGGAGAAAGAGAGAGTTTTACTCGACACTGTTAAAGCAGATTGTATGAGAGGCCATAAAACCGCAACGATTATTTGATCTCACACACACACACACACACACACACACACACACACACAGTGTAAACATGAAATTCTCCGTTTCTTGCATCTCAAATTTGAATATTTTTGGTCTTACACTACTAAACTAAATAGCTTTGAGTTTTGATCTGTTAGTTGGACAAACAAAAAAAAACATTTGACGACATTGGGAAATTGTGATATAGCATTTTTACTATTTGACATATTATAGACCAAACGATTAATCACAAAAAAAAAAACCAACAGGTCACCCATAATGAAAATAATTGTTGGTTGCAGCCCTAGCAGGCCGACATTTCCCATAGGTTATTTTTCAAATCATTAATAGCCCAATAACATGTAGTATAGTAGTTAGGTCTGAAACCGGTCGGGTATTGGTACTGAACCACCATGGTCTTGGGGTCACGGTCCAGTGCATACAGCTGCACGCACATTACACGGTATTGATGCAAGTTTGTATTTTCAATTTCATGGGATAAGAGATGCTTTTCAGTCTGATTGTGACCTGTTGTCTTTGGGAAAGTGCTTGTTCAGGGTTCGTACAGTGTAATACAGAAGTGTCTAAAATGTTCCTTTGACACTTAAGGCCCTGACGCACCAACCTGATAATTGGCCGTCGGACAGTCTGGCGAGGTCAGTGACTCGAGTCTGTTCGGTGTGTTCCGTATCTTCGTCAGTCAGTCAGTGGAGCCGTCGGCCTTCATTTGGGCCGATTTGACATGTTGAATCGGAAGGCGGGCAGTCTGGAGTCAATGACCAATCTGATTGGTGGGGTGCTAACCCGGAAAAGACGAGCGGGATGAGCCTGACGAACGCCTCTCAAAATCTGACGAAAGTCTTTTAAACTGACCTTCGTCGATCTGAAATGACGACAGATTCAGCAACTGCATGGTCTATTTCTCGCTTAAAATGTTTTCAGAAACACGTTTCGGTGAACTACTTTCGTAAAATATGAGATCGTATTCCGAACGAGCCGCCATCATGGTCTGGCTTTGAAATCCGGGAGAAGCCAGACCCACGTGACGCGTTTGCGTTGTTTTTTTATTTTTTTATACGACTATACAGATTAGCACCGCCTGCTGTTATGGAGACGTATTACGTCTCGTGCACAACGTACACTCAAGTCGGCGTCGCTTCGGTGTGTTCCGAGGCCCTTTTTTGACCAACTCGGGGAGGCAGTCAGTCCAACTCCCTTTTCTGCCGAAGGTCAGCCGGCGGGTTGGTGTCAGAGCCTTTACTAGCACAACTGTCTGTTCAAAATAAATGTATCTTTACACATTTATTCCCCCCCCCCCCCCCCGCTGTACCGAACTTGCACCGGACTGTGACTTAGGAACCAAACAGTGACTTCCGTGTACTGTTACATGCCTAATAGTAATAGTACTTACCTCATTAACATTGATCTTTGATTTAGCTGAAGTCTCTAAAAAGGCACAGTTGCTCCACTGACGGGCCAGGTTCTGCCCCTGCTCCTTGCCAACCACACGCTCGTCCTCCAGGTCACATTTGTTTCCCACCAGGATCATTGGAACCTGATTGATCAACAGAAATGTTCAAGCTTCAAAGCAATAGCTCAAATTCCTTTGAGAATTTTATTTTTACATGGCCAAACATAAATGATTTACTTGGTCTACGATCTTATATACAGTAAATGCACAAGACAAAAGGTTGAGTGAGCCTTTTAAACACAAGACCAATGAAGCACCTTGCTATGAATAAATAAAGCACACTCTGCGTGCTGCACAGGGACAGATAGCATCTAATAACAGCTCTGACATTTCCACCCTGTCACAAAGTACCTGCCCCCCCGTAGCTCTGCCCTCTCTCCCACAGAGCTGACTCTAATGAGGGAGTGATGAGCCTGAGAGCTGACACAGGCAGATTATATAGAGAAACGCCAACAAAAAGGTTATCACTGAGGAGAAACGCTCCACACACTGAGCAGCTGCATTATAGATTTATAGACAAGAGCGGGTGAAAAAAAATAATGTCACTACAATCAGAAAAATATATATTTTAATACTGATATATGCAGTAGAATCTACTAGCAGATTGTTGCTGTCAGATGTTTAATTTATAAAATCAGACATGGTTTAGCACCTCCTCCACTATGTGACTTTATACATTTTAGATCCAGTGAGGTTAGGGTAACTAGAGGGGCAGTGAGGGAAGATTGCATCATCCCCCGGAGAAAGACAGCTTTTGGTCAGGCTGTCTTCTCCGTAAGAGCAGCTCAGCAATGGAACACAGTGCCGGCAACCATTAGAGAGTCTTTGTCATTCTTTTCATTCAAAAAGAACGCAAAAAAAATGGCTTGTAGAGAGCCAAACTTGTGGGCACTAATGCTTTCTGTGTGCATTTAAACGTTGTATAAGTATTTTACATGAATTGTATTTATTAACCACAATGTGTTGTAGGTCATATCATTTTGTGATTTTATACCTGTATTGTTGTATGTCATTTTATACCTGTCATTATCTTTAAAGGCTGCCTGCTTTACATCTGGCTGGGGGACTACCGACGAAAATTAGCACTTTTGAGCTAACTCGGACACATTTACATTGTTTTAATGTTGATTAATGTTCACTGTCCCCTTTCAAATAAAGAAATAAATTAAAAAATTAAAAAAAGCATGTTTCTCCAAATTTGTTAGAAGACGGAATGTTGCTTTACTTAGATTTTGTTGTTGTATATCATCGCTTTTACATTATTTATGTTTTTCCTCATATCCATATTTTAGACTTGCGTCATACTTTTTCATGCAATTGTGAGGGTCAGTATACATGTTTCCTAGGTACAGTATGTACTATATAGATGCGCGTGTTCTTTTTCTCTCTCATCCAGATGCACAATGAGCAGGTCTGGCCGACTGTAAATAAACCGGTGGGTTACTAGCCCAACGCAAGTAGCACATTGGAAGGAGAAATTCAAGAGCCACTCAATAGTGAACCATTAATTTGTCTCAGATTTACAACGAGCTACTTTCAAATTTCACAAGCTTCTGGCTGGCTGTTAGCTGGTGCTAACTCCCATCTGTGCCTAGCGGTGACATTAGGTGCTTAGCAAAGTTAGCTTATTTCACCTTTAGTATCTTTACTCGTGGATGCCCGGAACATGTCCGTTATTTCGCTTCCTCCTCCATAATTTTTTTTCCTTTTGAGTCTGACCTTCTCAGCGCCACACACACACACACACACACACACACACACACACACACACACACACACACACACACACACACACACACACACACACACACACACACACACACACACACACACACACACACACACACACACACACACACACACACACACACACACACACACACACACACACACACACACACACACACACACACACAGTTACCAATAGACTTCCAAACGTGATGAGGAAAAAAAATAAAAAAGGTGTTCGATGGCTTTACGTCATAGGCTGACCAGGGCTGTGGCCGCTCCCTGATCCCCCTATATTTCTGAAAATCCTAGACATGGCTGTGACCGTTAGTGCTTTCTGATTAGCCTGTGTTTGTATTGAAATAAGAGGCTGCTGCGGCCCGCCGTATGGGTTGAGCAGAGGCTGCACAGTTTGACCAGCGGGCAGCGGCCACACACCAGGCCGCCGGATGGTGTTGCTAAGAACTTGCAATGTATAACTATTATCAGACCGGCCCTCGCGGCCTCGAAACACTACCGGCCCACCGGGAAAAGTCCCGACTCTCCCAATTGCCATTCAAACCATTCTGAATAAAGTATTGTGGTGCTGCAGAGACGTCCCGGCCAACAAATCCTATCCTACAGACTTAAGAAAAAAAATCTGTTTGGTACAGAGGGTGAAAATAAAAAGGAAGATGTTTTAGACGAGTGAAACACTCACGTCCTCTGTGTCTTTTACTCGCAGGATCTGTTCCCGGAGGTCCTGTAGATCATTAAATGTCGACTGTGCTGTAATCGAGTAGACCAAAGCAAAACCTTGGCCATTCTTCATGTACAGGTCCCTCATAGCCGTGAACTGTTCCTACAGATCAATAACAGAGAGGAGAAGCCATCAGAAGCCTGTTGACATGTATCTTCTAGCTCCGTCTGATGCCCGTGTCTGACTTGACTTACTGTTCCAGCCGTGTCCAGGATTTCAAGCATACATTGCTGCCCGTCCACCTCGACTTGCTGTTGGAGAAAAACAATTGGGTACATTTTTTTTTAAAAAGACAAGTGGAGGCATTTAAACAATCATTGAGTTGCAAGGAGGTCAAATGGAGTGCGTAAAGTTTTTTTGCGGAGCTTACCTTTCTGTAGGAGTCTTCTATTGTGGGGTCGTACTTCTCCACAAAAATGCCTTGCACAAATTGGACTGTCTGAAATGGACAAATGAAGCAAAGGAATACATTGAGACACTAAATCATTGTTAATCAAAAATTGGCACACTGCTTGTATTACTATACAAATCTATTTCCCAAAATATAAAAACACACTTCAAATATGATTCGTGCTTACATGCTTATCCCATTTCAGGAGTGTACATTGCTGGTTTTAATTTATTTAGGTATTTTTTATTTATTGTATTTTTCTTTAAGGTATTCATTTATTTAAATGTTATTGTTACTCCTTTGTTTTATTTATTTTCCTTTCCCCCAGTGCTTACATTACAATTATTATTACACTTTTTTTGCGTATGTTATTTATCCATACATTTAATTGTGCATCAGGGTGATGGGTGGGGGTGAAGGGTGGGATGTATTTCAATATGTTGATTATGTGATTTTTTTTTTTTTTTTTTTTTTTTTTTTTTAAATAAAATGTAAAAATCCAACAAACAGAAGTTAAAAAGTACATCTATTGTGATTCATCATCAGCATTCATCTCTGACAAGCAGCCAGTAAAATTTCTTAACAAGGATCATTTATATACGTTGAGGCTGCCCAGCCCATGACTCATATTCTAGGCGTATTCTTGCCTTCTAGTCTTTTATTTTTTTGGTGCTTTTTAAAATATTACATCCCGGAATATATTATCCGCAAAATAAAGCCATGAGCCACAGCGCAGTTTATACAGGGCTAAGAATCTATCTACAATTTTATAGAATATATCTTTCTTTCTCGTTTAAAGACCTCTTAATTCATTAGAAATTGCATCAAAATCACGTCAATAACACTATTTCACTACAAAACTGGTGTGGGTGCTGCAGCAGCCATCACTCACCAGTGCTGATTTTCCCACGCCTCCTGATCCCAGCACCACTAGCTTGTACTCGCGCATGGTGGGCAACTTCACTGGACAGCACAGGGGTCTGTGGAAGGACAGAGGGAGGACGATAAAGTGAGACAGAAGATCTTTGTGTCTTTTAGAGCGACTGAAAACAACCAGCTCAGCTAGCTAAAAATGCAAACAAGCTTTTCCATATTAGCCTGTCCCTTGGGAAAACATAATTTAGAATCATTTTGAATAACATGACTGAAATTAATTCATGCCACATTCATTAGTTATCTTTTACAATATTTCATTTGAATCAAAAAAGTGAATAGAAAAATCTCGCTAACAGTGCTTTTAGACTGTCAACACAAAAAACAAAACTATTCTATTTGTTGGTTTTATATACATATACAGTGAGGAAAATAATTATTTGAACACCCTGCTATTTTGCAAGTTCTCCCACTTGGAAATCATGGAGGGGTCTGAAATTGTCATCGTAGGTGCATGTCCACTGTGAGAGACATAATCTAAAAACAAAAATCCAGAAATCACAATGTATGATTTTTTAACTATTTATTTGTATGATACAGCTGCAAATAAGTATTTGAACACCTGTCTATCAGCTAGAATTCTGACCCTCAAAGACCTGTTAGTCTGCCTTTAAAATGTCCACCTCCACTCCATTTATTATCCTAAATTAGATGCACTTGTTTGAGGTCGTTAGCTGCATAAAGACACCTGTCCACCCCATACAATCAGTAAGAATCCAACTACTAACATGGCCAAGACCAAAGAGCTGTCCAAAGACACTAGAGACAAAATTGTACACCTCCACAAGGCTGGAAAGGGCTACGGGGAAATTGCCAAGCAGCTTGGTGAAAAAAGGTCCACTGTTGGAGCAATCATTAGAAAATGGAAGAAGCTAAACATGACTGTCAATCTCCCTCGGACTGGGGCAACGTGCAAGATCTCACCTCGTGGGGTCTCAATGATCCTAAGAAAGGTGAGAAATCAGCCCAGGACTACACGGGAGGAGCTGGTCAATGACCTGAAAAGAGCTGGGACCACCGTTTCCAAGGTTACTGTTGGTAATACACTAAGACGTCATGGTTTGAAATCATGCATGGCACGGAAGGTTCCCCTGCTTAAACCAGCACATGTCAAGGCCCGTCTTAAGTTTGCCAATGACCATTTGGATGATCCAGAGGAGTCATGGGAGAAAGTCATGTGGTCAGATGAGACCAAAATAGAACTTTTTGGTCATAATTCCACTAACCGTGTTTGGAGGAAGAAGAATGATGAGTACCATCCCAAGAACACCATCCCTACTATATATATATATATATATATATATATATATATATATATATATATATATATATATATATATATATATATATATATATATATATATATATATATATATATATATATATATATATATATATATATACACACACACACACACACACATACATACATTTCTTTATTACCTCCGCCAAGGAAGTTATGTTTTCAGCTTGGTTTGTTTGTTTGTTTGTTTGTGGAAGGGTGCAGCACGGGTCAAGGAAGAACCCATTACATTTTAGAGCTGATCCGAATCACAGGGCGGATACACAAATTATTTTTCACTTTCATTACGATTGTGGTACAGGGCATTGTGCTGCATTCACGTGGTGCCAGAATAATCAGAAAAAGGAGATCCTGAATGGGAAAGTTGACACCGCATCACCATTGTGAGACGTATGCGCATGCGAGTGCATGTCATCGCGGAGGTCTGCGCTCTCCGAGGGCCGTTCTAGTTTTTACCGGTCATTGTTCAGCTTGTTGTCCTTGTTTTTAATTGTATGTCTATTTCTATCTGAACTATCTTTGGAACTGTGTGTATGTACATTGAGAGCAACTTAAAACTGGAGTCAAATTCCTTGTACGTGTGCACATACTTGGCCAATGTAACGGATTCTGAGTGCAATCAATGACTTTTTATGTTACAAGAGACCAAAACCAGAAACTTCATCAAGGCTCACGATGTCCAGTAACTGAAGTGGTGAAGCTGTTCGACTAAGCTGATGTCAGTGTGAACACCCTGTCAGTACAAGTCCGTGGACATTTTTCATTGTCTACAACAATGAAAAATCACCACTGACATCAGCAGAATAAAACCCCGTTCCACTGCCAAAAAAAATTAGCTCCCTTTCCCACCCACTACCATGGGACTTCAAGGCGACAGGGGTGTTGCCTTGGAAAAAAAAAAAAAAAAAAAGAGGAAATCAAGAAGAGCTGAAGGAAAACAGACATGCTCCTTAATTCCAGACCAGTGTTTCACCCATTAGTGCTGCAACACTAAATAAATGACCCTTCAGTAAAAGCTTGCAACATCTGAACCATTAGATTTAATGTGGAGCTGTGGATTGTGGAAAAGTACAATAGATCCTAAAAATGTCAGTGTATGAGTCAGTAGGTAAGAGTTCAGTACCGCAAATAACTTCATCTCATTACAGTACGGAGGAGAAAGGCCACAGAGAATGACCTATCAATCATCAACTCCATCAGCCTGACACAGTTTAGACAGCGTGCATGCGCGGCCTAGAAAGTATTAAGAGTGAGAACTGTCACTGGCATGACAACGTTTAGGATGATTACAGCCCATGAGTACTACAGAAGGCTTTTCTTCTGTGATGTCATTTTCAAACACCGTTTTATTTAATTTTGTGTGACTGAACTGTGGGGGGAAAAAAATAAACCTACATAAAACATGGCTTTCATATGCAACATTTCAGATTTCAGCGAGAACTTGAGAAGATGTGCCTAATTTGCTGTGTACTTTGGAGACTTTGTACTTGGAGAACTTCCATCCGAGGTGAACTTTAAATATCTAGATAAATGGTTGCACACAAAACATATCTGGGGCAGCCAATAATCACATAACACTGTTCCCAAACATGTAAAGAGGTACAGGAAATGTTTCAGTGGTGTTTTTTGTTTGAAATGCTATTTTGAAATGCAAATGCTAATATAATCTTTATTTGATGTACAAATGTCAAAGAGGGGGTTGGTGCACACTAAAATCTCATTTGTGAACCTCTTTGAATCCACTAATCATACTAGGTCTGCGGGACATTTGTCAAACATTGAGACAAACAATACAAAAACCACTCTGTCACACTCGACCGGCATTTGCAATTCTAACTACGATGTATGAAACACCACCAGAAACCCACAGTGTGAGACAGGCACACGAGGCACTCTACAAAGAGCCATTGTAATGACCTCCTCTACTCAAGTACACCATACAAACAGAAAATGGAGATCAGAGGGTGCACGCATGACCACTGCACTGAAATCATTACTAGGGCGAGGGAGGCGCACCAAAGGGTGAAGCCAACGTGTGCCTAATGTATTGGTTACCCGAAAAATTGTATGTAGACCCCTCTGTGTTTAAGATGTAAATTTATGTGGGTGTCTCAAAACTTGCTTTGAAGCCATGACATCAGATATCAGATCAGAAATCTAGGCTCTCCCCTGATTAGATACTAGTCTGGACTCAAACATTTCAAATATCAAACACTTGAGCTGACAACCTTCACCAAACCTACACATGAATTTGTGCTGGCTTTGCTGATGAGAGTGCCTCATTGTTGCTAACAGCTAATGAACATTTTATCCCACATTTCTGATAAAGAAGTAAAATATAAACACCAGCCACAATTTACAAATGGAAATTGCCTTAAGCAAAAGAGTATTTTGCACAAATATGTGAAGTAAAACACAAAAAGCACATTTATGTTGAAAAAACAGCTTAACCTACTGTGTACACGGCTGCTGCAGTTGACAACTCCCTCTACATCTGGGGAGGGGGGGGCGCCAGCAGATCCTCAGATACACTGATGTCAGCGGGCAGGTGCTGAGGGTCGGTTGGGAGCCAGAAAACTAGGCTACACCAAACTGATCAGACAGGAAACTGGTCCTGAATTAAACCAAATATTGAAATGTTTACATTCAGATTACTGGTCTAGATAAAAGTGGATTAATATCCCTACATAACTCAAAGTTCAGCTTATTTGTTTAGAAAGGCAGGCAAATGAGAAAATGTAAGGACATTTGACACCAGACTCCATTGGAAAACAGGCAAAGAAGAATTATTAAAATCAAATCAATTTGCTCAATAACAGCGATGATGATGATGATGACACTGCTATTGAGGAATGACTTTTTGTTGCTAATTTAAGTGCAGACTTCTTTATGAAGTCCCAAAGTAAGTTTTCACAGTTTTACATTAAAACATAGTGGTTCCCAAACTTGACATAAAGGACACCTAAACTGACACAAAGATGACCACGGACCCCCATCTGATAAGATTTTGTCCTAGGGTTTCCCATCGGATAGGATTTTTGCTTTTAGATTAGTTTCATTACATTAAGTGTATGAAGCCCATGACCAAAATAGTCATACATTCTGTCACTGTTACTTATGGATGGAATTATAGTGAAAATACATCTCCCCCCGTTTTGCTGGAGACCACCTGGAACCCCCTCAAGGACCCCACTTTAAAAAGCACTGACTTAACAAAAAAAAAAAAAAAAGAAGTATATTATTATTATTCCTTTAGAGACCTGTTGCTGATCCACAAACCCACAGTACGTTTGCCTAAAACATTCATCATAAAGGCTTAAAATAATAGCTGACTGGGCTACTCAAACTACTCTTCAATTCAATCGTGTGTGTCAAGAGCCAGAAGGGAGCAAATGGATCTTAACTCAGCATAAGAGCACAAACACACTTCTGATTTAAATTAAACTTTTACAAAAGTCTATTTCGAAAAACTACGACTTATGTTAAACTAGTAGTACCATGTTGGCATTTGAAAAATTAAAACAAATATGAACTTATTTTGGTGACAATTTAGTTGGTTTCGAAAGTAAGGGTGTGGCTATTAGTTTCCCAATGCACTAGACTAGGACCGTAACACCGTTTAAAATGATCAGTCAAAGTCGGCAGTAGTAATGACTCAACATTCCTAAAATGTGAATTTAACGATAAGTTTGTTACCAAAAAAGTAGCTTGATTACAACTACTCAAATGTTAGCATCCGGCTAGCAACATTTGGTAAATGCTTTTTAAAAAAAAAAAAAAAAAAAAAAAAAAAAAAAAAAAAAGACGGCGAGCTGTGCAGCACAAACACTGTTAACTAACGCTGGCATGGCAAAGAAAACAAATTTGAACTCAATTTAATGTTAGTTCATGGGATGTCATAGCAGTTGTGTATGGTTATTATATCACGGCTAGGAACCAATGCGATTGAGCTAACGCTACCTGTTTAATTAAACTGTTTAGCTAACACCGTTAGCTAAATAAGTTGGCTAGCCAGTTAGCATTAAACTGAACTCTCAAATCTCGTTTATATTTAATCTAGCTAACGTTTGAGTTTTGAGAAGCTATTTAGAGTTCGCATTAACATGTGGATAAACTACTACATATCTGAAAGCGACTGAGATACCGTCGGACATTAAACCACTTGAACCACAAACCATGTTTGTAGCGACAACTCGTTAGTTAGTCATTAGCTGACGTTAGCTTATCAATCCAGTCATCTAGCTAAAGCTATTTAACTCACAAGAATTATTTCGCAGTACAGTGGAGCCAGAAGTCATTTTAGTGTCTCGTCGGAGACAAATACAATGTTTAAGGACTAATCATTAAACTAATACAGGTCACAAGCTGGATAATTAGCCCAAATTTGTTTTACACACGAGTAAAGCTTCTCAAGACACTTACCGTGTTCCGCTATGTGTGCGCTAAATCACACTGTGTGAATGTACGGAAGGGTCGGAGCAGCAGTAGCTAATGATTGGATCAGGATCAGCCAATCACAGCTATTCATGTTAAGGTACAATTTAAACCTCTTTTATACAGTCTATGGTTCAAACACAGAGTTTTATTAAGTGATCTCACTACAGGAAGAATATAGCATGTTTTATATTGTCCCATTAAAAGATGACTGAAGTATGTGCCCACAGATGCCACAAATTAAAAGCATGTTTCATGTACTTGTATTTTACTTGATCATCATCATGTTATAGTTGTATAGGCTACTAAATTTCAGAGAAAACAACACTTTCCCCCCCCTCAACACATTTATTGGTCAGCTATTAGTTACTAGTTACTTTACAAGTTAAGCTTTTACATACAAAACATACATTAGTTTATAAAATATGATGCACTGTTTTGATTGAACTACCAGTGTTGGAAGAAGTGGGGGAGAAACCTACTTTGTCTTATATAAAGTGCATTTTCAGTTTAAAGATCTAAAAATATAACATTTTCACAGTTAACATTGCAGACAATGACATTTAGGATTTGCACTTTGTTTCTTGTTCAGGAAGCTGGAGCGTCTCAATAACATCTCAAAAATTACATTTGATTCTCAAACACTCCCTGAAGAAAATACACAGCAGAGAAAGGGCCTTGATTATGAAAAGTGAGAGTGATGCTGATGTTTGGCAGGTGATTATTGAGGTGACGTTTGAAGTTGAATCTAATAACAACAAGAGCTTTGATGAACCCCATGTGACTCAAAAAGGCATTCAAGTTCTTGTGTTTTTTTCACTTTTGGCATTTTAGTTTTTCAGCGAGATGGGATTTTCTATTACACAACCAAACTGCAAGGTTGCTTTTCTGACATCTATCAATCTTACCATCTGATCTTAGGTTTATTTGTTTGGGAGTTTGAGTGACTGAGTGCCTGCCAGTGATTAGCGGACACACAGGTGCTGTAATAATCTGGCTGCAGCTGGGGTCACTGTGGAGGCCAATGTTTTGGTGATCACAGCATCTGCAGAATGCAGAGGGAGAGTTGAGTCACCTTTTATATTGCCTTTCAAGAGTACACAAACCAGACTCACTCAAGAATTAATAATAATATATGTAATTCAGTTATTTCAGGGTCCTCGTGGTTGGAGATGCAGGGAGTTTAGACACCCCAGAAAAGTCAGTCTCCTTTTCAATGTTGAGCATTCAGGAAAAGTTAACTGTACCATTAATTTGCAGTTGCTAACAGTCAGTTTATTGATGAAACTAACCACCAATGTGTCCGCTGTATTTTAGGACTTTTTTAAGCCAATGTCAGTCTGTCTGGTCAGACTATAATATCTTTCAAACTATGGAATGGATTGACATTCATGGTCTTCATAGCATGAATCCTACTGATTTTGGTCATCCCCTGACTTTTTCTCTAGCGCCTCCAGCAGGTCAAAGTTTTAATTTGTCTAGTGAAACACGTATATCTCTGGATGTAAAGCCATGAAACTTGATTTCAGACATTCTTGTTCGCCTCAGGATGAATCATAATAGCTTGATCCCTTAACTTCTCATCTTGCACTGTCATCAAGTCAATTTAACTCAAATATTTGTCCATCCTCTAATGAATTAAGAGTAAATACCTGCAAAACCAATGACATTTGGTCAGCCTCAGCTCTACTTTGTGTTTATTGCTAATTAATAACAAATGTTAGCATGCTAACACACTAAGATGGTGAACAGGATAAACATACTTGCTTAACACCAGCATGTTAGCATTGTGAGCTGTTTATTCCATTAGCATTTAGCTCAAAGCATCGTTATGCCTATATACGGCCTCACAGAGCTGCCAGCATGGCTGTCGACTCTTATTGATGGTATATTCTCAGTACACTAAACTGTTTTAATATTTGCTGAGTGGAGTTTGCACTTCACTTGGTTGATTAGATGGCATTGCTTTTGTCCCTGAGACACATTGAATGTATGTATAGTGTGTCACTATTGGTTGTATCTAAATATTTCCTTCAGTTGATCATCCTCTTAATATTTACATATTTCGTTGTGTCGTTGTGTGTCTGTTTTGTCTCTGTGGCTGTTGGCATGACAAAAGCCCACATGAGAGAGCTGGTCACAGCCCAGTGACTTCATGGATTAGATGAGTTACTCTCCCTTCATATCTTCTTCATTACACTGGCTAAATATGGAGTTTGTGACAGACACGAGGCTGTGCATCATCAGATGACTTATGACTGCAAATATCATTTGATGTAGTGTATACTCGGGACAGTGTTGCCATGTTACTCTACTACTAGAGGTCCCAGCCCTTGTTTAAAACAAACAAATTAAGGAGCTTTTACCACAGTCATCATCATAAACTCTAGATATGGAAGTTATAAATGGCAGCCTTAAAATATAATTATGAGTAAAGTAAATAGAATACAGCATCTGTTTCAGTGATGTGTGATGATGTCGTCCTACAAACAGACGCTATGGACACTAACATGTTGTCCATGGACCTCATCAAACTGACTACAGATTACCTTAAAAAGAGACAGACACACGCCTGTTTGATCTCATCTGTCAGTTCAGTGCAACACTGGTGACCGCGCTTCAGGCCAAACCTGTAAAATAAAAGACACATCAACAGAAGTAACGCTGATATGAGGAGAATCCATGCGGCTTTGGCTCTAAAAAGTTGAATATCCTTACAGCTGTACTCACTTCCTGCTCGAAGAGTCGACCAATTTCACACAAATCAGTAACAGGATATGTCAGATTGAGTTTAAATTCATTCATTGATATTCACACAGTGTAATCATAAAAATCCATCCAAGTCATGTATATTAATGTCATGTTATAGCCTCCTACTTCTCAATATGTATCACATAATGAAATAATATGTTTTATCTGATCTAAGGTTTTATTATGCAGTTTGAATTAACTCCAACAACTGATAGACTCTCCCTCCACATCTATGATGTTTGCCAACTTTATATGGCAAAATGGGAACAAGAGGTGTCTGTAAGGACAGGTGTGATCAGAATCACAATCAGAATCAGAATCAGAATCAGAAAGGGTTTTATTGCCAAGTATGTTTTTTAACACATACAAGGAATTTGTTTTGGTGTTGTTGGTGCACGTCACACATTCTCTAAATGGAATATTAAACAATATAAGTATAGGTATTAACAATATAAGTATATGTACACGGTATGTATTCAATTAAAAATAAAGATAGAAATAAAATAAAAAAGAGCATTACAGCAGAGAGAGAACAGTGGCATGAAGAGCCAGGGGTGGAGAGTCAGGGGGGTTTCCAGAAAAAACTGTTCTTGTGGTGTGAGGTTTTGGTTCTGATGGACCTCAGCCTCCTGCCAGAGGGGAGTGTTGTTGGAGAAACAGATTGCCCACCTTTAGCCTTTTATGTAACCTGGGTCAAAGTGAGGGTCAGTTATTGAGAGAGCAGGTGTCTCATTCATGCTTTATGTCTCTTTTTCTTGTTGACATCCTGCACATTTCGTGTGGAGCATTTAAGGCAACACTAAGCCTTATGGGATTCACTCGGCCTATTTCCTTTTTTCAAATTTAATTAATCTTAATTTAACTAGGCCCATGCATAAAAACATTCATCTCAAAATGAGAAGATGTCGACTCTAAATTACACCTGCTTGGGAGACAGAAGAAAGTTTGGCTAGCCGGCGCAACCGCAGCCAAGAAAATGATAGTTCAACGCTGGCTCTGTTTTTGCTTATTTGCTTGTTTTTGTTTTCCTCGAGACCGCAGAGGGTGGGGGGTGGGAGAGGATTTTTGATCTTGTTCAATTGTGTTTGTCTGTTCTGTATGTTCAAAAATATAAGAATAATAAAAAATTGATCTAAAAAAAAAAAATGAGAAGATGTGATTTATGCCAGATTTAACTATTGGCTATTTTACATCTGCAGTAACTGGGCTGGTGTACACAGAACAGTCACCAGATGGTCCAAATATTAATTTACATGCAACACCATTAGTCTCTATCACACTAACAACTATAAATCTACAAGCACACATCAACATATACAGCCAGCACATTCACTACAGTTGTTGTCGGGGTTCCTATCAGTAGTGGTAAAAGTATTCAGATCCTTTACTTAAGTAAAAGTAATCAAAATCTGAAGCTGCGTTCGGCTACACAAATCTGTATTTTGATTTAATTCCTTTGACTTTTCTCTAATCTTTGCTCTTTTGTCAAATTTTGGATGATTTTTTAAGTTTTTGGGCCTCAAAGAGTTATTTGAAAGAAACCATCTGAGAAGTTTAGAGGAGAAATGTCGCTAACTCTTTCTGAAACATCACAGCAGGCATTTTGACTTGTTAAGACCTCCCTTTTAGCGAGAGCTAGATCAAGAGCTAATAGTTTAAAAGGCTTTCACACTATCAAAAGTATCAAACCATTCATACTGTATAGGCCTGCAACAAACACATACTCACATGTTTATCTGTTTAACTGTTAGGAAAGTCATTGCTGTGCTCTGAAATCATCATCATTACATGCTGCTCATGTCATTGTTTCTGTTCGGTGGCTGTTTTGATGAAAGGGAAAAACCATCTGTTTTAAGTCTGTATGTGACTTATTTTAATCTCACTGACACGTCACTTTCTCAGCTCAGAGTGTTTTTCAGGTCTGGCTGAAGTTGCTCAATGTTTGTCTAAGTGTTATGAGCTCTAAACATTCTTCTGTAACAAGACAAACTAAGACCTCACTGTAAAGTTGCATCTGATCTGTTTGTCTTAATACTGTAGCCCCCAAAACAGTTTTTTACCTGATGAAGCATTACTTATAGACTGATTCTTCTAAAATCACTTTGACTACAGCTGATAGTAATTTTATTGTGCAGCTCTTCAGCACTCAACGGCATTCACTGCTGCTCGATAACTGGCGGCCTGAAGGATACAGTTCATGGGATGCATTTATTACACCTATAGGTGCTTTATGGTCACACACTAATGGATCTCCTCCTGCTGTCATTAGCTTCCTCTTCATCTTTGCGTTCAATTTTAAAGAGCAGGACGATGGTTTACTGCTCAATGTTGGGCATTCAGACTGCCTGAAGTCATACAAAACAAGTCATAAAACATGCTGAGCTTAAGCTAAAATATAGAATGATTTTGAATCTAATTTGAAGTCAGAGTGGAAAAATAAAGAAGTTTACGAGTCATCAGAAGACGCCTTTGAAGAAATGAATTCTTGTTAAGAAAGCTGTGAAATCGATAATCCATCACACTGAACTTAAAGCTTCAAACTTGTTTTGTCAAATAGCTGACTGTTTTAATGTCATTGCCATTACATTTGTCTCTGGATACTGTCAAATCTGTTGACACCCTACTTTTAACTACATGGAGGAAGGAGGAGGTAGGCCATCCTGATAGACATTTCCCACCTGACAGAATGAGCTACACTACTTCAAACTACATTTATAGAAGAGGTAGACCGTTCGGATATATATTTCCTGCCTGACAGAATGAGCTATCAAAAGTCTTTGCATGGAAATAATCCCTTCCCTTTAAGCTCACAGCCAATGCATTTTTATTTGTGTGTTTTCGACACTTGGTTACCAACAAAGACACTAAAAATAATTGGTGTAAATGTACAATACATACATACATATAAAGAACAATCAATGTGCTAAACTCTGAATGGTGTTCCCTTATGAATCATGTTTACGAGGACATCTAGTGGTTTCTTTCTTCCATGTGTTCAAGTGAAGTGACGAGACTCCTCTATAGAACAAAAAGGGCTTTATTCCACAATATAAACTTGTAACATCTTCCGCTACCTCCCCCAAGTCCTCCACATACTAGCCTATGCTGGGTTACATGCTGTGGTGGGAACATGTCAGCAGAGCTACGTCGCCACTCCACAGATGTAATCCATCCTGCGCCCTGTACATCACACCATCACTAAAGCACCAACGCAACTCAGCGGAGATCAAGCCATTGAAGTCGATTCAGACAAAAATTATTGCTCACATAAATATACCTATTTTCCAAAAAAAGTGGGAATAATTATATGAAGATGCATGTACTAAGCACTGGATTTCAAAAAAGAATAGTAATAATATTTTTTTTTTTTTGGGGGGGGGGGGGGGGGGGGGGGGGGGGCCTCTGGTTTAACATGCAAGGAGGTTCCAGAGAAGATAATATTAACCCTTGATTAACCCTCTTTACTGTTGTGAGACTCCTTTTGCGCCGATGTAATGGAAACCCATGCAGCACACTTTTTTCTTTTTCATTTTGACAACCACAAACATTTCATAAGAAGAAAGAAAGAGATATATATATATATATATATATATATATATATATATATATATATATATATATATATATATATATATATGTAAAAATACAAAAATAACTAAACATAGTTCCAGACAACAAAGAGGAGATAGCACCGTTGTTACAAAAGGGTCGGACAGACATGACGAAGAGGAGGGGGGGCAGGATCAATGACACATCCAGACTGGTGGCTCGAATAAACGGACTGATGACGAAGAGACCTCTTCAGCCATCCATCTTCATTTCCTCATTTGTCCATCGTTCAGCGTACACCTGACACAAATGTAGTCCTCCTTCTCTGCCATCTCGGCCGTAACGCCAACGCAGACTTGGTGGAACCATTGGTTACAGCTGCCGTCACACTGGACCCAATCCACCTGCAGCAAAACACACAAACAGGTTGTTCTAACCAAGATGGAAAATGATTCAACGTTAAACCTGATTGTTTGTCCACCTGGCTGTAAACACTACACTAACATATTACCATTTTTAAGTTGATATGATGAACTTGTCAGCAAACAGTTGCTAATTTACACATCCAGCAGTTACAGGAGCAACATTATTATTAATTTGGAGTTGTGTTTGTGTCCACCTGATGAATGTAAATCACTCACTTTTAACTTTGTTTTTGGTCTTTATCAACTCCTGACGGAAATATCTGGCTCTTTAGCTGCTAAATGTAACACTGTTTAGCAGCTATTCTCTTACTGCATCTGTCTGCTGTTTGGTGCTGCGCAGGTAGTGTACAGTGCGTTATTAGAGCTTTATCAATGAAAACAGCTGCCTGCTGCGGCTGAAAACGAGTCTAAAATAGTAAAGTTACAGAGTCAGAAACAATGAGCCAACACACGCTGAAATGCTCCCTATTGCTGAGGGGAACTGCAGAGTTGGGGGCAAATTCTCTGTGGGTTCTTCAGTATGAGCGACTCCTTTCACATACAAGAAGTCTTGTGTCATACTGGCAATTATAAATATTTTCCTATCATGCATCTGCATATGGAAGAGATGAGGGACAAAATCCACAGTCTTCTGTGCAAAAATATATTCTTAAATTAAGCTAAAGCTGATATAAGGCTTCACCAGTCACTGTTTTAACAAATCAGGTGGATATCTTCCAAAGTTACGAAATAAAATCCCCTCTTCTTGTTACTATCAACAAGCAAACACTGTCCAGGGAAACACAGAGGGAATTTTATACTAAGCATGGTTCAGTTGGTCCTCAGATGCTGCTCTTGAAACATCATTGCGATCCTGACATTTTGTCTTTAAGAACTACTGTTGTGCAAACCACCCCCTCCTCTGTCACCAGCATCGTTTTTTAGGATGTTTAGAGAAATCAAACCTAGGTTTTCCTTCACCTGCTATCTTTTCTGTTATGGTGTCTACATGTTATAAAGACGCCCGACAGTGACAGAGTCCGATCGCAAAAGTCTTTCTCTGCTGCCTAACTCAATTATTTTTGTTACATGATACTTATTATGTACGTTCTATATTGCCATAATGGAAAGGTTTATATGTGACCTGACAGAAGTTTTTCTCACCTCATCTCCCTCTGGCAGCTGACACCTCTCTGCCGGACACACGGCCATTTCCTCATCAGAGTCCGACTGGGAGAAATCAGAGCGGGGAGAGGACGAGGTCGAGGCCGGCCTCTTTTTATTCATCTTCTGTCTTTTGTGAGAGTGTTTTTTGTCCTTTTTGTCCACCCTGCGCGCTGCATCGAATCCTTCCCTCTCCAGATGCCGCTTTGCTTTCTTTTCTGAGCCAATCGTAGTTTCCCGCACACCAGTGACACAATCCTGAAAATAAAAACAAATTGAAACCGATGTTGGGGCAGGGTTTTAATTTAAAGGAGCATGGCAAATTATTGGAACTTTGTCTTATTCACCGTATCCCCCCCAGAGTTAGATAAGTCCATACATACCCTTCTCATCTCTGCGCGTGTCCTAACTGTCTGACGCCCCCACCGCTAGCCTAGCTTAGCACAGATCCTGGAGGTAACCGGCTCCATCTAGCCTACTGCTCCCAATAAGTGACAAAATAACGCCAACATTTTCCTATTTACATGTTGTGATTTGTATAGTCACAGCGTGTACAAATAACAAGGTCACATGAGACACAGCCATCTTCTAACCGTATACAAACTGGGAACTATATTCTCAGAAAGGCGAGCGGTGGGGGCGTCAGACAGAGTTACGACACGCACGGAGATGAGAAGGGTATGTATGGCCTTATCTAACTCTGGGGGATACGGTGAATAAGACAAAGTCCCAATAAGTCGGCGTGTTCTTTTAAGTTTTAATCAATTCATTTGGTGGCAAGAGTTTATACCTGGTTCATCGGCAGATTATTTCCCTGAGAGTTAAACTGCATGCGTTTGTCACAGTCTGTGGACTCGTCCTGTGGTGGTGACATGCATCGGTTTGTGTGCTGGCTGCTGGCTCTGTCCAATAAAACGTGAAAGAGGCTCTGGACCTCTGGCAGACACACCTGCAGCAGGAGTCCCTCCACCATCAGCTCCTCTAGATCCTGACTCAGGCCTGTCACACAGATAAACACCCAGCACATAAACAATAATCATCTTTATTGAACCATGACTCTGCAGCTTATAATTAGAAGGCACTGACCCTGTAGCGGGATGCATCTCTGCTCGGTGTAGAAGACTGTCTGAGCATGGCTTGTCCTATTCCACTCGGGAGTCAAACAAGGAGCCTGTATCGGAAACATCAAAGCCAAAACTTAACATTTGCACGTGATTCTTTTTCAATTAACTGCGACAAAAAGCGTCACAAGGAGACGAAGAGCGACCTGAGTGTTGTTGTGAGCGTCATGGCTGCCTGATGCCCAGCGGGTTAAGGTGGGAGGAGTTCCTGGTCTCTCTTCCAGTTCTGGGAGGTTACAAGACTCCTGTGCTCGGTGCTGCCAGTTAACTGTCCTCTCGACCAGATAGTGCAGTGCATCGCCCTCTGGCAGACGCACCCCAATGCGCCGCAGAGATGATAGCAGAGAGACCACTTTGTTCAAGGGGGGCTTTTCTGATCGCTGGCACTGCGGACAGAGCCACGGCTGTGTTTCGCAGGAGTCCGACGGGTCTCGGACACACACGCTGTGGAAAGCATCCCTGCAGAGTTCACACTGTAACATCGCACCCATGGGTGCCTTCTGACAGACACACACCTTCAGGTCCATGCAGTCTGCCGTGGGAAGGAGCTTTGACTCATTTGCTGCCCTGAGATTAGAGAAAGCCTCCATCTCCCTCGACCGCAGCTCCTCCAGAGTTGCCATCTGGTGAAGAAAATACAGACCGCGTCAGAACATCTCCTGATAGTAAGAGTTCATTGATCCCATCGACTACCACAGTCTCTTATACATTTCTCTTTGCAGGGAAACGACACTTACTGCAGAGGTAGAATCCCTGGTCTCTAAAAGAGCTTTTTCCACATCACTGAGAGTGTTGAGCCTTGGCGTTTTCTTTTTGTTACTTTTCGGCGATTCTTTCCCTTTCTTGGCCTTCCTTTTTGGAGAACCTACATTTTCAACTTCACATCTTGGACACAGGACCTGTGATGAACAAAATAACTGTCAGGTTTTGCTCTTTTTTTTTTATCTACTCCAGAGCAGCTCACATCTCTGAAGTATGAAATTCACTTTTTAAATGTATATGAATGCCTGTATTTATTGGACTTAAGATGAATATTTAATGATACCTTTAATTTGTTACTGACTTTGTCTAAACACATATACAGCAAAAGTTAGTGAGAGAGAGGGAGAGAAAGAAGGACAAAAGTGAGCGAGTGAAGGAGGCAGACAGTGTATTTAACCTCCATTATGTCCTCTCCTGCTCTCTGTGATGATAAATACTTTGTTCTGAGACTGCTGGACTCATGACTTGGGCCCTGAGCAGACAGAGTGCTTCTTAGCAGCCTGGCGCAGCTTTCGGTAATTGTTTTCAATGAGAGTAAAGCTTTTTGCTCGCTGCCGTTGCGTTGCAGAGTGCTTTGAGTTTTTGCAGGAGCGCCCTGAACGCCTCAAGCTGAAAATCTTTAACTCAGAGGAGAAAAGCGGCCAAAGTCATTTGTGTTTTTTCCCCATTATCCAATCGGATTAAGTTAGAGGCAGGTCTTCTGTGGTGGTGACGGTGGTTCCCTAGCAGTAATACTTTTTTACTTTTTTTTTTTTTTTTTTTTTTTTTTTTTTTAAAAAGACATAGCAAGCTACCCTTTATTTAAAAGGCTGCATTGTGCCTCAAGTTTTGCAACCTACAAAAAGTGCTGTCTGGTCAGGACCTTAGTTGCTCTCTTTTACATATTTACATACATATTCTGATTCTGTTGTTGACAAAGGAAGAAATAGAGATTTAACTGCTGCACTGCTGATTGGCTAGATTGACATTTAAAAAGGAGTAATCACAAAGAAAGTTAAGTTGTCTTTTTAAATTACAGCCAAGAAGCATCTGTTACTACATCTAAATTAGCTGTAAATGTGTATTCAATAAAACAACATTAGAAATGTGGCAGCTGAAGAACATTTTCGGTGGACGAAAAAAAAAAAAAATAGGATCCGTAACGAAATTGGGTCAAGTGGACATGAGGAGTAAGTGAGATGAAGGGATATTATTATTATTTTACCTCCAGTGAGGTAAGGGTTGAGTCTCTCTGAAGGAAAGTTGTAGCAACAGATTCTTTCCACTCTTGCACTTCTACCATTAAAGACTCCAGCCTGTCTAGAGGCTCCAGGTGGACTTGAATGGCTTGTCCTCGTAGCACCATGTCAGAGAGGCTGTCAATCATCGGTGTGCAACCACTGGCCTGAAAAAAAAAGAAAAGGTTATTGTGTTTCAATAACACTCAACCCACACAGAGAATTATATCAATGGACTACCCCTCCACAAAGTCATGACATGTCCTAACCTGAAGCTCCTCAGCTTCTTGGAGCCACTCTCGTGCTTTTCTGATGGTGTCTTTCAGGAGGAGACAGTTTGAGAGGTAAGCGGGGATGCCAGACGCCTTCTCAGCAGCAGCACTAAGGGTCTCTATGGAGTGTGGTGGTCTGAAAGGCAGTAAAACACAAATTATATACTTTAGGTAAAATACTTGCATCGCCTCCAAGTTAATAACTCATCATAACAAGAAATTTCATGGCATTTTCTTCCAAGATATTCACAAGAAGCTTTCTGAAATTATTTTTCCAACCAGCACTTTCAAAATGTTCAGAATACCCTGTACGCACACTTTTGACAGAGGACTTTTAAAACCAAGACTCTCTAGATGGAAAATAAATGAAGTCATGAGAAGTGTCAAACATCTTGGACAAAACACTAGAAAGTATAATTATAAGCAATACTTTTAATAATGTGAAACCCAAAATTCAAAGCTGCAGTAAATTAAGCACGGTGAGGGAACATAACACCTTTGAAAAATGTAGAAATTTAAGCCCGGACTCAAAATTAGTTTTGCTGATAATGGAGAGGAAAAAGATGCACATTCCTGACAGCCATGCCATTAAAGCCTTTGAAAAGCACTTGTGACAGTTAATACTGAACAGCACTGAGTACCAATGGAATGAGGGCAGAACTAAATGTGATGCTCACTTTTTGTTGGTCTTGTTGAATATTCTAGCGGCAGCATTTTGCACTAGCTGTAATTAAAATGAAGCAAAATCAGGAGCACTGATGTAATATTACATTGTTCACGTACAATCAGTGCAAATACCTGGACAGAAAGTTACAGGTATTAACAGAGCATGACAAGCTATCACATCTTCTTGGTGATGTTTTGGATGTTTTTCCCCACCCTGTGGCTTAGATGCTAATATGTTCATGGATGTGTTCTGTGCTGCCCTCACCTGGCTTTAAGGAGATTGCTGGCCTTGTCCTCCCAATGCTCGGACACAGTGAGCAGCTCCTGCAGGCGTGCCATGGCTTTCTCCACAGACGGATGAGGTGCCAGGCCGACTCCCTGGTCGATGAGCCTCCTCATGGTCTCCAGGGTCAGGGTAGCGGGCTGAGCGCTGGCCTGCTGCACCCCCTCCAGCCAGCGGGCCTGCTCCAGCCTCACTCTCAGGCGGGGCAGCTCAGGCAGCTCCACGTCAAAGTCGAAGCTGACGTCTAACAGGCTCTGGATCTCAGCGACGCTGGGAACTTCGTCTGTCAGGACCTTCTCACTGTGCTGCTGGAAGTCTTCGATGCGATTCAAGAGTTCCTAAAGAAAGACATCAATTCAAACATACAGGAAGACAAAATCAATGCGTTTGCATACTTGTTTTCAAGAGTCCCATTTATTATATCGCAGAGCAAACTATGTAGTTGTCTACAGCCGGGCAGACACCGTACGGATTCAAGGATAGGTTTACAATTTTTTGTTTGTCTTAAAACAATAGTCAGGTGCACATACGAACACTGAAACAGGTTTTGCTTGCTGTAATCATTCCTCCTGTTCAAGCAGCTCATTTAGAGATCCATTCCTGATGTGTTTACGATGTAAGTTATGGGGACAAAATCCACAGTTCTTGTTCTGTGCAAATGTTTTCGGAAGTTTATCCTAAGATAATATAAGGGTCAGCAATCTGACTTGGCGAAATCAAGTGAATCACTTCCAAAGTTACGGCATTCCCTCGTTCCTTGGCAACATTCAGTGTGAGCAGCCATATCGTGGCCAGTCAGTTAATCCATACATTGGGAGGATAAAAGTCACATGTTCGTGCAAATTGAAATGTGTAGTGTGAGTTAACACAATGTACAAGAATAATTAATGCACACGTTGTCTGCCCAGCTTGAATTTAAATTAATGTTATTTTTCTGTGGTAAAATCACAGGGATGCATTTGTCCTCGGCAGCCTACCTTCAACATGGGGGCTTGAGGAAGACTGCAGGAGAGGTTATACAGCTGCCTCACAAATGAACTCAGCTCCTCCACAGTCAGCTGGCTGCATGATTTCCCACTACCACACCGATACCTGAGAGAGAGAGAGTCCAATCAATTAAAGAAATGAACCCCATTAAGGCACTAATACCACTTCCCGGCTTGAGGAAACATGTAGAGAAATGTGAAGACACCTAATCTATCAATCTGATGTAGTAGAGTGTATTAACGTTACCTGGTCTGCCTCTTGCCATTCAATAACTGCTGTGCCACTGAGGAACACTTCTCTGCATCTTGTGTGACCAGACGTAGCCGACGCAGCAGGTCGTTGTCCGGGAACAGCTTGGACTCCGACTGGGCAAGAAGGGAGCGAAAGACTGGCAGGCCTGAGGAGAGAACACCTGGTTCATCACATTCTGACACATAAGGCAACATTCACTTTCATCACATAACAAATAACACACATCGCCTTAAATAACACACATTGCCTAGACTTCTTTTTTTCATCATTTCTGGCCACAGTGTTTGTGTTTTGTAACATTTGCTTTAAAAAAGGACCATACCAGTGGTTCCAGCACAGTATATCCTTTGTGCCTATAATTACATTACTGACAATGATTTCCCAATTGTGACGCTGTAATTTTAAAATGATTTTTTCCTACCTCCCAGGTGTCCATAGTTTTCAGCTCATTATAGTACGCTAGAGTTTATCAGAATCAACTCGCAGACACTTGAAAGTTGCTCAACATAGCTAACAACGCATTATTATGAAACACTAGTCTGCACTGGTTTATGTCAAACTTATTACATTTTTGAGTTGTTATAGTGTTAAATTAGCGTAGTGATCGGCGAATCCTTCCTAGTGGTGCATTCACAGAACTTTGGCATTCAGGTGCCACACAGCATTGCATTCATCAGCTATGATGTTCGGAACACATATAATCAGACATGAAAGTTGTAAAATCTTGTCATAGATTTGACATATAGTTGTATTAAATGGTCTATGAAAATTATTTTGCTGACTTTAGGACTTGTAAGTTTAAGTGGAAAACTGTTTTAGCTACATGACGGCACATGAACGCACCATTCCTGTATGTTGAACTCAGATCTTTAGATCATCAAGAGTGGATGACCTGCAATGACGTAACATAACAAAGTTGTGATGCTTTCACAAGAAAATGTCAGACAGTAAATATCATGATTAGAACCTAGAAGAGGATTACAATTTCTACAGAACGACTGTTGTACCGAATCAGTCTGAGCATTCTGTGGAGGGAATGGTGCTGAGGCGAGCAGAGTGAGACAGGGATCATTGGATCAAGCCGAACACCTGCCTCTGCAACCAACAGATGGCAAATTATGCAATCTACAACAAGTGTTTTTGCTGCCACGACTGGGACATTTTAGAATTGTTGCTGAGTTAGAGCGAGGCAGCGATGCCGTGGACAAACCTACACGCATGACTGTATCTAAGTGTTTGGCTTGATGAATTATTTATATTTAAACATCATATTGAAAATCTCATCACCAAATTACGACACAAACTCGGATTTCTGTACAGAAACAGATCCAGTTTCCCTTTGACTTGTAGGCTTCGTACAGCTGAGGCTTTCTATCAGTCCTATTATGGTAATATAATCTACACATATGCTGCTGGTTTACAAAAATCACTGGTGTGGTCCTTTAAGACTTTGTGTTCTCATTTGCTCTTGCGTCTTACCTTTCTTCTTTTCCAGTTTAGCCTCGAGAGTCTCTGTCACAAGGGAGGCCCATTCATCATACAGTTCAGCCCGCTGCTTCACAGCAATCATCATGGGGAACAGCTCATCCAGTGTGTATCTGTAACTGCAGGAGAAAACAGAAAACAGAATTAATGAGGTACATGTAATAATAAGACACATCTTCAGGTAACTCTGATCTCTGTGTACAAAGCATGTTAACTGCTGCAACATCAGCTCCAGAGGGACTAACTTCAGTGTGTAGTTGGTGGCGGGGCAGGAGCACAGGTCGTGGATGTGGTGCAGACACACCAGTACTCCTGGGCTGCAGGGACAGGTGACGGCGGACAGGTAGCAGGTGGTCCTGCACCTGGCACACTGCCGCTCGTCATCCTGGAGGTGATCGTACTTTGCCTCCTTCTGATTAAACACCCCCTGAAGGTGTGAGACAACAACAGAAGTGTTAAAGGCTAATTTGCTTGCTGACACATGCAACTGTTGGAGCCACACTGGAACCTTGCATTGCTAGCTATTAATAAAAGATACACAGTAAAAGTGACACACTATTATATGTTTTTACACACCGAGAAGAAATTGAAATCTGCAGAAATGTAGTTGTGTCCCCATCCCGTCTTTAACAGAGAGTATCAGCTAATGAAGAAACAATCTACACAATACACAGTATAATGGTGTATTCAGGGTGGATTTGTGAAAAAAACAGAGGGGGGGGGGGGGGGGGTTTTGATCATGCACAACAAAACAAAACATGCAAGAATTAAATCCCCCTTCCAATACCATGGATAGTGCCACTCGGCCAGGCATGCCAAAACACTTATTTATGAACTTCAATAGTCAATGGAAATTATCTAAATGAAATAGCACAACGTGGTGTCGACAGTTTTGTTCCCACCGGGGATACAAATAATTCAGCAGAGGCAAAGGGCCGCAAGTCGGAGTCGAGGAGTAAACCTCTATATATGGGCGGCCACTCTACCAACTGAGCTATCTGGGCGCCTGTACCCTGGGGGTATTGATATTTATAAAAAAAAAAAAAAAAAAAAAGAAGAAGACTATCCTACCATTTTCTTAACTTTCTCTCTCTGTGTCTGCTCTTCTCGGATCATCGCGACCATGTCCTTGTGGACAGCTGACGCCAAGACCACATCGAGCGTGTCGGCTTTCGTGGCCATGTTGCACACCATCTCATCATGGGAGAAGACATTGTACCGATGCAGTATGCGATAGTGGTCAACGCACTGCCGGCCAAGAGACATCTGGTGATAGAGAGAAGAAAGAAATGGGTTGTAAAGACATGCCTGTTGTGTTGAATGCCTAAGTCACATGAAATGTTCTGGTTTTCTTCTGTGTCTGTCAGCCAAAACAGGATGCTTGAAAAGTCACTACAGGGTCTGCAAACAGACATTTTACAGGCCAAACATTTAATGGAAAAAATGCATTTGTAACACCTTATGAAAACTACTGAACACTGAAGTTATTCTAAACATTGATGCATTAACCTATAACACAAACTCACACCTTTTGTGTTGGTTGGCAACCACTTATATTAGCTATTATTTTGTATGTGTAATACTGTTGTAAAATCATTCCCCATGAAAATGAAAGAATACTTGAAAATTAGTTGTCTGTCACAAGGTATAAAGTGATACATACCCAGTCCACAGTGCAGAAGTTGACCGCCTCAGCGAAGTTGAATCCCTGATTGAAGCCACTGTGGTAGGCTCTAGGAAACGTGATGACAAACTCGCCAGCGCACTGGTTTGTTCTGTAAATCTGAAGGACAGCAGAGACAAAAGCAGAGAATTTATGTTCCTGTTAGAAAGAGCAGCTGCTTAATCATGTAAATGTCAGCTGTGCATTACTGCAGATTCTAGATGCCAAAGAATACGTACTGGGACTCCGTGGGCCATGAGGGTGTTGGGGTTCATGATGGTGACCAGCTGGTGCAGCAGGTCAGGCTGAGACTCAAACAGCTCCGGGGCCAGTTTCCTCATCACCTCCTCCAGCTGTTCTGCTGCAAAACCAGGCGCTCCGTACCAGGTTTTGGGTTCCCCCCTGGTAGTGAATAAGATAACCATAAAATGTAGCATGAAATGTAACAGAAATAAAGTAACCTCTTTGCTCTCATCAAGAAAAGCCCTTAAGTCTTAAGTACCAGTGCAGGTAGTTGATGGAGTAGCTCCAGTGATCCTCAATATGCCAGCAGAAGGAGGAGAAGCACATGCCGACATAAAGCCATGGCAGCGTCATCCCACAGATGTCAGCTGTCACATGAGTCAGTACGGAAGGGTTCATCATCGCCAGGTTGTTGAGGTTCCAGCCACAGTTAAGGTATTTCTGCAAGACAGACGACATGCAGAGTTTAATGACACAGGAATGTACTGTTCATAACACTTCATTTTCCATTAGGCTGTGCCATCTGACACAACTGCCACACACGATTTCTGCAGGTAATAATAACGCCACATATAATGCAAATTAATCCGTTTCTTGATCATACAGGCCAAAGTATGATCAAAGTATGTTGGAAAAACAAGTAGGCCTTAAATGATTTATCATTATATCACTTTTTTAATACTACCCAGTAGTATATAACAACACTTCCTAATTATATACTTCATTAAATAATGAGACCTGGACCTGTAGAAGCAGCATAAAATGGATGGATGGATTAACCCATTAAAAATGATCAATTATTTTAAGTTTTTGCTAAAGTCGGCACCTGCCTAGTATGAGACAACGAGCTTCCAGGCTGCTGTAGCTAGCAGTGATGACTGTGTTTGCTACCGGTCTGATTTTGCTGATTGAAACCCCACAAAAAAGTGTGTTAAGGTCTCCCGACAGCCCGCAATTGGATACATAAACATTATTACACCAGACAAGAGAAAGTATTCAAAACTTAAATGTAAGACTTTTTAATATGAGGAAACTGAAATCAATGCTTTTTGAGACCCTTATACCCTGGACACGTTCTTATTCCACATATAGTATCTTTGGCTTTGGGGTGGCTTGTTTCACGGGTTTACCTCATCAGCTGGGGAAACCTTAAATTTTCCATTCGGAATGGGGAATCCGCTCCCAAACTCCTTTGAGGCAATATCTGCTCCATATTCTACAGTAACGTCCTCTTCGATGGCTCCCACCAAACGCCAGAACTCTTTCTCCACCAGCTCTGTGGGTACCATCTATAATGAACACACGAATAAGACATTAGAATTTAAAAAAATACTCACAGCAAGAGAGACTGTCTTTATTCTGTTTCTACTTACATGAACTGGCATGTTGAAGTAATCGGATTTGAATGCATCAGCCATTTGCCCAAATGCACGCAGGGAATAGTCTCTGAATGCTTGTTCAAAGCCGAATGCCTCGTGAGGTTTGTTGCATTCCTGCGGGTAAAAAAAAGAAAAGAAAAAGAAACATGGAACAAAAATGTTAAATGTGTTTTGGACCCTTTTCAATATTCTCTTTTTTCAATGTTATAAATGTTTATATAAACTCCCTTTTGTGGCGGTGTTAGCTCAGTCTGTAGGGACTAGGCTTGGGGAACGGAGAATGGCAGGTTCATGCCTCGCAAAGACCAAATTACGGTCTGTGCGTAACTGGTAGTGGACTGGTAGTGGGAAGTTTATCTCCTGGGCACCGCTGAGGTTCCCTTGAGCCAGGCTGAACCCTTAGCTGCTTGGAGTGTATTCTATATGGCAGCCCCTTTTGCTCTCTCCGCCCCCATTAATGTCTATGGTTCCTGTGTGTGTATGTTGGGCCCATATGTGTAACATAACAACAACAACAGAGAGTAAAAATAGGATTTCCCCACTGAGGGATTCATTTAAAAAAAATAAAGTAAGTGCGTCTTTCTTTTAGGAGTAGACCGACTACTTACGTAACTTGCACAGCTCACCAATGAAGAGTCAATTTGCATCACGTTAATCAGACTTACTTTGCGGTTTATCCTCACCTGAGCGAGACACTTGGGGCACCTCCAGTCTCCTTTGGGGATGTCGGGTAGTGGAGGGATCAGGCAGAAGGTGTGGTAGCTGTCATCACAGCCGTCACATAGCAACAGACGTTCTTCATCTCCCCCGCTGCCACACACCAGACACACAACCAGATCCACCTGGAGAACAGAAGGAAGAGTTTGTTAACAATCTGTTTCAGAGCCACGACGACTGAAAAAACTAGCATCATTAGTAGCTGCATTAGCTGACGCTTAAGTGGTTTCTATAAACAAACTTTACATAAACTATGACAAAGACAATATGACAGCACGAGTTTAATGTTAAGTGATTAAAGCTGAGCTTGGACTTTTGATGATGCCCCCAAGCCTATTCATTTTTGATCAAGAGATGTAATATCTCATGCAGGTACATCTAATCCAAAAGGAGGAGATAAAAGACATTTGTACTTACTGGACTCGGAAGGACAGGGGGGATGATTTTCTTATACCGTGACTTGGATTTGTCAGCTTCAATTATCGGTTCTTTACTTTCAACTGGTTCCTGTTTCACTGGAATAGGAATCTCTTTTTCTGCAAGACAACAGGAAACATTACTAACACCGTCACAAAGCGTAGCACTTTAATAAGAACTTCCACAGTAAAGACACTTTACTTCAAACACCCCCCCCTCCCCATTTAGTATTTATAAGCAGCATATAAACATTTAATACATGGTTTATACCATACGACAGTATAGCTGTACGTGGCTATAAGGACATTTTTCAGTGTGTAATGTGTTCTGTGAAGACATATTTTATATTATCACATAATTATATTACTGGTTTATACACCAGCCTCCACTCATGGGTGCCCACAGAATGAGTTATAGTTGTTGAAAAATACATGAATCAACACTTATCTCTGCTTATAACTACAGCACGTAAGGGATAACAGACACTTGTTACACAACTACGCACTAAAGAAATCAATAATTTGACAAAATATTGGTTGAAAAATGATTTTTTTGATTTCAAAATGATCCTCCAGAGTCTATGATAAGAACTGCGTCCATAGCAACGGTCTGCTATTCAGAAATAACAGACGTACTTGACCAATCAGAATCGAGTATTCAACAAAGCCGTGTATAAAGAGTGTAATAAAACATTTATGAAATGTTTATACACTGCTTGTATGAATGTTATTTAGGGAGGGTTAAACTAAATAGTAGCCATAAACAGAGCCTGACCTGGTTCTTGCTTGACGACAAAAGAACCCATCCTCCGCCTCAGGTTCGGCCTGTTGTCGCCGGGCTCACCTGGTTCAGTCTTCACACAAATGGCCTACGGAACAAGTGAGTTCAGTTAAACTGCAGGCATCTACTACATTGCACTACTAAAATTGTGCTGTGGATATATGAGGAGACTAGTGAAGAATGGAGTGTGTGCTGCTCGTTTCAGGACAGTTTGAGTCAGAGGTTTGAAGCTCTCTTCAACAGCACCCACCTCACACTTGATGCGCTTGGCTCTGCGAGCAGTGGGGCCAATGTCGGGCGTCTGGGCAGTCTGCCTCTGAGCCTGGTCCTGCAGCTTGGGCTCCTTGGTGTCCATGCTCTCTGTACTTTTGGTGCTCTCTGGCTGGACTGGCTTTTGAACACACTGACAGTAAATAGCATGTCAGTTAAAACCACAACTTTCTATTAAAGAAGGATGTGTGTGCCTAACTGGAAATACCTGTATGTTGAAATGCAGCATTCACTAAGATATGAATGGAATACTATATACGGCTTTCAATATGACTAAGCAAACACAGACAGAATAGATCTAAGTGTCTAAGACAGGAAGTGTGATTACCACAGCCTACATTTTAAAGGGATATCTTTGAATAATAATTAACACTTCAGTTTACCAGTGGAAATAAATACTAGGAAGTATCAGCAGCTACCAAATGTGGTTGAAAGACTGGGACACAAAGACAGCATTCTGTATTTAAATATGTTCAACCTAAACAGCCAAAGAACAAAAGAGGCCATAAGAAGGATGTGGTTAGTTACAGTTTGTCAACCCAAATGGGAGCACAGAAACTCAGGAGGAACATGCCAACTCAGAAGACAAAAGACAGATTTGAGCTGAAAGTGTACAGGTTGCAAATATCAGACTTTCAAGAAGCTGCCTGTGACTTGGCAGTTTAATTAACTACAGAAGCACGTAAAGAAGTATTTTATCAATGAAAAGAGGGCCTTTACATAAAACTGAGCTGCCCATGCAGTAGAATGGCACAAACATTTTTTTTTTTAATTGACCAGAGAAAAGGGGCTGTGGTATTCCGTTTCGCTCAAAAGGTAGAAAACCTACAACTACCAGAATGCACTGCGTCACACCGGACCAATGGGTGACGTAATGCAAGCGCGTCACAGAATCAATATGGTGGCCGGCTGGTAACAAACTATCCTGTCATACAGTTAAATGGTAAGCAAAAATGTGTTTCTGAAAACATTTAAGGCGAGAAATAGGCAATGCAGGAAGATAATCTCGGTTTATATTTGATTCAATTTAATATTATGTATAGCGTCAAATCATAACAGAAGGTATATCAGGACACTTTAAAGATAGAGTAAGTCTAGACCACATTTTATAATTTACAGAGATCTAACAATTCCCCCCCAAGAGCAAGCATTTGGTACGACAGTGGCGAGGAAAAACTTCCTTTTAACAGGCAGAAAGCTCATTCAGACCATGATGGCTCTTGGTGAACAGCCTTCTGATCTTTCTTTTGATTAGCGGCAGAGTTTTACAGTTTCGTCTGAGTTTGTTCAGCATTCGTTTTCGCAATACTTAGAAATACAGTAACAGCCCTAGAGCCAGCAGAAAAACGCCGGATGTTGAACCGATCTGTGGGTAGGGAGATCTGGGCACTCGTAAGATGGAGGAAAGTTTAACATAGTTCATTTACACATACTACCAACATTATTGTGATACAAAGTTGGTTGAATATCAGCAAAGTATCTATTTAAGAAGGACAGAAGGAAAGAGAGAATTTACTACAATATTTAAACAGATAAATAATTGCTGACTGCTGCCTACAAGAATTGTATTTTACATTTGTTCCAAGATACATTTTAAGTGTAGCTTAACTAGTAGAGGCGAAGCTCACTTATTTGAGGTGATCATTTTGCTGTAAAACCAGCTAATCACGGTTTTAATTAGGGTACGTTTTATAATACCATGCCTGCAAATATTACAACAATAAGCTGGACATACAGTATACGGTCCAGTCACACATACACATGCATTTTGTTAATTGTGAGGCCAAGTGGCTTCTAACCATGACACAAACATACCTTTTCAAGTTCAGGATCAGCCTCCAAACGCATCAGTTTGGAAGCTGGCTCTGGTGCCTGAGGCAAGAGAGAGCTTGGGTAATTAAACAATTTAGAGTGACCTGTCCGAGAGGTCACAGAGTACCAATCTAAGCTCTCTTGCCACATGTTATGGAATATTTGGGTGCAAAAGCTATTAAAAGGACATAACACCAGATCATAAATTCACACTCAGTATGTATTAGTCACAGAGTTAACTTCTCCAAAGTCAAATACTATAAAAAACATTATCTCTAACTAAAATAACCCATATAAAATAAATATGACAAGCGTATCCTAATAATGCATTCATTTCCATTTGTCTTTATGGTCTTAATCCATATTCCTCAAAATCTTATTATAGGATAGGAAAAGTGTCTTCTTGTTTGAAGTGAAACAGTTTAAGCATAATTTGTGATGTAATTCAGCTCTGACTGTAACATTAAATAATTGGTAGTAATAAAAAAGGTATGGATAAGCATTATTAGGGTTTCGTTTACAGATGAGCCACACACTGTTGTATGCATGACAGCTTCTCTTTGTTAGTACCATCAGGAACAAGATATGCTGTCATAATGATGCATGGGTCCAACTCACCAGTAGGTTTGCTCCACTCTGAAACAGATTGTACGGATAGAGAATTTTCTCATAATGCCCTCGCAGGTGTGAGCCGACAGCTTTGCCAGGGGCGAAACCCATATGTATTGCAATCTTGGTCCATCGCCTGTCCTGACAGACAATGTCAAATCCACCCTCATCTGCTACCAGCTGAAATGACAGTGAATAACAGAAGTGGTGCAAGTTGTTTAATTGCATTTGAAAAAAAAAAAAAAAAAAAAAAAAAAAGTATATATATATATATATATATATATATATATATATATATATATATATATATATATATATATATATATACACACATATGTGCAGTGATGTAACTATTATCAACCTTATTTAGTTTATATAAATCCAAAATCTTCCTCTCCACGTGAGGAATCTTCAAGACACATCCCTGCAAATCCCAGAATTTGGCAATCTGGTCCAAGAAGTTGAGCTTGACTCTGGTCTGTGCCTGGGAAAAAATATAAGAAATGATAACAGTCAGCCACAAATTAATTAAATTCAAGGAAATCAACCGAGATAAGGCTTTCAAGGAAAACCAAGGCAATCAGTGGGGAAAATAACATAAGGGCTAAATATAATCTTGAACAGGCAGAATTTATATCCAAGAACAGGGTAGTGTGTACTATTACATAATGCATAAATAAATGCACTTTCAGTATATTTATTTTTTTAAGTTTAGATAAAGTTTTTGCAATGTATCCATTATTTCATGTCTTTGTTATTATCAGTATAGCCTGCAAAGGCTGAGTAATTAGATAAACAAGGTAAAAACATGCCAATTAAATGTACTATTTTAGAGTGCGGACACACAAACACAGATGTAGTTAAATAATCACTGGTATAATCTGACTAACAAAACTCACCTCCAGTTCATTGAGCCTCTGGATCCGAGGAACAAAGTGAAGTCTGTCCACATCACAAGCAAACGGAGGTTGCCAACCCTAAACAGCAACAAAAATACACACAATGGCACATGAAGGTCATTATAAGATATAGCCTAGATATTTATGTAGAAGACCGTTTTATGATTTTCATTCTTGCATTGATAAGTTTTATTGGTGGGGTCAGCCCTATGTTCCCACATTTCTAAGATTTTTTTCTTAAAATTAGGCCCTATGTTAGGGTTAGGGTTACATTCCATCTGTAGTCTACTGCTACTGGATAATAGGTTGGGTGTAATTGGCTACCAAATTGGGAGCAAGGGGGATAAAATCAAATTTATGAAAAAGGCAATACGGGAACATAGGGCCTAATTTTGAAAAAAAATCTTAGAAATGTGGGAACATAGGGCTGTGGCAACATAGGCACGCTCCCATATTGCTAGGTCTGTTGTTTTTTGTTTGAAGATGTATTGTGACAATTGTTTTTGAAAGCATGGACCCTAAATTTAGGACATTTCCATATTCTTTACCTATGGGGACCTAAATAAATGTAAATTAGGCAGCTAAAAGAAGCACATAATTACATGGTTGCAGGCATTTAAACTAATGTTAGAATCAAGTTTGGGCAGAAAAACAAGGCCCGGCTGATACTGAAAGAACACAGTGATCCTTTTACAGTTTATAACTCCCAACCGGGATCAATATCCATGTCAATACTAAACACAGCCTTGTATATATGACAACAATATCCTATCAGATAAGTAGTGACCCAAGTCCTTGTTTTAAAGTCAGTAGCCAACATCCCCCACTGGCACACAAAATGGCCAGATGGAAGACTCAACTCACCAGCCCAGCTTACCACAAAGCCAACATGGAGGACAACACCCTACAACACAGGCTCATACATGAACAGTAGCTCATCTTCCAAGTAACTTCAATTATAATAACATGCAACACAACTGTAATGCAGTGTAATATGGCGGTTTGAAACAACTTCAAAAGTCATAACTTGTTATTTAACAATAATAGTGGTCTTTTATATTTAAATAACCATAGGCACTTTCTGCCCCATCTTGGGGCAATTACTGTGACACTCAAACCACTAAAGGGAACATTTACTTAACATGATCAATGAAATAAAGACACGCTGCTTCAGATGTTCATTACAAACTGGCAGTTAATTGAGAAGTGATGGATGGATCACACTGGCTGACCCAACTGCATCATGATGCTCCTCAACAAATAATCCATAATTAACCTTAAATGCGGGGCTGTGATGACATTAAAGGACAGAAGGGAATAACAAGTGCTAACATACATGTTAATGTTATCTTATTCTACGCAGAAGGAGAACAGCTTCCGCATAGCCACCTATGTCAATGCCGTGTGCTAAATTATGACAGGTTGGTTGTTGAGCTGTTAGCTAGCCTAGCTAGCCTAGCTAGCTAAGTGGCTCAATGAACGGAGCATCGAGGCTTTGTTGACACACGGTGAACAAAGACTATAATCCACTTTTAATACATTGACACATCTTTATTGCTGCTAACAAGCTTTACATCGTCAAAAAAACGGCGCTGCTGGGACGTAAATAATCACAAATGAGAGCTATCTAGCTGTGAGCAGCACAAAGAATGAACATAGCCGTACGTTATATCCGCCATGTTGAACAGTCCCTTTAAATCCCAAGCGCTTGGTCCATCTACAGCCGTCTGAACGGTGAACTAATTCAGCATCCGTGTAATGTTTTACCGTTTTTTTTTTTAAATCACACTCACCGGAGGCGGGCGGACTTTGCAGATGCCAGTTTTTTCGGCAATAGGACGGATCTTATTGATAAAGGCATATGGATCTCTAAATTCTTCCCAGCTTGGCTCGAAGACCGGGCACTCCGGAGGAGGCTTGAACTCGTCCGGCCGAGGCTGGCTCATCGTATCGGACCGACCCGCTGCTAGCTCGGACAGGACAGGACACACAAAGAGTATCGCCGTGTTACGGTGCTCCCGGAGTTTTTGGGGTTTTTTTGTAATCCCGTTTGTTCACCGTCAGACTCGGTGGCAGTCAATCGTCACAAGCTCAAGAGGAGGCAGTTTACACACATACACAACCTACACTTGCACACACACACACGAACATACACTCACACACACATCCATGCACAGTGAGAAGACTGTTCCAAGGCAGTGAGCACGTCCGCTGAAGAAACTAGACACCACACAGTTCTTTGATGCTGGAGTGATTTATCAGTCTTCAACTTTTGATGTAAAATCGACTTCTTAAAAAGTAACTAGGAGCTGAATAGGGGTTCTATTTTTGTGATGACATCATACACGTTTATTTTTAATCCTCTCATAGCCTCAAACTTTAGTAACCACACAATCTAGACTTGGATTTAACCTATCTACTGTTAAAAATGATCCTCCCATATATGTGCAAACAGTAGGCTATGCTACAGTCTTAAGATCTGAAACTGATACATTTATTAAAAACAAAAATTAGACCTAAGCTATATTAGAAATCTGAATCGGGATATTTCGACCCTAAACCACACTATTGCAAAAGCAAAATTACCCATTATGCAAATTGGCCCACTTCAGAATAATAGGCCTATTATCCGAATTATAACTAGATGCATTCATGTGTAAAAAACACTTTAATGTTACAGCTGCTAAATGAGGAGTTTAACAAATTTATATAAAGCGGGGTTGCTTATTGATATATTATAGATGTACCTAAGTAATTTACTGCTATTCAAAGCCTTAAAGATGATATCAATTGAGATTATCTATGTTTTACACACACATGTCCAGATCTTCATCAAGTGTAACAATTCTCGATATTTTTCCACTTTATCACTGCGCAGTACAACAATACATTTGATCTCATTTTGAATAGCATTACGAAAAATAACTCCCTTCGTGTTAAGAAACAGTCAATCGCAATCTGTAAAACAATTCTCTTCCTGTCTTGTTTACACTTTACACGCGGATGAATATGTTCAGGTGACACCTTCACGGCCGCCGGGACTCGTTTAAATAGCCAGTTTGATTGGATGTTTCGCATCGTTTAATAGCAGCATCTGCTGCTGCACTTCATCACCTGCTTTAATGCAAAAACTTAATCAAATTTATATATATATTGATGCATTTCGGGGTAATAAAACCACTTATGGGAAACCTGGAATTGTTATTAGTTAGATTAGATTCAACTTTATTGTCATCCCAGCTGGCATTTTAACGTTGAGTCACTGTTGAATCGTCAGGTGCCAGTGTTGGATAACCATTGAATTATGTTTAGATTTTGCAAATCTAATCAACGTTGAAATAGCAACATCATTCCAACGTCAAGTTTCTCAACATAGGTGAATTCGCCAACACTGAATCAATATTGATTTTAGTTTAGATTTTGCAAATCCAATCAACGTTGAAATTTCAACGTCACTATAAAGTCCTGCTTTTCAACATAGTTTATTTTGTTAAACTGTTTTCACTAAAGTATTGATGTGTTCAACAGTAACACCAAACACCTTGAAATGGATACATAAACACTAAGTTTGCAGACACGCACAGTCAGCTAGGAAGAAGCCAATTAGTCAAAGCAGGACCAGGAAGAACATTAATAAAGACATTTCACTGACGTAAGAAACATGCTTTATTACATGGCTGCAAGTGTGCCAACATTTCACACAACATAATTGTACACGTGTCGAACTTTAACCTTTAGAAAAATGGCCCAAACATTGGGCAACATTGAACACGGCTGGTTAAATCTTCCCTTCTTGTTACTTCTTTCTGCCACCGCCACCCATCCTCTCTGGTGCATATTTCAAGTATTTGGCCATGTATTCGTCTACTTTTGTTGTTGTATCAGATGAGCTCAAGACAGCGTCTGATGAGGAAAAAAAAAAAGAAAAAAAAAAAGATCAGTATTGGCAAACGCTAACCTTTCAAATTAAAATATTTTGCAAATATCAACTTTTGTGGCATTGTCAATGTTTCAAGTATATAAATTAGTATTCATCAACGTGCAAGGTCATTGATAATCATGTGCTTGGGCAAGCAACAAAAGGCAGTTGGTAGTAACCAGTGCTGCCGGTAGAGAAGTTAGTTAGTCTAGAGCCCAGAATGGAATATTATATATAATATTAGAGCATGCTCTGTAGAGTCCTTCAACTGAAATGAAGTTTCTTATTAATTATTATTCTGCATACTATATTCAATTAATTAAAACATTGTTACAAAACTACTATGTTAAAGCAAACTCACCACAGATTATCTTGTAGAGACTGGTCTTCACGAAGGAAACCTTCCCACTTCTTCCTCTGAGGCTCATTATGGCCATCATTTTATTTGTCATAGTTCTGCCATGGTAAAACAGATTTATATTAGAATATTATATTGCAATCAAGTTCATTATGAAAATGTAGCAGAGCGGGAGTAAGTGGGTGTGTGTGTGTGTGTGTGTGTGTGTGTGTGTGGGGGGGGGGGGGGGGGGGGGGAGTGTATGACAGTGAACATAATCACTATAAACTAATGCAAAAAAGGAACATAAAGTTACTTACGCAGCCATTGACTTCTTCACATGGTCTGTAGCATCAACACCTCCCAACCTCTTCAGATGTTTACTCTGAAAAAGGAGCAACAAGAAATTAAAAATATAACCAGAAAAAGTGGTCAGTAGAGTCCAGACCTCCACAAAGCAGGCACATGATGAGGACAAGGAGTTTGTAGTGGTCAACAAGGTGAACAAGCCAATTGTCATAATGAAACTTTGCCAGCACTTTACAAGATTAATTATTTAACCCTTTTGTTGTCTTCGTTTTTTTATAGCAGTTGTTGTCCTCCGGGGTACATTAGCTACTACTAGCATAACACACACACTTCAGAAGTGCAGTAAGTTACTTTCAGATTCAAATAGATGGTGGGGTTAGCTAGGTATGGGGACAACTCACCGTTGAAGGAGACTTTCGGGTTGTGTTCTTCCAAATCTCTGGAAAAGAGAAGGAAGAAGAATGTGAAATCTCAACCTTATTTTTAAAGTTTGTTCGACCAACAGAGACATCCCTAAAACCAAGTCTTAACCCTCAAACAGACCTTTAACCTCTTAAGAGTCACTGTACCGTGTACGGTACAGTTTGTGGCGGTGGCGTCGCTGTAACCTCCATTCATAAACGTTTTTATAACTTTAAAACTTTAAGTCTTCAAAATATACAGCCATGCGACACACCAATCGAAAGCTTAGTCTCTCATGATTCAATTAAGCCCACACACAAAGCATAAGATGAGTTAGAGCAGTTACACAACTGCTACAAAATTAAAGAAAATAAAACAATACAGCATAAACAGCGCATCTGGTGTGTAGTGCATCCCTACCTTTTTCCTTGTCCCTTTAGCCACTGCGAGGATTTTTTGCCCCAAACTTTTTTTCTTAAATCCCCAAGAGTCCAAGGAAATGGAATATCCAAGCCATTATATCCCAAACGAGCTGTTCGCCTCACAATTTTGACGTTTCTGACCAAATAACAACAGAAAGTCGCTAAACTGTTTCTCATTTCGGCACTTATACCGCGTCCCGCTCTTCTCTCGAGGGTCCTAGCAACTTGATGTGGGCGTGACTGTATTCTCTGACTTCTAAGGTTTCAAATGGATACCTGGTATAAGCCAATCGGTGCATGTTTGCCTATGATGCACCAATGGAAAGCTGCCCACGTGTACTCCCGTCTACATTTTTAGCCAATGAGCAGACAAGTTGATAGATAACACATTTGCCCATGACATTTTAACCCTGTAATGGCTGGAGCTGTGTCAAAGCAAAAACAGGGCCTCTTATAAGCATTTCACACCCTGTACAATTTATAATGACTTATTTCTATATATTTATGTATATAGTTATTTCAAGTAGGCTATGTGTATGATTGATAGGTGGTGTGTTTGTGTATTTGAGAAGTGTTTTATTTTGTACTTTATTGGCTTTTTTCTTTGCACTTTTTAAATGGAAAATGGATTTTTGAGTCTTTTGGCTTCTGGATTTTTTTCTGTAGTAAACTGAGACATGTGGCTATGATATTGTGTTGTCTGTATCTCACTAGATGTGTTTACAGCAGTGTATTTTAATAATTGTACAGATGTATGACTTGGACGGAAATAAAACCCCTCCATTCTAGCCTCTGTAAGTCTGTACAGACCACTTTTAATTTGGGTATGACGTTTAGACCAAAAAAGCTTGAAAATTCAAGCGGTTCTTTTAATATGTTGGCCAGAGTCAGGCACACTCAAAATGTATTTAGGAATTTTCTAGTTATAAAATGTTTACCGTTTGAGCTGTTAACCCCAAATTCAGTCCGAACTAGTCCAGGTCAGAATCTGTTGCTAGCTTGACGATGACAACACAGACAGTGTTGTCTGTTGTCTGAAACCGTCAGAGCCAATAGAATCCAGTTCTAGTCACCGCCTTTGTGTGATGGACAACCGCCGTCCTCCAATCAAGCCCTTGTATTGAACGATGTTCCAAAATGATCAATCAGACTGGAGTTGCTCTCAAAGTACGCCGGGAGATGTAGAGAGCGCTTTTATCACGACTCAACAAACGTTTAATTCAGAGTTGATCTTTCAGCGTTGTATCATTATTCATGTATTAACACTTTTTCAACAGTTAATTGATCAGCAGTGTTTGGATGTTGGAACAACGTTATTTTTCTAATGATATACTTCAACAAAATGTTTAAAAGTCATGGTTGTAAAAATAATGTTGATTTGACGTACAACTCAAAAATTGTTGATATTTCTATGTTGAATCCGTATTGAGTTAACAACACCACTTCAACTATTTGGTGTTCAACGTTGTTTTGACGTTGAATTAATGTTTTTTCATAAACTGACATTATTTCAACAACATTTAAACGTTTAATGTCAGTCGAATGCCAGCTGGGATTGTGCAGAGTACGTGTACAAAGACAACGAAATGCAGTTTGCGTCCAACCAGAAGTGCAAAAAGAGCATAAAAGTGCAATGCGATATACAAAGTACATAGACAGGTATAGACAGGTGGTGCATAGACAGGATAAGAAATATAGTGCAGTGTAGACAGTAGTTTACATTTGGTTTTCAGAAGGTGGTTTAGAGTAATATAAATTAAATATAAATGTGTGCAGTGTATTAGCAGTTACCTTATAAGAGCAGAAAAATATGGCATGTAATATGAACAATGTATGAACAACATGTACAGATATGTGCAGTGTGGTAACAGTACCATTGTAGTGCAGAAACAGTAACATTATAAGATCACGTGTCATGTAACAGCTCTGGATTACGGTGACCTAATTTATATGCACTCTACTTAATTTTTATTAAAAAAACTAGATGTACTATACCACTCAGCATTGCGTTTCATTACAGGTGCAGCAGCTATAGAACTCACCACTGCATTCTGTATGAAACTGTAAAATGGTCCTCCTTCTCCCTCAGAAGGAAATTCCATTTATTGATTTTCACTGCTAAAGCACTAATGGATAAACTACCCCTCTACATTTTAAATTTGCTTACTTACCATAATAGTGTTTACAGGACAAGGTTGTAAAAAAAAAATACTATTAACTATTCCATCAACAAGAAAAGAACTTGGTAAAACAGCTTTCTCAAATATGAACCAAATGTCTGGAATGAACTCCAAAACACCTTAAGGCCCTGACACACCAACCCGATTATCGGCCGTCGGACAGTCTGGCGAGGTCAGTGACTCGAGTCTGTTCGGCATGTTGAATAGGAAGGCGGGCAGTTGGACTCAGTGACCAATCTGATTGATGGAGTGCTAACCCGGAAATGACGAGCGGGATGAGTCTGACGAACGCCTCTCAAAATCTGACGAAAATCTTTTAAACTGACCTTTGTCGATACGAAATGAAGACAGATTCAGCAACTGCACGGGCCTATTTCTCGCTTAAAATGTTCTCAGAAACATGTTTTGGTGAACTATTTTCGTAAAATACGAGCTCGTAGATTCCGAACGAGCCGACATTATGGTCGGTGAGAAGCCAGACCCACGTGACGCGTTCGTCCAATCAGCTGGCGGTTTTCATTTTTTGGGTGACAATATAGATTAGCGCCGCCTGCTGTTATGGAGACGTATTACGTCTCTCGCGCGCAGAACATACGCTCAAGTCGGCATCGCTTCAGTGTGTTCTGAGGCACTTTTTTGACCAACTCTGGGAGGCAGTCAACTCTGACTTAACAGTAGTCTTGTCATGAATCCCGCTTCCTGAGTATGTTTTCTGCCTGAGTTGCTTGTATTCTGTCCTGGAGTTTCCTGAACACACCCTGTCTGGTTGCCTGGCGACGAAGCAAGGCGGGAGAGCTCTCAATCACCCACACCTGCATCTCATCAGCCATCTGCACACCTGGTCCTGATCATCACCTCTTCACTTCATAAGCTCTGACCTGACAGTCATTCTCTGCCAGATCGTTAGCCATGAACAGTATGTTGTGCCTGCGTATCAGCCTCAGTTTACTAAGAGTTAGTTTTGCCGTTCTGTTATTTTTGCTTGTTGTGAACTTACCTTTGCTTCCTCTGTCTGCAGTTACACTCCCGGGATATTCACTCCACCTCTGTCTGGTCGTCTGTTGCTTCAGAAACAACATTGGATCTGCTCATTCCCTCCCATCTACTCACCTCCACTGCCTGCTCCGTCACCTGGATTCTCCTGCTTCCACATTTAAGTCTCTAAATAAATACTCACCTTTATTCAACTCACCTTGTCCTGGTCTGCTTCTGGGTTCGACTTTAGTGAATCGATACAAGTCTGGCTATCACCAGACCAAGCTCAATCTTTTAAGATTGAACATTAGTCTGGGGAGTCTGCTCTGTATGTGTGATCACCAGGCATAGTTCAAATGACTCTGTACGCAATTGGATAGTCCTTCAACCAATCAGACAAACGATCTGGGTGACGTAGCAGCGACAGTGGCATCAACGGGTTGCTGCCATGGAGTGCTGCACTTCGGTGGCCGCCATGTTGAATATAAAACAAAAAGCTGCTTGGTTGCTTCTCTATCGCCATCGTGTTAAACCCGCCAATAGCGCGCCAGGTGGATAAGCCAGTTTCTGATTGGTTCCCGCAAATTTGTAACAGAAGCAGGATAGATAAATGTACAGGTTTCCAGCCTGAGCTACAGGGCGAAATCAAATCGCCGGCAGATCGGGCTGGGTTTACCCAGTCTAACTGAACAGTGTAATTGCTTTTAACTAGGTGCCCTTTAAGTTCAATCAATCAAACTTTATTTATATAGCACTTTACAGCGACCAGCAGGTATCCAAAGTGCAAGTTGTATGTCTGTATTAGCTTAAGTTAAATGTAATGTCTTGTTTGTGTTCTAGTGTGTATAGTGTATGTACAGAGATTTGTGGTGTAGTATGTAACCTTTTTCCTGTCTTTTACATGATGTATTTTGAAACTTTTTTCCGCCAGTCTTGGCCAGGACTCCCTTGGAGAAGAGTTATTGCAACTCAATGGGACTTTTCCCAGTTAAATAAAAAAATAAAATGGAAAAATACTTTGAAAAGATGAATATTTCCCTATTCTGTTTTGAATATGAATGCAAAAGCAGGAAAAAGTACAGTATAGACAAATGTTTAATTTGTAAAACTTACCCCCTGCTGACCTTCATTGCATGAGTCTCTCTCTGCAGTCTGCTTTAATAACTGACTCTTTAAAGTCTGTACTTGATTTGTAAAATTCTTAAGACAACTCATTTGAAGTCAGTCAGAATAATGCCACATGCAGACCGCCAGTTACAATCCTGCACTGCGTGTATTAGACCACAATAGCTCTCTCAACGCACACACTTGTTTGACACTGAACTCTGGTTGGTTGAAAGGCGCTGTGTCCAGCCCACCTGCCTGTAGTTACAGTAAGAATGAACTGGCTCAACAACAAAGATTATTATGTAGCCTTGACAAAATGTGATTTATTAGTGAGTAATTTTACTCTTTTTGTTTAAACATTTTAAGAGAGTTTGGCTGCAGGCAGGTCTGTTTCAAATTCCAGATATGAACTCTAAGATTAAAAGACTTCCTAAGGGTTCTACATGCAGCTGTATGTAGATACACACACACCCCTCCTTGATGTTCATAAATGCAACAATTTGAATATCTTTCTAAGAATTTGACAAAGTGCAAAAATTACACAAAAAGCTATTTGAATTTAAAATTTAAAAAGGTGTTAATATTTTCCGCAATAGCAGTTCCTACTATAGTTTTTCTGAGAATAGGGAAAAGGCCACAGGCTTATTGAATTATCAGTAAGAAATCAGATATTCCTGCACTGATAGTGAGTAAGGACTGCTCTGACCTCTTGTGGAACAGCACTGAAAATTTCCTCCATCAAATGAATACTGTCCATCCTGCTCTTCCTCTCCCTGACAATTTCCCCGTCCTCTCGTATCCTCTCCCTGTGTCTAAGTTTTTCCAACTGACTCCTGCTGTCCCCGTGCTGCCGTGGCTCTTTTTGTTTTGTTGCGTTGTTGAGAAGCAAGACACGTTTGTCTTATGAGTTAGCATACGTAGGCAAATTGCAACAGACAGTGAAGAATATGTACTGTTTGTGTTTCAGACGTTGCTAGGTCACTATGTGGAAAAGGGAAAAGGAAAAAGACCCTGCCCTGAAGTAGGAGCTGAAAGAGTTACATATCCTCAAATTGGTCCAGTCGGAACATGAGGCAAAAATCCCTCCGGTCGGAAAGCGGCTTATGTTGTAAGTGTTTGGATACTTACTTGAGATTCCTGAATGCAGCTAGGCCATAGTATATAATATATATATATATATATATATATATATATATATATATATATATATATATATATATATATATATATATATCTCAGAGGTCACACACCTCTGGAGCAACTAGGGGTTGTGTCTTGCTTAGGGACACATTGGTTGATGTATCGCAATGAGACTTGGACCCAGGTCTCCCACACCAAAGGCATGTGTCATATCCACTGCGCCATCACCACCACCCCAGGTGATGGCTTGATAGCATCAAAATGTCTCCATAGGAGGTACGCTTTGTGGCGGCTCACTTACCCCCTTGTGTAGCTCATGTTTACTTCCTCTAGAGGTGTGTCTTTGTGTTTCAAGAAATCCCAATTGAATTTGCCCCTCTGGTTTGCACGGAACAACTCTGGCAGTAGGAACAAGTTAGTAATGGGTTAAACATAGGCCATTATTTCAAGTGTACGATTATAACACCAATACCAAGTTCTTGAAATTAAAAATATCTATACAGTTGTGTGGTGTGCTAAACTTCAGTTGTGGTGCCTTTTTGTTTTAGTGCATTGGTTTTTAACTGAGCTATAATGCAGAGAAATGTGTGCATTCATCAGGTTCTCGACAATAGGTTTAAACCTGAGAACTGCAGCTTTCCATCTCGTTACTGTTTCAACTGGCGTCTACCCAGCAGCAGCGCTGGTATGGATGCCTCTCTCAGTTCAAGCCAGCCAAAAGGTTTCTTACGCATTTTTCTAATGAATCCCCCTCCTTCTCAGCTGAGACCCCAAGCTCAGGAGCATCTCTACATCATAGAAACGCTGGGGGAGGAAGAGGAGGAGCCTGGTGTGCAGGGGAGGGGGAGACACTGAGCGGGAGCTCCACTGTCGTCGGGCAACGATGAGGAGAGCCGACTGCTGGCAACAGCTTTGTAGAGACTGTACAGAGATACAGAGAGATTGAGAGGAAGGACATTACTTTACGCACTTGATGCACTTTATTATATTATTCACATTATGTACTACTGGCTTGCAAATTGTTGTGTTTAAACAAAAATATTATATAACATGTAGTCTACTGTAATGAATGTATAACTTGTACTGTATAAAACTATAATAAAGGTACTTAAAAAACACATTAACGTTACTGTCCTACAGTTCTTGTCAGGTAACGTCTGAGTAGAAAGTATGAGAAACAAAAGACATGAGTCTATAAAAGTATTCATGCCCTGATGTCACACCATAGACTGTATATTACAGTCTATGTGTCACACAGAAACATTGAATGAAAATCTTAAAAGAAGCTTTAAAAGGTTGAGTAACACAGGGTTATACAGTTAAACTTTAGCTAACAGCTACATGCAGCATGTTGTATCGGTAAGTTACGGCCCTCTAGCAACGCATTCAGCCTACCGTCATATAAACTGAGTGTAAACACGACTATATACATTTATAATGAGCAAGTAAAATGTATTTAAATACTCTGGTAACTGTTTTAATTCAAAATTTAAAGGGAACTTACCATGAAGGGGGCCGACATGATGGCAGCGTTCAACAGAAAGTCGTAAGGGACAAACGTTGAACCTCCGCATTTGAAGGCGGCCTGTTGTTCATCATATCAACCGCTAAGCGTCACTCTATCTATGCACGTCTCTGATACTGGCCAGATTAAAGGTGCGCTATGCGTTCCTGCATGGTTTCAGCGCAATTTAATTTTTGTCTCAAATCCTAGGCATCTCTCCTTGATCCGCTAGCTGCCTGCCCCTTGAACACACCGTGAAAAAGTCCGGTCTTGGGAGACAACAGAGGGGTCGTAAACGTCAAACAAACACTAGAGGCACAGGATAGGCACCAAAATACAACAAACACATTCCAGCCAATCACCGACAAGATGGTTGGGGGAGGGGGTGGGGGTTAGTGACAGTTAGTCATGACAGTTACGGAAACATGGGGGGAGGGGCGAGCTTGCTCTGTTTTGTTTTGAATTTACTTGGAATGTCAACAGAAGTAACGTCATGCAGGAACGCACAGTGCACCTTTAACCTGACTTGACCTCTGCCCATAAACTGTTGATATTTACAGTCTATGACTCTGCCTAAGATGCACACCATTAAGTCACGAATAAGAAGACAGGATGGCTGCATGTGTTTCAAACATTACTGGTTCAACGATGGATGTATAAAGAGAACGAAAATACACAAATGATTTGTGTGTCTTGGCCCTGTACAAAAGCAGCCTTATTGTCACACCGGTACAAAAAATTGAATCAACAAGTAAACACATGCATCTGTAGAGGTTCGTGTCACCAGTAATAAAGTGTTTATAACGCAGTTTAGAAAGTCTGTATGCCTACACAGTTAAGGTGAATAAGTGTCCAACAAGTGTGGGGGCCTTGTCTGTTGCAGCATGAAAAAAGGTATCCCCAATATGGAATATATAGGAAATATAAGGATTTGAGCATACACTGCAAGCGGACTCACTGCACTTACAATAAATGACATAATGTCCAATGATTTTTACTCCCTGGTATGAAAAGTCAGACAGACCTGATCTAAAACCTGTTTATTTTATAGATAAACTGAACTATTTCATAGTAATGTTTTAAGTAATACATACTATTCCATTATTTTTATATTTTTAAAGCTGTGTGTCATTTTTATTGTGTTTTGGCTTCCTGGAAGCTTTACACCGTGTGAAATCAAGAAAAAAGCAAAAAAGTTAGACTGAGTTTATGCTGAAAAATATAAATGTTATACCATAGGGTACATGTGAGGTAGGGACATTTTCAGAGGAGCTAACAAAGACAAACATATCCAAATGAGCATAGATTTAAAATGTCTGTACTAGGCTGACTTTCTTTTTTTTTCAGATAAAGCTTGGTTTACTGTTCAAGACCTTTATTACGGTAGTTTGAGGCAAACAAGACTGTGTTGGTAGCAGTCATTCTATTGTATTTTTCGAATGTGTGTCTGTGTTCTATTAGACATATTTGATGGAACTCAGTGCCTGTGTGTCATAAAGCATTCTAGAACATCATGTCATCAAGTCATGTTCTGTTCCGGAAGCAGATCAAGTTGGAGTTAGAAACCTACGCTCACTTAGAACTTAAGTTGCCCAACAGTTCACTCACATTTTACCTACTGAAAGATTTGCAACAATGTTCAACCATCAACCCAAGGTTTGTTTCACAGATGTACAAAGTTTGTGTAGTGTTTTAGACCTTGTTCATCTCAGTTCATCTAAATCTTTGAGTATCTCTCTGGCTTTGCTGACAAGAGTATTGTAGGTCTGTGATGCTTGTTCATGTCAGCAAAGAAGACACATTATTTTTCTGTGTTAATTTATATATATATATATATATATATATTTTTTTTTTTTTTCCTTGATAGAAAAATCAAATCGCTGCTGAAAAAGTTGAGGGAGATAAGAGCAGACAGCGCTCCAATGGGAGGTAAGAAAGTTGCTTTTGAATACAGTATAGTTAGTGACTGGGAAAATAAAAACATCTGTACGATGTGATGCAATTTGTTGAGGTGATGTGTTGCAGAGTACAGTAAGGTGTTTTCTTGATATTTTCCACTAATTTTACATATGCGGAGGAGCAAAAATATAAGAAACATCTTACAACATAATATAATCCACAGAGGTCAATCAGCTCCTCTGTTACAGTGTCATCAACAAATTAATAGATTCACTGTTTTATTATAGGACTGTTGATGACATCATACAAGTTTTTCTGTTTTCTCATCAGTTTACTTTAAAAAGAAAATATTTAAATGTTGTGTCATTGTAAAAGTCAGTGACCTCAGAGACATGCACTATGACTAGTAATTTGTTTTTGAAGACTTGATCATCAATATTAGCTCTTGCTTGCTATTGATTAATCTGATGATTATGTAGGCTAATGGGCACACTTGCCACACTGTAAGTTACCTTTGGCCAATTGTTCTTAAAAGCACGTACAAGTGAATACCGTATCTTATGTTTGGTGTTAGTGTGAAAGAGAATAGTGTTGGGAAACATGTTAGTGTAATGTGTGGCGAGAGATTGAGGACCCAATTGCAGAGAGAAACTGGCAGGCAGGAGATGGTGTGAGCTTCGGGTTTTAATGAAACAGAAAACGGCAGTACAGAGACTGGAAAAACGCTCGAAGAAACTCAGAGGAAAAAACCAAAAGCAACAGAAAAAAAACAGACTGACAGCAACATGGGCAGGAAACAACAGGAACAGACTTACAGGGACAGGCCACAACAGGATACAAAACAATCTGATACAAGATAAAGGGAACACAGGGGTTAAATACATGAGGGAATGAACAAACGAGGGACAGGTGATACAACAGGTGAAACACATTAGGGCGGGGCAGAACAATCAACAAAAGTGGACAAACAGAAAGTAAAACTAGACAAGACAAGACAGAAAACAGACTATCAAAATAAAACAGGAAACAGAAATATACACAGAGAACAGAGAAATAAGTAAACCAAAATATACACAACAAGATACATACAGAAATCTACAAACAAGGCAACATAAATATACAAACAGGTAACAGAAATGTACTAAATATACAAAAACATGCATAAAACATAACACAAGCAACAGAAAAATACACAACCACAACGGTTAGTTCTTTTAGCTTCTGGAGTAGGCTATATATCATGGTCTCATTCTTGATTTGTTTAGAGCCATGGTTGAAGTCTGTGACAACTGTAACAGAGTGTTTAATACCCCTAAATGATTGATTTTGGGTGTATAATAGAATATGTGTTTCTGTGCATCACCAGAGTCACAGTCTCAGAAGCGCCTGCTGCCAAGACCTCTGCGGAGAACTGCGACGGGAGGTGGTACAGACTGTTTGGTCAACCCCTGGTAAATTTCACAGGAAGTAACAGCGTTATACACCAAGATTTGACAATTTTGTAAAATGTGTTTTTGGACACGAAAGATGCATGACATAGACATTGCTTTTGTTTTTACTCTACAGAGCCAAGTTAAAAGTCTGTCGATGTCTGTGAAGAGGTAAGGAACTCCTCATTGTCAACTCAAGTCTTTATCCTGGTAACGTTGGTAAAACACTGCAGAGGACAGAGGGATTCATCCATTTAGGTGATTTCTCCACAGTACTGTATAATCCCAAGTCAACAGTAGAATAACCAGCTGTGTGTGTGTTTGTCTGCAGAGTCATCTTCTCAGGTGGTCCAGCAACCACCACAGCACCTCCACCTGAGGAGGACAACCAGAGGACAAAGAAGAAGACGTCTTGCTGGGGACTCTTTAACTGCTGCAGGGTATGCTGCACACAAAGTTGCAGGACTTCACATCAAGGAGATATTTACTAGTCTGAACTTGAATTTTGTCTTCTAAAGCAACCCGGTCTCACGCCAGTTCGTGAAATGGTCACATTATTTAGATTAATTGATTTGTGTACAGGTCACAATTTCTCGTTTATTTCGTGTACAGGTCACAATTTTCGAACGTGACCATTTCACTAACTGCCATGACACTTGGCTGACAACAACAGGACGGACCGCCACACGCGGGACGTAAGCCCCGGGCGCAGGGACACGATCTGCGGACGGTTGGGGTTAGGAAAAGAAGAACGGGGAAAGGTTGTGGTTAGGAAAAGAAGAACTGGGAAAGGAACCGTAACACGCAGGACATGCTGACAACAACAGGATGGTTGTGGTTACGAAGAGAATAACGCGGAAAGGAACTGCAACACGAAGGACGTGATCCCCGGTCTCCGGGGTGAAAGTCCTGTGTTGTTTGACCCATCCACCACCCCGACCAACCTCCCTGCGCAGATTTTCACCTTACCAATACTACTCTCTACCGTAATCGTTCTGTGATCATGAAATAAGCTTCCCATTGAAATACATTACTTTAAAATTCGTGCTCACCACACGAAAATAACGACATTAACGTGTTCAGTACACGAATCAATAGATTCAATAACGTGACCATTTCACGAACTGCCATGAGACTGGGCTGTCTAAAGTGTTAATTCTAGTTCATCTTTCTGCTGTAATCAGTGTGCAATCAAAGTTACTTTTAAAAAGTAATGTTTGCTCGTTACTTCTTAACCCTTGTGTTGACTTCAGGTCACATTGGCCCGTTTTAAATTTTTGTTTTATATCAGAAAATATTGGATGTAGAAATAAGCGCTGACGATGTGTAGAAGAAAAATTTAAAAATTTAAAACATTGGAAAAAGCAAAAACAAATTGTGAAAAAAGGCGTCACAAATGTCAGAAAAAAACGTGTTTTTTTCAAGGCTGAAACGAAGACAACACAAGGGTTAAATAGTAATCCGTTACTTTACTTAGTAACTACTTACTTACTTTTTTTTATGAACATACAGAACAGACAAATACAATTGAACAAGAACAAAATGTGAATATGTTGAAGTGGATCTGCTGGTGATTTGGGTCCTTGGCGCAATGGAAAATGTTGTCCCAAACTGTCTCCCAATTAATTGCGTTCCCCTCAGGGCTCAGCTCTTGCTCCCATTTCCTTGCTATTGGGAGTTCTCCTATAGATACTTGCAACAGTTTAGCATAGCTCTTGGACACTAATCCTCTCACAGGAAAATCAACAAACCAATTAATGGCACATGGCACTCCATAACATTTTAGGGCTGATCTTATGCGCAGATACAAGAAGAAGGATGTCCTGGGGACCTCAAAACTAGCTCTTAGGTCTTCAAAACTCAACATACCTTTCTCATTGAATAACTGGTTTACCTTATAAATGCCTCTGTCACTCCACTGCTTACAAGCAAAGGGTTTGTTACCAGACATTAAGTGTGTATTGTGCCGAACTGGGGTGTTCAAATGCCACTTGTTGGTGTAGCGTAGTTGCTCCTCTACCTGTTTAAAGTTAGTCAATGTGTTGGTGATAATAGGGCCATAGGCTAGCATACACTTTTTTGGACACACACCTGCAAAGGCAAGGTCTTGCAGTCTTAGACTTCCAGTGAGGTTTTGCTCTAGTTCTCTCCATGAGACTGTAGATGAGGGGTCCATCCACACTCTGATGGCCCTTAGCTGAAAGGCTCTGTGATACACTTTAAGGTTGGGGAGGGCCAAGCCTCAAGTGTTTGAGGTACGTTGCAGGGTAGGGTATTTTAGCCTAGGTTGTTTATTATTCCAAATATATTGCCGAGTTAAGGCATCAAGTTTCTTCCAGAAATTTATCGGTGGGGATAAGGGGATCATTGTACTTAAGAAATTCACCCGAGGAACTATGTTCATTTTAACAACAGCAATCCTGGAGCATAGTGATGGACCGGCAGTGCAGACCAATTGGCCAGATCCCTTTGAACACTACTTAATATAGTTTCATAGTTATCCTGGACAACTCGCTGTAGGGATGCGTGTATGGTGATGCCCAAATACGTAATTTTGCTTTGGGTTGGTATTGTAACACTAATGGCTGATGCCACATGCCTGTTGTTGAATATATGTCATGATTCACTAGGACAGGAACCCAAAAGCAGACGAGGTAAGTAGAATGAAAAAAAGGTGAGTTTTTATTTGGCTTTGTACGTGGAAGCAGGTGAGCCCAGCTGGCAAGGCAGTGGGTGGAAGTGGGTCGGCTGACGGGTAAATGCAGATCCAATAATGATGGTGAAGCAGACAGCCAGGCAGAGGTGGAGAGAATTTCCCAGGTCACAAAACTGCTAGAAGGTTTTTGGCTTCTTCTATTACATGATGCTTGGGTATAAAACCTGATTGGTCGGGGTGGACTAGCTTCTCGATAAAGCGCTCTAGGCGGAGAGCCAGGACTTTGGAATAAAGCTTAATATCAGTCCCAATGAGGCTGATTTGCCTGTAATTTCAGCAATCCGTAGGATCTTTGCCCTTCTTTAGCACAACGGAAATTAGCGCAGTGTTGGTTTGTTGGAGGAAAGTATCCTTCTCTGGCTGAAGTTAAAGCTTGTAAAATGGTAGGCCATACTATGTGAAAATACTGTAGAAGAATTTCTGATGGAATTCCATCCAACTCTGGCGTTTTCCCTTTTTTAACTGTTTTTAATGCTGATTTAAGTTCCTCTAAGGTTATCGGTTGACCCAGTTCTTCTGCCTCTTCTGGGTCGAAAAGGGGCGGGTTTAGTTATTTTAGGAACTTCTGGCTCTGTGTCTGATCTGGGTTGCAGGAGGACTCATACAACTTTGAATAGAAGGATTGAAAAGTGGCGCTGATATCTTTAGGATTTGTTGATACCTCAGTCTGTGCGGATGCTGTTGATCGTAGCTCTGGATTCGCTTTGTTTTAATTTCAGAGCAAGCAATTTGCTTGGTTTACAGCCGTTAAAATATTCATTTTGCCTCACTCTGTGCATTATGAACTCAGCTGTCCTTCTTAGCAGAACATTCAGCTCTGTTCGACTTGTGACTAGAAGAGTATGTGTAGATTTAGAAAAACAAGTCTTAAGAGATTGCTCTAACGAGTTACAGCGTTTTTCCAACTCCGGTATCCTTGCCTCTATTTTCCTCTTCAACTTGACCACGAAGGAGGATGTAAAATCTCTAATAAATCCTTTAGTTGCCTGCCATGTATATGCAGGTTCAGAGACGGAGTCGGTATTAATTGATATAAAGTCAGCCAGTTTGGTTCTAAATTCTGTATCAAAAGCTGTGTTCTGGAGAAGGGAATTATTAAATTGCCATCTCCTAGATCTTTCTCCTAACATATCACAACGAAATGTGGTTATCAGCGCATTGTGATCAGACAGAATTGCTGGTCCTATTGCTATCGTGTGGAACATTGCCTTAAACTCACTGGAGCACAACATATAATCAGTGTGGGAGTGGGTTAGGTGGCGTGTGGAAAAAAAGGTGTAGTCCTTGCTAGTAGGATAGTGCATCCTCCATATATCTGTAAAATGGTGGGATTCCACCACTGCTTTAAACATGTCCGATATGTGTTTTTGGGCTTTCGTGTCTTTGACCCCTGATCTATCCTGATTTAAATCAAGTACTGCATTCATGTATCCCCCTATAATTAGTGAATATTCATTGAGAGAGAGCAATTCATTGGTTAGGCGTGGGAAAAAACTTTCATCATATGTAGCCGGTGCATATACCGAAACAAAGGCTATTTTCCTACTCCTTATCATGGTACATATACAGTATAAGATATCCTGCCTGATAAGTCTTTACTGCTTTTGTCCACGGTGAGTGCGCATTTCTGCGACAGCAACACGATGGAGCCCTTGGTTTTGGTGTCATCACTAGATGAGGCAGCAACCTTAAAGTATTTATTTTGTAAGCGATTTACATCTCTTTTACGTAAATGTGACTCCTGTATAAGCGCCACGTCTATGTTTTTCCTTCTTAAATAGTCCAGGAATTTAGCTCGTTTGATCGGCCCGTTTAGCCCCCTGATGTTGACTGAAAGGATTGAGAGCTCAGCAATCTTCAATGTACACGCACACTTGTCTTTAGTACCCTACTGTATTTTGCTGACAAATCTGTAGCAAAGGGTGGACTGTTAGCTCTGAGCAAGGTGTGACAAAAACATAAAAAGTAAAATAAATCCCCTCCCCTATCTGTAAGATGCGTGACCACATCAGTTTGTGCAAAACTCCAGCTCAAAACTGCCCCTCCTGTCTTAAGTCATAGGTTAATTGAAACAGTTCTAGTGAATTCTTATGTTAAACATGAACAATATTATAAACATCTTAGAACTAGGTCTCAACCAGCTATTAAGTTCTGAAGTAGGCTATGTGAGAAACAATTTCTGGAATAAGCTGCGTGTAAAACACACCAATCTAGTTGGAGCAATAAGCAGACTATAAGCTGAACAGACCTCATCCCTCATGTTTTTTCAGTCTATCTAAATGTTAACGTAGTGTTGCAGGGAGGCAGGGAAAGGTGGACCCAAATGCAGAGCAAAACTCACAGGCAGGCAACAGGTTAGAGCTTGAGGATTTAATGAACACAAAACAGCAGTACAAGGACTGGAAACACTCGGGGGGGGGGGGGGGGGGGGGGGAACGCGGAGGAAAAACTGCCAAAAGAAACACAAGGCAGGAACAAACTGACAAAAAACAAACAAACTAGGAGAACAGGGAACACTAACTAACGCAGACAGGGCACGGACACAAAAGGCAAAATGATCCAACAAGAGATAAAGGGATGACAGGTTAAATACATGAGGTAATGAACAAATGAGGGAGAGGTGATACAGGTGAAACACATCAGGGCGGGGCGGGACAATCAACAAAGGCGGGAAAACAAAGTAAAACTTGATATGACGAGACAGAAAACAGACTATCAAAATAAAACAGGAAACTGGGGAAAACAGACAGGAAACATGCCATAACCGTGTTTAGGTTATGGCATGTTTCCTGTCTGTTTGGACAGGAAACATGACACAACACAACAGAGAACACAGGAGAATTAACCAAAAAATGCACAATACACAGAACACAGTCAAGACAGGGTAAACACAATAGACAAGGAGATAACTAAACAGAAATATACAGAATAAATATACAAACACAGGGAACATACAGAAATAATAATACAGGCAACCAAAATATACAAAACCAGGCAACAGAAAAACAAGACAAAATACCGAAACCATAACACATAGACTGTAAACTGACCAGCCAGCATTTATCATGTATTTTCAGTCTGGTTAAGTGTCCCTTTAAAGCTTGGCTCCAAAACTTACATACCGTGTCCTTAGGATTTATCATGTTTTTTTCAGCCCAATTAAATTTCCACAAAAACATAGACTGTAGACTGAGTAGCCAGCATTCATCATTTCTTACAGTCTGGTTAGATGTCCCTTCAAAGGTTGGTTCCGAGGGGCAGGATAAACGGTTGTCTTTCAAATTCTCTCTGCACACAATAGGATAGCGCTACAACCAACCAGAGCAACGAAGAAGGTAGCGAAGCTAGTTGATAGATTAAACTTTTGCCATATCCGGTCGGCAAAACTCCGAACACATATTCCTTTTTTAAGAATGATTTCAGTGCCGTTCTTTGTTCTTTTCTCAAAGAAAAGCTGAACTCCAAGTCTTCCATGAGCCATAAGCCCGCCTACCGACTCTATACACGCTATGATTGGCCTGACCAGAGTTTGGTTTTTCCAGCCCGCAAGCCAACGGAGAGTGCCTAGACCCCCTGGCTGCAAATTAAATTTGCTGCCACTAGGGTGTGTCTAGATTTCTAGGCTAGGTTACACTACCTTTTACCTGAAAAAGTTGTTAAGTGCGTTACACACAATACTGGCTGTAATATTGAACCACTGGAGTTTTCTGTCCTTTAACAGAGAAGACATCGTGTGGCTCCAGTAACTGACGATGAAGCTGAGCAGAAACATAACAGCAGGTAACCAGGATCTTATGCATGCCAGTATTGATCTGTTTTCACACACACTACTGTCCACAGTGTGCTACATCGCATCCCCTGTGAACAGGAAATTACTTTTGATGAGAATCAGTATTATCTCTGCTGGACATGTACTCACTTTTGGTTTGGTTTTGCTGTTGTTTACCATGTTGAGCCACATATAGTGAATACAATTAGATTATCAAATCAGTAGAAAAAATACATGAAATACAGAATAACAGCCTGTTTCTCCCTCCATGTTTCAGTTCTGTTATAATCCAGAATGACCAAGTGGTGGAGTTTAAAGGGCTCAGCGATGAAGAGGAGGCTGCACTTGACAAAGCCAATGAAGAGAACAGGAAAGCAGCTGCCACAGTGTACGCTGTTTTTATCTCCTTACTCAAAGCCGTAGTAGATGAGGTGATTTGCCTGAGATGGGGTGCCTTCAATCCACAGCGCCTCAAGCTTCATCAGGCCCCCAGGCTTGGGTGAGTAAATCTGCACACACACATACTCTCACATAGAGACAAGACACAGAAAAGTTGATATATTTTAAATATTTTTCACGAAATACGGAAAGTGTTAATTTACCTAGAATGACCTGCAACAGCTTATTTGTTTTTAGAAATACAAGATTATGTTGCAGCTTACATTTTGTTTACCTCCATGCAGAACATCAATACACCACCTAAAATTAAAATACAGTTACCGTTTTAGTGAAATGTGCCACAGTTTGTAGTTTGTCATCAAAGACCGTGATGTTGTGTGATGAGTCTTGTTGTGTGCGTGCGTGTCAGGTTTCCCAACGAATCAGCGACCTGCTATATGAACTCCAGCCTCCAGAGCCTAATCACACTTCGAGAGTTCATCACTGATATCTACAGCCTCGATACGGATTTGTGGAATTATATTTATGAGGAGACTGCTCTGATAAGGTACAGCAGACAACACACACACACACACACACACACACACACACACGCACACACACACACACAAATGCTGCTTCCTGACTGAAAACATTATCTTCAAGTTCTTCAACAAACCAGGAGACCACCTAAAGGACAGCGACCATTTTACTTCCCCCTCTCTAGACGTTTTGTAAATATTGTAAGAGGTCACGGTTCCAAAGATCGTCGATACAAACTCTGGGCCCTCAATATGTTCAAGAAGGCCCTCTCTGTCCAGGCTCCTGAATTTTCAGACGACTACCCCAAAGTGAGTCATCTGGTCCTTACCGTTAAATGTTTCGTTGCCTGCTGATGTTTCTCGTACGTGCATCAAATAAAATCTGTGTGTCTGTATGTTCAGGATGCCCATGAGTTTTTAACAGCGTTCCTAAATCAGATGAGGAGTCTGGCTTCACCATTGCAGAACGCTGCAGCCCTCATGGGGAGAAGCTATAGCTGCCCTGTGGACAGAAACCTGGTGTTCAGAATGCAAAACACCAGGACATGCAAAAGGTAAAACCACATAGTAAAAACAGTGTGTGGTTGCAGACCAAACATTCCCTGAGTTGTCCACAGATTTACTCTGTTATTATGAATTTTTGGAATATCTTTAATGGGCCAGTTCACCCAAATCCGATTAAAAATGTTTTCTCTTTCTCATTTTGATGTGCATTGTCCTTTTAATGTGCAGGTGTGGTGCTCAATCCATCAGAGAGGAGGAGTTCACCAACATCTCTCTGGATCTGGTTCCTGGAGGTTCAGTCCAGCAGATGCTCAAGGAATACCAGATGGTAAGAACCTGGTGGGCTCACTCATTCACATCACCACTGACTGATATGAAGCCTCATGGAACAAAGAAAAATCAATCATTTCACACTGCTGCCATTTGTATGGCTTTTTATGGTGTTATGCAATACATAACTGACATGTTGTTACTGCAGGAGACAAAGTTGGAATATAATTGTGAGTGTGGCTACAACACATCAGTCAGGCGTGCCACCTTTCTAACCCTGCCCAGGTGAGTGACATCACATCCACCACAAACACAAACACATAACACTTTATATAAATCATATTTACTTTATATCTGAACCAACAATTTTCAGATGTCTGCTGTACAATCTGATGTTTTTATCCCTAGATGTGTGGCAGCGAGTGGTTTCTATTAATTAATCTGCAGTGTGCTTATGATCGATAATCCATTAATCTACCATGCCTGCATTAATGATCTGACACATGCTTTCTCTCCTGTCTATAGATACCTGATCATACACCTGAAGAGGTTCAGGATCAGTCCGTTGCTAGAGGTGGAGAAGCTGCATGACCCCGTAGTCCTTCAGCCCTTCAGGGAGCTGATGGCGACTACCAGCCAGGTAAAACAACCACACACCTGGGACACACAGAGAGTAAATATGTGGACTGTGTTTGTGTATGTGTGAAGCTAACTATTGTTATCTGTGTGTCTTATCAGGCTGATGGCTGGTACAAACTGATTAGTGTCATCAGCCATTTAGGCTATGACTGGAAAAGTGGTAAGATATTTACACATTGAAGGTTCGACTGTCACCTTCTGTAGTCCTCTATTACATTCTCAGACATGTAACAGATAAGTGTCAATCAGAGGCAGAAATATTGAAATACTTAATATTGACTGGCGCTCTTTCAATTTCCTAATTTTCTTCTGCTGATTTTCTGCAAAATCAAGTTCTTTTTCTTCTAAATTAACCTTTCATAAGTTGCACTTCATGCTTAGACACTTGATATAACAGTGAGTCCTCTCCTGTTAGGACACTACATCAGCCAGTGCGTGCACCCGGGGCAGGATGTCGCAGATGACCGATGGCTCTGCTATAATGATGCCAAGGTTGCCAAGACAACTGGTGCTGCCGTTTGTAAGCGGGCTCAACGAACAGCCTATATCGTTTTCTACCAAAGATTGGTAAAAGGACAACACTGTGACACCCTGCACTGAAGTCAAACACACATCAGAAAATGTTCTTGTTTCTAACATATTTGTGTCTGTTCTTAGATGTAGGCCGGTCTGGCAATGGTGGGACCTACTGAAGACGTACTCCCTGGATCAAACCAACAAAGACAGCACTTAAATAAACACTTGAACTCTCAGGATCCTGTACAGGGGTCTCATTTATAAAACTGTGCGTAGGATCCTTACTAAAAGTGAACGTACACCCAAAAGCCAAAAATGGCGTATGCCAAAAAAAAAAATCAGATTTATAAAACCGTGCGTACACACATTTGTAAGTAATGTTCCCTTTATAAATCACAGATTACCCACAAGTGTGTGTACATCCTCTTATCCCACCCTGTACACGCCCATTTTAAACCATAAATAGTCAATGCAAAGCACCTCATGAATGCTGATCAGTATGTTAATGACCCTGGCAGTTCTTTCGTTACGCTGAATCATGACGACTGGCGGAGAAAAAGCAAAAAAATGAATTGCTGCAAATTGAATTATAATTTCGGCCTGTTCTCGAATAGTGTAGGGAAACCTGATCTATAGACCTATATTAATAATACCGTCCAAAACGGCAGGCATTAGGCTACGGCACTCAGGGACAGCTTCGATATACCAGACCTATATGATAAGATTTAACAGAACTATATATTATATCTAAACAACCCGTGATAAAGTTGAAGATTATAATATTTATATAAAACACTTAGCTGTCTGCTAATGCCATTTTGTGCTGTGGAAACCTGTACATTTATCTATCCTGCTTCCGTTACAAATTTGCAGGAACCAATCACAAACTGGCTTATCCACCTGGCGCGCTATTGGCGGGTTTAACACGATGATGATAGAGAAGTGACCAAGCAGCTTTTTGTTTACATTCAACATGGCGGCCACCGAAGTGCAGTAACCTTTAGCTATATATGTCAATGGCAGCAAGGCAGCAACCCGTTGATGCCGCTGTCGCTGTTACGTCACCCGGATCGTTGGTCTGATTGGTTGAAGGACTATCCAATTGCGTACAGAATCACTTGAACTATGCCCGTTGATCACGCCTCTTGTGCAGTAGAAAATACAGAGCAGACCGGTCTGGTGATAGCCAGACTAGCAGTATCCCCCAACCCGAGATACAATTTGAAGACGAAAGTCTAAAAGGCAAACACACTTTTCTTCATGCAGGTTTGGTCACGAACAGTATTAAAGTTCGGACCGATAACAAGGACATTAAGTGTAACGATTGTGCGAGAGCTTAACGTCTGTATTTTCAGACTTTGACATTTGATGATATATGCACAGATTAAAGACATCTATTTAGTTATTTACACTGTGCTCTGCAGTTATCTAAAGCTAGGGTATTTGATGCTATCCTGTATTCCATGGAGTCGGGCCATCTCCTCCTCCTGTGCTCCGTAGCGGACTCTGTGAGGGTGAGACAGCGCTGATTAAATATTAAGAACGAGTTTTGACACCGTCGCCTCTGTCTTTGGTCAAATCAGAACTCATCTCCCACATACATCAATGTCAAACTGAATGTGATATGTACCATTATGATATGGAGAGGAGTTGGTCAGCCTGGCTTGCTCTCTGGGAAAAGACTGCATTGTAAATAACAAATAGTAAATAAATAAATAAAATGTAATCAAAGCTTATTTTTTCCGTATTTTTTCATTTATCTCATTTTCAATCTTTTTGGCTGAAATAACCAGTTTATTCACTGGGTTAAGTCATGTCCATCACAGATTGGAAAATACAGATCAGAATAATGTTTGATGTTGGTAGAGTTCTGCAGAGGATCTGTTACACAGCTTAAATCAGAAATTAGCCAACAGCATCAACATGATGAGAAAACATGTTCATTAAAAGTATTTGCAAAGTCACAAGATGATTATAGTGAACATAATCTGCAAAACATATTTGATATTTTAAGACCTGGGGTCCTACATCTCACTGTCAAATGAACTAAACTTTGTTAGATGAACTGTGTCCTTTGTATTTTTTCCACTGAATATACTCACCTTTCAGACTTGCAAGTGTTCCCCAGGTGGATTTATAATGGGGATGTGGTTACATGGTGTCGTCTTTGACCACTGTCTGTAACACTCTGCTTGCACTGCACATCTTGAACAAGTTTTGCCCAGACAAACTTTATTTCACAGCAAAATTAAAATACAACTTTAGTAGCTGACAATATAAAAACATGGCAGGGAGAAAGATCATTAATTTGGTTAACTCTATCTTAAAAGATACACAGTACAGGTATAAAATCGTTATTGACTTGGTACAGGATAAAATCACTGCTGTGCAGCAGTCACAGCCTTATGATGTTCAGTATTCTTGGCCATCGTCGTCATTTTCAGAATCGGGGCTCATTTGACCCAACTCTTCGTAATCCTTTTCCAGACAGGCCAGGTCCTCTCTGGCCTCTGCAAACTCTCCCTCCTCCATGCCTTCACCCACATACCAGTGGACAAACGCACGCTTGGCATACATGAGGTCGAACTTGTGGTCGAGACGGGACCAGGCCTCAGCGATGGCCGTGGTGTTGCTCAGCATGCACACAGCCCTCTGGACTTTGGCCAGGTCTCCACCAGGAACGGCAGTAGGAGGTTGGTAGTTAATGCCCACCTGTTGAGAAAAAGAGAACGATCACAAAGATGAAGTATCAGAATCAGAATCAGGTTTATTGCCAAGTAAGTACTTACAATGAACTTGCCTTGGTGGTTGGTGCATATATAAACACATATTGAAAATGAAAATGAAGTAAAAAATAAATACAGAAACAAATATATGTGAAATAGCTGTTTAACATAAGAAGAAAGAGAAAATAGGCTAAAAGGATTGAGTGCAGAATGTGCAAAAAATATACAGTATGTGCAATGGGCAGGTGTATGCTGTAGTCCAGGATGAAGGTTAAAGTGCTCATATTATGCTCATTTTCAGGTTCATAATTGTATTTAGAGGTTATATCAGAATAGGTTTACATGGTTTAATTTTCAAAAAATACCATGTTTGTTGTACTGCACATTGCTGCAGCTCCTCTTTTCCCCCTGTGTGTTGAGCTCTCTGTTTTAGCTACAGAGTGAGACATCTCACTTCTGTTCCATCTTTGTTGGTAGCCGCACATGTGCAGTACCTAGGTAAGGACTACTAGCCAATCAGAAGCAGAGTATGAGGGCGTGCCCTGACAGTAGCTAGGTAAGGACTACTAGCCAGTCAGAAGCAGAGTATGAGGTCGTGCCCTGACAGTACCTAGGTAAGGACTACTAGCCAGTCAGAAGCAGAGTATGAGGGCCCTGACAGTACCTAGGTAAGGACTACTAGCCAGTCAGAAGCAGAGTATGAGGTCGTGCCCTGACAGTACCTAGGTAAGGACTACTAGCCAGTCAGAAGCAGAGTATGAGGGCGTGCCACTCTAGCAGCTAGGCGAGCATTATAACGTGTGTTACAAAGTGACGCATGTTTGTCTCTGAAGTAAAAGCTGGACTACAGTAGAGCTGTTTGGAGCAGTTTGTCAACAGTGTTTTCTGTTGTAGCTGTTAAGTCCCTTTGGGGTGGACTTTGGGCTGTTTCACTTTGAAAGCCTATTACATGCACAAAAAAGATGTATAACACAATAAAGGAATGTGAAAACGCCAAAAAGCATAATATGAGCACTTTAATACAAAGTGTAGTGACAAGGGGTGGGTGGGGGTTAAGACTCAAGACTATCTCAAGCTGCACTTCTTACCTTCATGACGTTACTCACCTTGAAGCCAGTTGGGCACCAGTCGACAAACTGAATGGAACGCCTGGTCTTTATATTTGCGATGGCAGTGTTCACATCCTTTGGGACGACGTCGCCTCGGTACAGCATGCAGCACGCCATGTACTTGCCGTGACGAGGATCACACTTGACCATCTGATTGATCGGCTCGAAGCAGGCACTGGTGATCTCGGTCACAGTCAGCTGCTCGTGGTACGCCTTCTCAGAAGAGATGATGGGCGAGTAGGTAACCAGAGGGAAGTGGATACGTGGAAATGGGACCAGGTTGGTCTGGAACTCCATCAGGTCAACATTGAGGGCGCCATCAAAACGAAGGGAGGCGGTGATCGAGGAAACGATCTGTCCGATCAATCTGTTTAGATTGATGTAACCAGGACTCTCAATGTCCATGTTGCGACGACATATGTCATAGATGGCTTCGTTGTCCACCATGAAGGCGCAGTCGGAGTGCTCTAAGGTGGTGTGGGTGGTCAGGATGGCGTTGTAGGGCTCCACCACAGCAGTGGACACCTGGGGAGCTGGGTACACAGCAAACTCCAGCTTGGATTTCTTGCCGTAGTCGACAGACAGGCGCTCCATCAACAGAGAGGTGAAGCCAGAGCCGGTTCCACCTCCAAAGCTGTGAAAGACGAGGAACCCCTGAAGGCCGGTGCACTGGTCCGACTGATGAGAGGGACAGAAACACAGGAGTTGAGGAGCTGTTAAAGGAATAGTTTTGTGGCCGGGTTAGCTCAGTTGGTAGAGCAGGCGCACATATATAGAGGTTTACTCCTCGATGCAGCAGCCGCAGGTTCCGTTCTCTCTCCCCTTTCATGTCTTCATCTGTCCTGTGGAATTAAAGGCCTAAAATGCCCCAAAAAATAATCTTAAAAAAAAAAGGAATAGTTTTGCAGAATGCATTTATTCTATTTCTAGCAGAGATATACATGAGAAGAATGATTACACTCTTAGATATGAGAGTGGTGCTGATCTTTTCATATAACTCCCTGAAAGAAATTAGTATATTTTCCAAAATGTTGATGTGCTCTAAAATTGTGCAATGAAACTGGGACTATTGTAAGATCATCTTCATATCCCCTATCAGATTAAATAAAAAATTAGAGCAGAAACAATGACAAAGCTTTTCTTTGTATTCATATAAAACCCCTCTGAACTCACTGAAATTCTTCCAAAAAGCATTAACAGTAATTTGTCTGTCCGGTTTTTTTCATTATTTGACTGACCATTTTACGAATACGCTCCATGACATCATCAATGATTTCTTTCCCGACAGTGTAATGGCCTCGAGCGTAGTTGTTGGCTGCATCCTCCTTTCCAGAGATCAGCTGCTCAGGGTGGAAAAGCTCTCTGTACTTCCCAACTCTCACTTCATCTGAAAAGAAGGTTTTTTTATTCAGAAAAGTCAATAAGATCGACTGCAACGTGGTTTAATGCAACAGACCAGATGAGCGCCAAACGTGGATGTTTTCCACTAAAACAGACATGTCCACGTTTACCAGTTTTTACGCTAACATTTTCAACCATAATGACGGCTCCATAGTCTGGTGATGTAGCAAACCCATGACTAACTTTGCTTTTTTCCCCTCAAAGATACAAACTGAAAATCAGGTTGACATAAAGGGGAAAGTGTGTAAAATTATTGCACACAATTCTTCATTTAATATAATGGGAAAGACATAAAAGTGGGGTCATATAGGGTGGAGCCCCAAAATGGACAAAATGTAGTAAACGTTTATTGGACAAGTAAAAAACAAATCTGAATACATAAATAAATAATACTGGACATACAGTACATGCTCGTGCCCATCTTATTATCAAAATGGATAACCAGAAAATTTGAAATGTGGTGAGGAAAATAAGAAATAGGGAGTAGATAAATGATTTAATTATAGGTTCACACATTTTCAAATAGTGAGGTACACATATGAACACTGAGACAGCTTATGCTTGCTGCAATAATTCCTCCAAATTTCAGACTGGAAAAATTGTAAACCTATTCTTCAAATGTGTGCCCAGTCTCCAAGCAAAGGAGATGAAAAATAAAAGCTGGAGCTAGTATGAGATGAATAGAAAAATAAAATAGATTCAATTTTAATTTATTTCAACAAACTGATTGAAGGTTAAAGGAAAAATATAACTCTTAATATTTCTTTTTACACTCAATTATCTAAAAGTATTATTTATTTACATAACCTTTTAAGATAATATAACATAAGATAGAATTTTATTTATCTTGAGGGAAATTGTTGTGCAGCCATTGCACTAGCTACGAAAGAATGAAAACATAAAATATCAATAAATAGATACTGCATTAAAAATCCAATAATGTACTCTGCAACCTGCTATTTACACAATACACGTCTGTAAATGTTAGCCAGCATTGAATAAAAGGCAAAGGAGTCACCACTGCACTTGTTGCTTAGATACCAGTGTTCCCATCAGCAGTTACCTGCGTGACCCGCGTGGATGGAGATGCACTCACACTAGTTGCATACGACCAAATACAATGGGATGACGAGAACGGAAATAAAAATAAGAAAAACAGAGATAAGGAGGATAAAAATAAAGACATACACAGGAGGACTCACCAACCACTGTGGGCTCCAGGTCCACATAGATTGCTCTGGGAACATGACGCCCATAGCTCCCAGTACTGAAGAAAGTGTTGAATGGGTCTTCACGAGAGTTGGGTTCTGCAGGACTGTCCAGGAAGACGCCATCAGGACCAACGGCGTGCTCGAGGCAGAAGAGCTCCCAGCAGGCGTTTCCTGTCTGGACACCTGCCTGGCCCACGTGGATAGAGATGCACTCTCTCTGGACAAACAAGACAGGTTCAAGTTCAAATGCCTTTCACAGAGATGTTAACACAAAACACAAAGTAAAACAACCCCCATATTTTCAGTTCGAAACATTTAATTTCGCTATCCATAATTACCTCTAAAATTTAAAGGAACACACCGACTTATTGGGACTTTGTCTTATTCACCGTATCCCCCAGAGTTAGATAAGGCCATACATACCCTTCTCATCTCCGTGCGTGACGGAACTCTGTCTGGTGCACCCACCGCCAACTAGCCTACTGCTCCCAATAAGTGACAAAATAACGCCAACATTTTCCTATTTACATGTTGTGATTTGTATAGTCACAGCGTGTACAAATAACAAGGTCACATGAGACACAGCCATCTTCTAACCGTAAACAGACTGGGAACTATATTCTCAGAAGGCGACGCGAGTTACGACACGCACGGAGATGAGAAGGGTATGTATGGACATATCTAACTCTGGGGGATACGGTGAATAAGACCCAATAAGTCGGCATGTTCCTTTAATACAGTATAGATTGCTCTGGTATGATATACTGTATATCAATTATTGTGGTTACTATAGAGGGGCTGTATTGATATTTAAGTTATATCTATAGTAATGGATATGTAAATGAATGTTGTGTTGTGTATTTATGCCTGATTTTATGCGGAAGTTGTTGATTGGTGCACAACAGTCAGTCACCTCCTACAAAAAGATGGCTTCTCAGGATGTAAAACCATCTGCCTGAAGATGGTCCACTACCGAAACGTTGCCTATTATTAAAACCTTATATTTTTTGCAAGTAAGACCGTGTGCAGGGGTTTTTCTTTGCAACTCTTGACTTACTTGTCCACCACCTATGCACCTGTCTCACGTTGTAGATGTGCAAAGTATTTTTCTGTAAAAATTCAGGTTAAAATATCAAGTGGCTTAAATTACATTGGTAAAATTCAGACACCAAAAGCCCAGACATTTTCATTTTCTATAGCCTATGAATTTGGGAACATGTTTTTTTTTTTTTTTTACACCATGTGAAATTTCGTTTATGGAATTGAAATGATTATGGCCTTTGTTTGCTTCCATACACATCTGCTCAGTGTGCCATGTAAAAAAAGATATCTGATTGCACACTGTATTAATCATTATCTGTGTCAACAAAGTAAAAAAAAAGGACAGGCTTATTCCAACTCTTTACGGTTTTCATTTTCTAAGTGCTTCCAGCAGTCGTGTTTGAACATGTTGAGAATTTTGTTTTTCCCTGGAGGGAGAAAATCCCCCAAGATGATTTTTTTTTTGGTTTGCTGTTGAGAGATATTTGTATAGACATGAGTATAGGCTAAAGCTTGGAATATGATTATTGATAAAATACATCCAAAACATTAAATATGATCAAAATAGAAGCTTCTGAAGTTCTGTCAAGGTGAAGCTTTAAGCTCCTTTGCTGTCTGTGATTATAACCTCATAAAACACTCAAAGTGCAGAGAGTAATATAAATACATAATTCGAGCCTTCACATTTGTTCAGCTACTTGTATGTTAACACAACAGTTACATTTGATTGTTAAATCCTGGCAGATAAAACAATTAAAAACTGCTGCAGATTTCACAAAAAGTAAGATATATATAACGTTAATGATGCAAACCAAATATCGAAATAAGTTTCCCCACTTCTAATACATTGTAATTATCTTACCATGTTGCTGGAGACGATATGAATGAGTGGTTTTGCTGCAGGACACTATGAGTTTATCCGTCCACAAGGCTCCAGACAGAGCGAGCAGTTCCTCTGCACCGATCTAGGACGAGTACCGAGTCTCAGCCGACAGCTGCTCTTTATACCTGCAGACAGACTCACCTGGTGTCTGGGTGGGAGGGGTGATGGTTTACATTCCACATGAAGCTACTTCTCCCTCAAAAAGTTGTTTTAGTCAATTTTTTGTCTTGTTACTGCGTGTAAAAGAAAGAACATTTGGACTGATTCAGTATTGTGTCACTGGTTATTTCATAGCTGATTAACTCTTTTTTCAACATCATACAGTGGAAGAACAATTCAGACTACTTAAATAAGGAAAACAGATTAAATGAGCGGTGTGAGTTTAAAAGTGAGTCCTATTTCTTATGCTCTTTACACAATAAGTTTTAATAAAACCATTAATTTTTTTGGGTCACGGAAGAAGATCATGTGTTTGGTCGTGTGTCTGCGTTTATGTATCTGTCTTTATGCAGCTAATCTCGCATACCCCATCAGTTTAATATTTCGTGTGCACATTAATGGCTGTATGTTCAAGGACCTCTTGTGTTTGCGATGCTTCACAATTTTTGAAAAAAAAAACCCCAAAAGAACTCTCCTCACTCCTCTTCGCCGGCCGGTAGGGGGCGTATGTGATCAATAGTACTTCCCAAACATGCATTTTTCAATAAAGGCTATTTGTCAGAGAAGCGTGGGGTGTGCTACTCGTCCGTGCATGAGCGTGTTTATGAGGAAGGGTTTTTAAATAATAAGGTTTTAGCAAAAACTGATTTCTCAGGAAATACTGAGCATACATTATACTGCACCAGTTCTGTGTGAGTTTGTAATGTTTTGATATAATTTGCCATTTCTACAAATACATTTCATTTACTCCTTCATGCAATTTTTTTTATATTTATCTTTTTACTTCCACTGCATGTGACATGTTTAAAACCTCCTTTAAAATTATACATTGACTTCACCTCCAGTCGGTAAGTTGCAACATTTAAGTGCTCATATTATGCTTTTTGGCTTTTCCCCTTTACTTTATTGTGTTATATATCTTTTTTGTGCACGTTATAGGTTTACAAAGTGAAAAAGCCCAAAGTCCACCCCAAAGGGACTTACCATCTCCAACAGAAAACACTGTTCACAAACTGCTCCAAACAGCTCTATTGTAGTCCAGCCTTTACTTCAGAGACAAACGTGGTCACTTTGGAACACACGTTATAATGCTCACCTAGCTGCTAGCATGGCACGCCCTCATACTCTGCTTCTGACTGGCTAGTAGTCCTTACCTAGGTACTGTCAGGGCACGCCCTCATACTCTGCTTCTGACTGGCTAGTAGTCCTTACCTAGGTACTGTCAGGGCCCTCATACTCTGCTTCTGACTGGCTAGTAGTCCTTACCTAGGTACTGTCAGGGCACGCCCTCATACTCTGCTTCTGACTGGCTAGTAGTCCTTACCTAGGTACTGTCAGGGCACGCCCTCATACTCTGCTTCTGACTGGCTAGTAATCCTTACCTAGGTACTGTCAGGGCACGCCCTCATACTGCTTCTGATTGGCTAGTAGTCCTTACCTAGGTACTGTCAGGGCACGCCCTCATACTCTGCTTCTGGCTGGCTAGTAGTCTTTACCTGGGTACTGTCAGGGCACGCCCTCATACTCTGCTTCTGACTGGCTAGTAGTCCTTACCTAGGTACTGTCAGGGCACGCCCTCATACTCTGCTTCTGACTGGCTAGTAGTCCTTACCTGGGTACTGTCAGGGCACGCCCTCATACTCTGCTTCTGACTGGCTAGTACTTACTTAGGTACTGTCAGGGCACGCCCTCATACTCTGCTTCTGGCTGGCTAGTAGTCCTTACCTAGGTACTGTCAGGGCACGCCCTCATACTCTGCTTCTGACTGGCTAGTAGTCCTTACCTAGGTACTGTCAGGGCACGCCCTCATACTCTGCTTCTGACTGGCTAGTAGTCCTTACCTAGCTACTGTCAGGGCACGCCCTCATACTCTGCTTCTGACTGGCTAGTAGTCCTTACCTAGCTACTGTCAGGGCACGCCCTCATACTCTGCGTCTGACTGGCTAGTAGTCCTTACCTAGGTACTGTCAGGGCACGCCCTCATACTCTGCTTCTGACTGGCTAGTAGTCCTTACCTAGGTACTGTCAGGGCACGCCCTCATACTGCTTCTGACTGGCTAGTACTTACTTAGGTACTGTCAGGGCACGCCCTCATACTCTGCTTCTGGCTGGCTAGTAGTCCTTACCTAGGTACTGTCAGGGCACGCCCTCATACTCTGCTTCTGACTGGCTAGTAGTCCTTACCTAGGTACTGTCAGGGCACGCCCTCATACTCTGCTTCTGACTGGCTAGTAGTCCTTACCTAGCTACTGTCAGGGCACGCCCTCATACTCTGCTTCTGACTGGCTAGTAGTCCTTACCTAGCTACTGTCAGGGCACGCCCTCATACTCTGCGTCTGACTGGCTAGTAGTCCTTACCTGGGTACTGTCAGGGCACGCTCTCATACTCTGCTTCTGACTGGCTAGTAGTCCTTACCTAGGTACTGCGCATGTGCGACTCCCAACAAAGATGGAACAGAAGTGAGATGTCTCACTCTGTAGCTAAAACAGAGAGCTCAACACACAGGGTGAAAAGAGGAGCTGCAGCAATGTGCAGTACAACAAACATATGGTGTTTTTTTTTTTAATTAAACCATGTTGCACCTATTCTGATATAACCTCTAAATGCAATTATGAACCTGAAGATGAGCATAATATGAGCACTTTAAAACACCTCTTGCATGCATGGTATAACATAACACAATAAAAATAACTAGTCTTTACTATGGCTACTATGACTTACTTTTGATGTAAGTCACACCAATCTGCTGCCTTGATGAACAGAATTTGCTTATGTTTTTTAACTTCAATATGAATCTGGTATTCTAACCATAGACTGTAAAAGAAATTATGGACCAAGCTTCCGAGCCTGAAAAGTGAAGCCAATACGGAAGTGCCTTAAAGCTGCATTCTATCTAATTTCCAGCAGGGGCGACTCCACTGGTTGCAAAAAGTGTTTCTATAAAAGTCTACAGGACAATGACCCTACTTGTGTACCGCTAGCTTAAGCTGGTAACTTTGAAAGTTGGATGATTTTCTGCGTACTGCGGTACATGCAGACGAATGGCGCCAATACCCCGAGGTCGGCTTTTACCTGCCGGTAAACCTCTACTGCATAACTCGCTTCAGAAGGGTTGAAAATATGCAACTTTCCCTCTTTAGCATTTAGCTTATTCTCCACGAATATTTGAATTGTTAACAAAACTATTTGAGCACAGCACCATCTACAATGTGTTTGTTTTTCCTTGAAAATGATGGACCCACTGTGCAACAAACATTTTTCAAAGATGTGGGAGATAATGATGGTTATAAAGAAATACTGTTGCTAACAGAAACATGAGTAATGCAGTAATATGCATGCAAAAAAACAGGTTAATTTAACAGAACCCGCTGGCATTGTTGATAACGTACAACATCATTACAATAACATATTGTGACCTAATTTTTATGGGAAAAGCTGTGGTGACTTTTAATAGTAATGCTGTGATGCTGTATGAAGAGGAATCCGCCGACACTGTTCTTGATTATAAAAGGTTTTATTCTAATTCAAGATTTTCAGCATCAATGTTAACAAACTCCTGCAGAGAGCTTGGAGAACAACCAACCCAATTCTTCCAATAAGTCGTTCTGCCTTTTCTTTGTGTGCATATGGTACATATTCTGTGCATTGCATTGACATGATTGGGTCAGAACTGACCAATGATACCTTCTTATCTGGCTCATCTCCAAATAAGGGCTCTTCTGTCAAAGAGGACTCTTCTGCTCATGTTAACAGTTTCCAGATGTTTCAGTAGAAGTAGGGTAAGGGTCAAAGGAATCCCTTACAAGGAAATCTTAAGTACAAATGTATATAAAGTTATGAACTGTTCAGATACCACAAAGCTTTTCATAGTTACAAAGATGCTGCAACCAAAGAGGTTTCATCTTGACAGTTTGTCCTGTTTATGGATTGTTGTATTAGAAATTATATTTGAGAAAGACTTGCATTCATGTGGCTCCTTACTTGTTTTGTTTCTCACTGTCATGCTTTTTGTATGCCTTTCAAATTCAAATACTTGAAAAAAAAATCATTCATCAGAGGTTTTGCAAAAGTATGGCTTCTCACCTGTGTGAGTTCTCATATGGACCATAAAAGCACACCTAACACTGAAATCTCTCCTGCATGTTTCACAAGTATACAGCTTCTTACCTACGTGGGTTCTCATGTGGGATTTCAAGATAACGGCAAGCCGGAAATCTTTCCCACATATTTGGCACAAATATGGTCTCTCACCTGTGTGGATTGTCATATGGCTTTTCAATGATGCAACGCAACTTAATCTTTTTCCGCAGGTCTTACAATCGCACGGCTTCCTAACTGTGTGGGTTCTCATGTGGGCTTTCAAGATAACGGCAAGTTTGAAATCTTTCCCGCATGTTTTGCACAAATATGGTCTCTCGCTTTTGTGGATTGCCATATGGCTTTTCAATAACGAAATGTTCCTGAATGTTTTGCCGCAGGTCTCACAAAGGAATGGTTTTTCACACAGCTCTGAAAAGTTGGGGTTGCAGTTCCTCTCCTCGATACAGAGCTGCTGCTGGTCAGGGAGAAACTTCTCCTTTTGATGTTGAAGGCCCTGTGCCCGTCGTGCCCTTCTTTTAGCCCTGTATGCAGCAACTCGTGCCAGACGCTTTGCTCGCTTCTCTGGCGTTTCCTCTGCTCTCATTTTAGCACTGCGCACAGAGTCTTTTATCAGGCGCTCTGCTCGCTTCTCTGGCGTTTCCTCTGCTCTCACTTTAGCACTGCGCACAGCGTCTTTTATCAGGCGCTCTGCTCGCTTCTCCGGCGTTTCCTCTGCCCTCTTCTCAGCCATGCGCACAGCATTTCTTGCCAGGCGCTCTGCTCGCTTCACAGGCGTTTCCTCTGCTTTCATTTTAGCCTTGTGCGCCGCATCTTTTGTCAGGAGCTCTTCTCGCTTTTCCAGTGTTTTTTCTGCCCTCATCCTAACCATGCACACAGCATTGATTGCCCGGCGCGCAGCTCGTGCTTCATCTGATTCGGCTGCATGTGCACGGCTTTCTTTAGGGAAGTGAGCATCAGGAAAGGTGGTCTGTAACAAAGATTAGATGTCACAGTCAGTGGTTGAACTCTGATGTCACGCACACTATCCTCCACATTGCACAATGGAAGATTAAAATGTCAGTGAAAAATTAGGGTTGCACTGATCTTACTCTTTCAGTCCCAATACCGATTCCTGGCCTAAGAAAATCAGAAATTCACGAGTGAGTGATTCATACAACAAGGAAATGCACTCTTACTCAAGGAAAAAAAACAACCTGGGGCCTCATCTATCAACCATGTGTACGCACAGATGTGTGCGTATGTAATGCGTAAGAACATTGCCACACAAAGTGTGTTATTTACTAGTCTTGCTAGTCTCGCAGACCCTCCTCCAAAGCGTCCTGGAGGAGAGTCTGGCTACTCCACCTACAGTGCCTTGCGAAAGTATTCGGCCCCCTTGAACTTTTTGACCTTTTGCCACATTTCAGGCTTCAAACATAAAGATATAAAACTGTAATTTTTTGTGAAGAATCAACAACAAGTGGGACACAATCATGAAGTGGAACGAAATTTATTGGATATTTCAAACTGTTTTAAACTGTTTTAAAATTGGGCGTGCAAAATGATTCAGCCCCCTTAAGTTAATACTTTGTAGCGCCACCTTTTGCTGCGATTACAGCTGTAAGTCTCTTGGGGTATGTCTCTATCAGTTTTGCACATCGAGAGACTGACATTTTTGCCCATTCCTCCTTGCAAAACAGCTGGAGCTCAGTGAGGTTGGATGGAGAGCGTTTGTGAACAGCAGTTTTCAGTTCTTTCCACAGATTCTCGATTGGATTCAGGTCTGGACTTTGACTTGGCCATTCTAACACCTGGATATGTTTCTTTGTGAACCATTCCATTGTAGATTTTGCTTTATGTTTTGGATCATTGTCTTGTTGGAAGACAAATCTCCGTCCCAGTCTCAGGTCTTTTGCAGACTCCATCAGGTTTTCTTCCAGAATGGTCCTGTATTTGGCTCCATCCATCCATCTTCCCATCAATTTGAACCATCTATCCTGTCCCTGCTGAAGAAAAGCAGGCCCAAACCATGATGCTGCCACCACCATGTTTGACAGTGGGGATGGTGTGTTCAGGGTGATGAGCTGTGTTTCTTTTACGCCAAACATAATGTTTGCATTGTTGCCAAAAAGTTTGATTTTGGTTTCATCTGACCAGAGCACCTTCTTCCACATGTTTGGTGTGTCTCCCAGGTGGCTTGTGGCAAACTTTAAACGACACTTTTTATGGATATCTTTAAGAAATGGCTTTCTTCTTGCCACTCTTCCATAAAGGCCAGATTTGTGCAGTATACGACGGATTGTTGTCCTATGGACAGAGTCTCCCACCTCAGCTGTAGATCTCTGCAGTTCATCCAGAGTGATCATGGGCCTCTTGGCTGCATCTCTGATCTGTCTTCTCCATGTATGAGCTGAAAGTTTAGAGGGACGGCCGGGTCTTCGTAGATTTGCAGTGGTCTGATACTCCTTCCATTTCAATAGTATCACTTGCACAGTGCTCCTTGGGATGTTTAAAGCTTGGGAAATCTTTTTGTATCCAAATCCGGCTTTAAACTTCTCCACAACAGTATCTGGGACCTGCCTGGTGTGTTCCTTGTTCTTCATGATGCTCTCTGCTCTTTAAACGGACCTCTGAGACTATCACAGAGCAGGTGCATTTATACGGAGACTTGATTACACACAGGTGGATTCTATTTTTCATCATTAGTCATTTAGGTCAACATTGGATCTTTCAGAGATCCTCACTGAACTTCTGGAGAGAGTTTGCTGCACTGAAAGTAAAGGGGCTGAATCATTTTGCACGCCCAATTTTTCAGTTTTTTATCTGTTAAAAAAAGTTTGAAATATCCAATAAATTTCGTTCCACTTTATGATTGTGTCCCACTTGTTGATTCTTCACAAAAAATTACAGTTTTATATTTTTATGTTTGAAGCCTGAAATGTGGCAAAAGGTCGAAAAGTTCAAGGGGGCCGAATACTTTCGCAAGGCACTGTAGCATTCAGGGATGGGAGGAAAATGTGCTCTGGTTTATTTGCATTTCTTTAAACCAATCACAATTGTCTGCAAAATAGGCTCGGAAGGAACTTGTTTTGGTGGAACATGTGTACGTTTAAAAGTAGTTTTAGTCGTGCAACAGAAAACTCAGATTGGACAGATAGTCTAGCTAGCTGTCTGGATTTACCCTGCAGAGATCTGAGGAGCAGTTAACCATAGTCCTCAGAAATCCACCGGAGTTTAAAATGCCAACGCAAAGGAAGCCCAAGGCAACAGATATCCGGCCTAAATAAGTGAAATCCGGCAGATTTTCTGGTAGCAACGGAGCAATCCCGGAAGTGGAACGTCAAGAATATAGACTAGGAATTTACCAACTTGTACTTAAGGGCAGACCTTACCATTAGGCAAGGTAGAAAACTGCCAGGGGCCCCTAACTAAAAAGACCCCCAAACAACTACAGATGTATTATGATGTTTAAATCTGAAAAATATTGAATTATGTTTTTCTGACAAGTAAAGGTTGTTTAAATGTTTACTGTGACTTCTGCTTCTGTGATGTCCTTTCTTCAGCTCTGCATTTGATCTTACTTTTCTAGTTGATCCGGAGTCTCTTACCTGTTGGTCACTTTCCTCATGAGCAGGAGACATAAAGGCATCAGTCTCCTGCTTCAGTACAAGCTGCTCTGCCACCTGACTGGTGCAGACTTCCTCCTGTTCCTCTTTAATCTGTGGAGGCTCTGGGTCCTCTTGGTCCAGAATGCAGTTCTTCTCCTGAACCCAAGGCTGCTGCCTGTCAGGGAGAACCTGCTCCATGTGTCGTCGAAGGTCACGCGCTAAGCATGCCCTCTTCTTAGCCACGCGCGCAGCGTCTTTTGCCAGGCGCTCTGCTCGCTCCTCCGGTGTTTCCTCTGCCCTCTTCTCAGCCATGCGCACAGCATGTCTTGCCAGGCGCTCTGCTCGCTTCTCTGGCGTTTCCTCGGCCCTCCTCTTGCGTGCAGCGTCCCTTGCCCGCTTGGTTTGGCTATTTTTAGGCATGTTAGCATCAGCAAAAGGTGGTCTGCAACAAAGTTTAGAAGTTTAGCACTGTCTACATTCCACACTGGAAGATGAAACTGCAGGTGAAAATTAGGGATGCACTAATCCGACTCTTTCAGCCCCAATCCAATTAGCTGTCCTAACCCCTGTGTTCCACTGGGCGCGTCTGCGTTGCATTCCAGAGGCGCCGCAACCCCCACGAGCAATCGCGGCTATTTAAGTCAATGCTTGATATTCCACCAGCCGCGTCACGGTGCGTCCCAGAAACGTGCGTGAAGTAGCTCTCCACTCCGCTAAAGATACACGGCAGGTCTATTTTCACGTGAGCCACAGGGCGTTCGGACAGCCAGGTATGAAGTGAAACAGCGAAAGCATCCAGTCGATTTCAATGCGGCGCGCCTGGTGGAATATTAAGCATTGACTTGAATGGTCACGTCGTCTGTGGAACACAACACAGATGCACCCGGAGGAAAATAGGGGTAATATAATCATGAAATTATGAGTGAGTGATTCAAGTCCTGCACCAGGGAAATACACTCTTAGTTAAGATGAATCTCTCCTCGTCCATGGTGTTGTAGAGGAGACGTGTATGATATTGGGGGTGTCTTTTGGTAAATTGACTGGATACTCTCGCAGTTCCCAGTCACGAACGGCTCTGCTGACCCAATCGAGGGCCGTCTGGGAGAGATTCTGCCTTAGAGGCGTTCAGTCATAATCTTGCAGACTTTAGCTTTATGGTAGCTTTGGGACACTCACTTTTTGGAAAATAATTTGTGACACTAAACTGCACATATACCGACCTTTGCTACATGTCATTACCATAGACTGTTAATATTACTAATAATATACAGTCTATGGTCATTACCCCTCTCTCTCCTTTCCTGTCTTCAGCTGTCCTGTCAAATAAAGGCCTTAAATGCCCCCAAAAGAAAATTAAAATAAGACGGATGGTTTTTGTCTGGGGCTCCAAAATCATTCAATCCGCCCCTGAAAAACCAACCCAAGTAGGGCTACTCGCGGTCAGAAACACCGGTGAAATACACTCAGCAGATGTATTATTTTCCAAATAGGCGTATCAGTCGCTTACTTTGACATTGGTTATAAAGTAGATGGACTTAAATGGCGGAGGTGTTTTAACGTCATTAGTGTTATACGTTAGTTAGTTGGCAAACTTACACACTTTTGAGTTGCAATTAGAGTGGCGCTGTTCCTCCAGCCTATCCGCCCGTGCACGTTGACTCCGGGGAAGCGAAGAAGAGTTCAGTTGTAACCTTTCTTTAACAGCTTATGGTTGTAACATTGACATATATATGGGTTGTAACTGTCACTACCCGATGTGAGTGACAGTTACAACCATAACCATAGACTGTATAATATTACAGTCTACTTGTTGTAACGTTAGCTGTATCCAGCGAACGTAAATGAAGACATGCAATCCCACTGTACACACCATGGATGATGAACGGTCCAGGTCTACACTCACGGACTCACTTGTTCTGGGCTGTCCCACTGAGCGAAGGATCTATTAAAGATTCTTCAAAACTCCATCCATGGTGGCGTCTCGCAAGCGTTTCTTCTTCTTCTTTTTGTTTAATGGCGAGTTGCAACTGGCGTTAGAGGTGCGTTAGCGCCTCTTACTGGAGTAGGTGGTAGATCAGAATTCCCTATTTCCAAATAAAAGAAAACTAGCCAAAGCCAATTCAGCTAACTAAATCCAACTAAATGCTCTTCATTAATCCAGTTTATTTTAAACACATGTTATTACCCATAATTCATAGCGTTGTTTCGTTAAAAACCGGCATGCACGCATCCGTTAATATACTGTAATAATACAGTTACCTGGGGGAAGTACTTTAACAACATTTGGCTGAGTATTACTTATATGTACACTAAGTATAATTTTGAATAAAGTAATTTTACCTATAATTGAGCATGTTTAAATTTTTGGACTGACTGATTTACACAAGTAAAGAATCTGTGTAAGTTACACAATGTAGGCTACAGCTGCAGCTGGTGGAAATGTCATTCATTTTGCAGGTATTTAGTCATAAGTATTGGACAAATGAAAATGTACCTGTGATGGCGCTGGATGAAGAGGACCACAAAAGGTATTAGAATTTATTCAGAGGGGAACATGAATGTTTGTACGGAATTTTAAAGCAAATCGATTCAATAGATGTTGAGACATTTCACTCAAAATCACAAATATTAAACCTTATCATGCCATCCAGCCATTTTTGGTAATTAGGTAACATGTGAACATTCAGTTTTCATGTTAAAACGGGACACAGGGATAAAATGAATGCGTCTACCTTGTACAGTTTGGTGAGACATCAAACTGCTTCATGTGGATGGATGATGAGTCACATTTGCTCTGTGGATGTGAATGATGATGCCACTGACTCAATGCCACTGACTCAGCTGACGACGTGTGAAGCGAATATACAGTTTTGTCTCTCTGCTTCACTTATTGGGAGTTTACAGACTGAGAGGATAAAAGGAGTCAGTTCTAAGTGTTTTTATTCACTTCGCAGGCAACAGTGATATTAGGATTTTGTGTCCTACATGTAGATATCCAGATTTATGAGCTGAGGAAGAAAATAAGAAAATCCCATGCACCTCATACTTATTACTTTGTGATTTTTCAGGGACAAAATAACCAAAGTCAACTGGTACAATTCAGTCATTTTTTAAAACAATATTGATCTCTAAATTTATATTCTGAGAGCAACAATACTTAATAAACCGTCTGAATTAAAGTGATTTGAATCTAGAAGCAGTGTTTACAGAAAGAGTAACAAAAGGGCTTGAATTACTGACCCATTAAGGACATAACAAATGCCAAATGAGTACACTCCATAATAAGCCAATGTACTGGAACTATCATTGAAGTCAAATGGGAGGCAACACGGATGTTCACTGTTTGATGTAGGCCAAAGTTATAAGGCATATAGCAGCAACCGGAGTCTAAATCAACTCCATCTTTTTTTCTGTTATGATGAGTAGAAATATATTGCACTTTGAAGACAAAATGAAAAAATAATCTCACAGGTAACGAACGCAACAAGTACCACCGAAGAGAGTCATGCAAGTGGTGATGGGCTCCTTGGAGGCCTCTTTTGAGGTGACGTCCACCCCGGCCAAGCTGAATCTCCGTTGCACAGTCCAACTGTCGAAGGGTTGACCATCCAGTAGAGAAGGCAGCCCAAACTGCTGCACCTATTCTGTTTTTGAGAGTACTTATTTGCATTCTGGCAAACAGACATCTCCTTTTTGTGTGGCTCTCTTTTAGTGGCATTTTAGCAAAGTCTAGCTGCCTGTCTTCCCGTATCCTTTTTTTTTTTTTTTTTTTCCCTCTTGTGGTTCTTGTTCTTGGCAAAGATTACTTTTCTCGTAGAACACAGACGCCAGCGTCACACCGCTGCGTTGCCATCGAGGTGACGACCTCCCAGGAGTCGATGACCGGGTCGTAACATTCAATACTGCTGAGGAGAGAGTTCCCATCATATCTGCAGAGAGAAGTGAGATAAAAAGGAGAGGAAGTGAGGGTATGACCACAACAATCAGCACTTCTCAGTCAAGAATGACACAGAAATATAATTATCCAGATAAACTTGAGAACTTGTCCAATAACAAGAGACAAAGACGATGAAAAAAGAAGTGTTATAATACACTTGCAGCTCTTTTTTTTTCTTCTTCATTCTTTCCTAAAATAATAGTCAGGTGCCCATATGAAAATTAAAATGTTGATGTAATTCCTCCTGTTCATACTGACCACTGAGATATCTCTTCCTAAAGGTCTTTCAATGTAAGTGATGGGGGATAAAATCCACTGTCCTCTTCTTGTGCAAAAATATATTCAAAAGTTCATCGAAAGCAAAGATGAGGCTTCAGGAATCCGATTTAGACCAATCAAGTGGATCTTCCACAGTTTTATTTTTTTAAGTAAACATTTGTCTAACTGCAGCTCAACTGGAAACACTGTACCGGGAAACAAAGTGAGGTGATATGATTAAATGTAATCCAGGAAGTCCAGATTGAGTAACAGATTCACGAGTTTGAAGGCTTATCAGACGGAAAAACACTACACTGAAGTTTATAATGCTATGAGGTAGGATTTTAATACTCTGGAAAGTTATAACAGCGGAAATCTTGGCAACGAACACCAGGTACTCGCAGACTAAAAACTCATCCGTTCAGACTGCACCTTGGCCCATAAAATAAAAAAAATGAAACCTCTCTATCCCGTATTGTCTCTAAATGTAGCACCCTAAGTAGATCTGCATATTTAATGAAGTTGGGATCTTGGGGTTGTAGCCACATGGTTGAATGCACGTATTGTAATTCGCTTTGGATAAAAGTGGTAAAAGTGGTATTCATGGTACAAAGTAATCTACCAGGAATGGGCTCTTGCATGTATTTCATTGGCCAACAACGCTTTTCCGGGTGATGTCCCAAGTTGAGGCTGGTTTAACTTTTTTGTCGGAGCCTTCTGCAACAAAATCCAAAGTCCTTGTTCTGTGAGAAAATGCATTCTGAAGCCAAATCAAGTGAACGTCTTCCAAAAGGTACAGACTTTTTTTAGTACAAATTTCCCTATTTTATTTTATTTTCCCGAACAGTGTTTGCTTGCTCAGCTGCAGTGGAGGGACATGCCTGTTAGTTGAATTGCTGGGAAATGAGCTACAACCGTCAATCAAATTATATTTATCTTTTTTTTTTGTAAAATTCTCATCACACACTCGACAGCCTTTTTATTTCAAGAGCTCGCCTCCCTACGTACACATGTTCCACCAAAGCAAGTTCCTTTCCGAGTTCCTTTGCAGAGGTAATATATATTTACGTATACGTATCTGTGTCCGGCACTTAGCGCCGCCCAAGACGATTGTGATTGGTTTAAAGAAATGCCAATAAAGCAGAGCACGTTTTTCTCCCATCCCGGAATGCTTTGTAGAATAGCCAGACCTTCCTCCGCGGCGCTGTGGAGGAAGGTCTGGCAATGCGAGACTATGGCCTGTATAGAGAGAGTGTTGTGCTAAGATAAACTTGAACCTATCCTTTAAACCCACTGTCACAGACAGAAGGACATTAGGACACATTTTCTTACCCAGCGATGGCGTAGAGACGACCTCTGAGAACAGTCGCTCCTACGTAACATCGAGGCGTCGTCATGCTGGCTACAGTGGTCCAATAGTCTGTTCTGATGTTGTAAACCTCAACGGAGTCGAGGTGTGAAACACCATCAAAGCCTCCCACTACGTAGATGTGGTCGTTGAGTAAAGCCACACCAGCCCCTGAAAACAGCAGAAAAGTCTCACATAAACTGTAATGCACACAGTTAGCTGGCATTTTTTACTTCATTCTGTTTTCTTACCTACCTGACCGCTTGGTGGCCATTGGTGTAACACTTGTCCAGTGGCCCGTGTGTGGGTCATACCGCTCCACTGAATTCAGGATATTTAGGCCATCGTATCCACCTATGAGGAAATATCAGGAAATGACAGTAGAGCTGCAAGGGTTAGTGCATTAATTGACAGATGGAAAAATAATCGCCAACTATTTCAATAATTGAATAATCATTATTTTTCAAGCAAAAACGCCAAACATTTTCTCGTTCCAACTTCTCATTTGTTAAGATTTTCTAATTTTCTTTGTCTTATATAATAGTAAATTAAATATCTTTATACAAAATCTGCAAATTAAATTCATCTTAACCAATAGGAAAATGTGTTGAGAAAATAACTGCCAGGTGAATCGATAATGTGAATAATTGTAAGCTGTAAGTTAGAGCTGAAGATCTTTGCCTGAACCCAACGGGACCCGGCTTGTGCGGTAAATGAGCGGTCAGGTGATGCGTTTCGATTAGCGTGAAAATGGATTCTGAGGAGGTGAAACGGAGGCTGGCCTCTGGAGGACTTATTTTATTTATTTGTTCCAACTTCCAAGAGGCATATAGCCTACATTAGTCATGAATAAATTATGTTAAAAAAATTATAAATTACTCACAAAAGGCAATAGAGCTGTGTGCGTGTGCACATTTGAATAATGTTGGGCTGTAAATGGGTTCGGGCTTTTAAAAAGCCGTCAATCAAAATGTACTTGTCGTGCACGGGCCTTGTCGGGCCTAACTTTTAAGGCGCGATTACAGCTATAATGTAAATAATTGTAAGCTGTAAGCAGCATCCTGAGACCAGTTTATTACATTTTCTCAATATGAGCTACATCTAAACTGATTAGCCATCTACAGTATTGGCCTGAATGTATTTTTCTGGAAACTGCAGTTGAAAAAAGTGGGATTGTATTGTTTTCACAACACCAGATATTCATCAGTGTTAAGACCAGGAGTGTTGTATTATGGGTTGTTTGTAGCCTTAATGTTGCTAGATTAGCGAGTGTCTTCAACTCTATTTATAGTGCATCTTTAAGAGTTAGTCAACCATCAAAGCATCATTAGTATTTTGTTAGCCCAGTTAAACTGACATAAAATTCAGAGGGTGAGTATCCCGATGTCTTTGGTTCAGTAATGGACCGTGAACTGAATCATCCATCAAGAATTACCGCTGACAAGTCTGAAAAATGTTTACTTCTGGAGAAATTCATTTTGACCGATTTTAAGAGCCGGACCGGAGAGAGACTGAGGATGTGACCAAGGTGAAGCTACACAAATGTGGGATTTATGATTGCTTTAATGGTATTATTTCATGTTTCACTTTTACGGCTTCCCTTGGATTAATAGTATCTGAATTTTCCTGACAGGACTGATGTGAAAGGGTGTTGTATCTTCAGTCTAAAAACAGATATTGGACAGGGAGGGGTGTGAAAGTTATCAAAAGAATGAGACGTCAGGATTATCTGTCCATACCTAGACAGTATATGAGTCCACTGGCCACCACCAGACCAGCTCCCTCTCTAGCTGTCTGCATATCTCCCAGCATGCTCCACTGGTCAATGTTTGGGTCGTATCGCTCCATGCTGGTGTGACGCCTGCTGCCATCGAAGCCACCGGCAACATAGATCATGTCTGTCGAGAGCCATATAAGATGGAACAAAATATTGTTTAGCTTTCTGAGAGAGAAGAAAACATTCACAGGATTTCACCGAAAGGAAACATCGGTGAAGGCGTGAGTCATTTGGAAGAAGAAAAAAGAAAAGAAAAACGCTTACCTCCGAGTGTCGTGGCTCCAGCGAGGCCACGCCGCACATTCATGGTGGCGACGGTGTACCAAACACCGTCCTCGTCCGCTGTGTAGTCCAGGCACTCCACGGAGCTGAGCCTCGACCGACCATCGTAGCCTCCGATCACATAAACCCGATCGTGGAGAGACACCGTGGCGACATAACGCCTTTTCCGTGCAATGTTCTGTTAAAGACACACCTGTCTGTAATAGCCCAATCCAGTGGGATAAAAAAAACATCACAAGATTTGCTTTCAAATATTCAATACGTACAGGAAGGGAGCTCCATTCTTGTGTTTTCGGGTCATATTTCTCAACTATGTCTATTGGTGATTGTTGGCTGCCAAACCCGCCTATAACCAACAGGACTTCTTTGGCACCTGAAAAGACCCATAAATCCCTTTTACTATCAGTGTGGCTCACAAAGTAGGAATATAAGAGACATGCTTATAGTTAAATTGCTACTAAAAGAACGGATTCCCACCTAATCTAGCTTGTGTGCGTGGGCCCTGCATCTCACTCCTTAGCTCTGGTCTTAAGTGGAATTTCTTGGCTTCATCGACAAGGTCTCGACATGGCAGGCTACACCGAATGAGGGGCTAAAACGTGTCAAAACTTGCGTAATTATGGTGGTAACTGTGATAAATACTTCAACACATAATCCAAGCTTGTATGTGTGTATGATAAAACAACTTGCTGAGTGTCGCCAGGCTCACCTCGGCATCAATGACATCTGTAATATAGCGGGGGGTGAGGAGTGGCATTCGGACAAACTCGAGCATGTCTGGCAGGTAGGGCTCTCGCTCTTTTCGGTTGTGTTTGACCCAGTTTAACACGGCTTCAAATACAGGCTCCTCTGAGTCCACCTACACAGTACAACATATACAGTCAGAAGAACTACAGCTACATTCAAGATCGGAAATCAACATATTAATTAAACAGTTAGCTGACAACTGCTGTATAATATGTATTAGTCTAGCTGGACCCTCCATCTAGAACTATTATCATTAATTGTTCAGCAATTACAATTATTTGTGTTAAGTGCAAAGACACAATGTGCAACACTACAGTCTGCTGAAGGTGAAACAGGCCATAAATTCCTCACATGAGAAAGATGAAAGATATTAAGGGGAAATTATGCGTGACTGTAAATTACATGTATAGTCTGGAAGAACCATTTGAGAGTTTTGATGATCTATAAATCAGTGTGATAATAATTGTTTTCACAAAGCAAGGTGTGTGGTAGGGAACAGGAATTTCCTGAGCGCAAAGGCAATTTCTTTGTCAGCTCAATCCGCAAAAGTGAGTGGAATTAAGGGGGGGCGGGGGGGGGTGGGGGGGTGCTGAGATTACAGCAGGTTGGTACTTGCTTTTCTCTTTTCGCACTAAGGTGTTTGAAAGACAATAAGAAGACACTATACTATTTCAGTAAAGTTGCTTTTTAGGTTTCCTAGCACTAATTCATAGAAGTATTGGGGGGCAGATATGTCATTATGGGTTTAGGTATTTCAAATAACATATTTAGTTATCTATAGTGGCAACAGATCAAACAGCCTCCACAGTACAGCTGACAGTAATGTACCAAACATAATGACATCCAGTTTTCTTACCTGGATTTCATCACATTTGATGAGCTTTTCAACTTCTGTCTGACTGAGCAGCATGAACTCCTCATGCTGAACCACCTCGGAGAAATGCTTCTGGGAAAAGAGCTCGGCGGCCTGCATCAGGTCGAGGCAAGTGTGAGTTTCGGCAAAGTCTCGAATGCCCAGGCAGTTGGTGGGATCAAGCTGACCCTCCAAAAAATCACAACATGCTCTTTTTACCCCTGAGGAAAACAAAGATATATTTGTATATACAGTAAACACACATGTATTGTTCAAATTCAGCCGAATCCTGATAGACGGGACTCTCATGTCATTCAACAACTCTTAATTTGAAAATGCCAAAGCCATCCTCTATCTTTTGTTTTTACCCTTGTACCACTTGTTATTTCACTTTTATGTACCTATGTATCCGCAATGATTTTAATGTATTTTTTGTATTTCTAATCCTAACTTTTACTGAATTCCCTGTTGTACAGTGTTTTGAGACCATGTATTATGGTGATATTGCACTTGAAATAAAATTAAATTGATATGTGACATAGAAAGGGGGAGCCAAATCTTAATGGCTTGTTGAATTACATATTTTCTGATCCAGGCAGCCCACCAAAAAAATGACTGTGATGTCATATTTCACCGTTTGTGGGTTGGTTGACACTCTAGATAGCCAAATGTGTGTGGACAAGCACTGAGAGTAAGTTTGTCATGCTCTGTCCCCTTTAAGTTACATTTAAGACCTTTTTAAATACCACATAGAATTCTATTAAATAGCTGTTTTATGATCATACCATCCAAAAGTATGAAAGTATGAAGGAAAATCAGTCAGGATGATATGGCTGATAATTATTTAATATAATATCACTTTTTTAATAGTTGCCAGCAGCATATAACAATAATTCCTAATAATATGACTGATTAAATGTACTGTATGTGACTCGGGTAAGCAGTAAAAAAATGGATGGATGGATGGATGGATGAACCAATTTAAAGTTTTGGCTAAAAATTATATTTGACAATGAACTTCCTAGCTGCTGCAGCTAGCAGTAGTGACAGTGTTTGCCACAGGTGCTGACTGAAACTAAAAAGAATTGAACCGCCTCCTACAAACACAATCTACTGTTGCAACAATCCATCTTTTAGTTTTAGGTGAAGAACGTCTCCCAATCGCCTGCAATCAGATACATAAACATTAAATAACTATCATCACTGTCTATGGCAGGCTAAATTAAACACTGTATTTAAGACTTTTGTAAATTAAAATTTCAACCTTTTTAATACCTTCTAAGACCTTTTGTTGTTGTTGAGGAAATTATATGAATTACTTCCTAAGAGTTTTCAAGACCTGCAGATACCCTCTGTCTATACTAACAACAATATCAGCTGGTTTAAGCACACACACAAACACAAACACAAACACACACACTTTTCAAATGAAGGTACAGCAGGCACTCCTAGAGTTACCTTTGAGCTGAAGTAAGCACGCTGCAGGAAGCAGTTCTTGTACATTCTCCACTGTGACTAGCACTGTTTCTGTGTACACAAAGTCCAACAGGATCTCCATAGTCGCTGCAGTGAGCCCCTGAATGTCGACAAAAGATTTCCCCTTTTCTGCAAGCTGCAGAGTCACAAAAACAGAAACTATCAGGTGCAGTGACAAGAAACGTATCATTGAGGGATTAGTTACATGCTGTAGCAAACTGTCTTGTCAACCTGTGTCTTTTTAGTAAAGTCAAACACTGGTTTATCCTTCATATATGTCTATTATGTATACTTTTGAAATCCTGATTGTCTATACTGTAATTTTACTCCTTGGTCTATTCTGCGCACACAACATCTATTTCCTGTCTCTCTGTCCTCCAACTGAGAATGGTCTTTAACCCTAACTCTAAGGACAAAGGGTGTCGTATGCTCTACAGATTGTAAAGGTTTTTTTTTTAGTATTTTTAGCATTACCTCACTGGTGAACATGGCACAAAAGTAGTCGCTGCAGGCAGCCAAGACAATCCGGTGAGCTGGAAAATCGGTGTTCTCCACTCTCAGGGTGATATCACAGAGTGTGTTGCTCTTGCGAAGTGAGTTCATGGCATTGAGGATGGATTTGGCATGGGAGTTGGTCATGATGTCTTTGGGAGCCATGCTGCCTTGAGAATCTCTCAAGGATCTCAAACCAGTCCAGGAATCTAAAAGAGATAGACAAGCTTTGTTGAGAACGATCTTCAGGAGACACTTCTTTATAGTCACCCTTCACTACATAATTTGCACATGCAACCCTTACTATATGTGTCATCCTTTGGTGAGTGAGTTTGTGTGTATGTGTGCATTAAATGGGTGTGTCATGTGTATGTGAGATTCCAACTGGTGTATGTAAAAATGCATATTTACTGTTATGAGGTATTGGTGCTTAACCTGAAAATGTCAAATTTATGTGATTTCAAATTCATTCCAGAGGATAATATTATACTAATTTATGTTATTTATTTATCTGGTAGCTGTAGTCAGTAAGCTGTTGTGAGCAGATTAAGATGTATCATACAAATTATCTGGTAAACTAATAAATAGCCCTTTCTTCAGTTACAGGACTTTCATATATATATATATATATATATATATATATATATATATATATATATACACACACACACACACATAACGTTATCTGTGCTAATAATTGAGTGCTACTTTAGTGACATTATTGAATGCAGTAGTTCAACTTTTAATTAAGTAATTTTGCATTGTGGTATTGCTAATGCAACTTACCGTTAAAAGATTTGAATACTTTTTCCACCACTGGGAGGCAATAACTATAGCTACACATTAGCAAGCAGCAGCCAACGACAGCTGAGGGCTAACGCCAACGCTAGACAACAACTAGGAAAACACAGGCATATAAAGTGAGCCGATGGCCAGAAGAAGACAACACATGAAGCGACACACAGAAGAACTTGTCAAGAATTTGAATAATACCTGTCGCAGCAGTAAAGCTGTATCAAAACGTCTAGCTAAGTTGCGTTGCTAGCTAACGTTTGTAGCACCAAAGTCCCTTGTCCCTGTTCCTGCTGTCAGTCACACTGTCTGGAGAAAAGCCACTGAACTACAGCTAATCCATGATGACCTCTGAAAAGCCACACTATGCACGGCCTTCTTGAAGACATAAATGTTTAAAATGTCTAAATGAATTCCATATCATCCCCGGTGCGAGTTTAAACCAGCTAGAATGTTTCGTGGACTAAACTGCAGCAGGTCACAGCAGCAGAGACTCCACAGATTGGACGTAAACAGACCATTACGTGAGTGTACGTGCGCGCTCCCGAAGGCGGACGCGTCACGTTCCAGACACAAGATGCCTTCCGCGCGTCCTCGCTGGTCTTTTGCAACAGCTACCGCTGGAATAGTAAAGTGACTATTTCTTACAAATGAAGTTATATTATGCTCTGATAAGGAGATTTAAATTCAGATTCACACCCGGAGAACACGGAGCGGATTATAATATCTTAAAAAAAACCAAACCCATTCTGCTCTTTAACAGCCATCAGCGGACGGCGGCTACACCGTGTAGGAGGAGCCAGCGGCGTGTTTCCGCTACACCAGGCCGAGAGAGTAATCTATGCTGCCGTACTGAGAATTACAGGATATTGGCGGAACAGTTCGAAGCTATTGCGGGACACTCTTAGAGTACAAATTGTTTAATCACCGGGGAGCTGCGGTTGTCCATATCTGGGGAAAAAGAAGAGGAAGGAGTGGCAGCTGGACTGTCAGCAATGGAAGCCGAGTTTCGGGAAATCGATGACAACGGGAGTTGGAGCGCCATTTATCAGGTAGGACCTCCGGCAAAATCAAGGTGGAAATGGACTAGTGGTTAGTGAAGCTGCCACCTTTAGGCCGAATGATAGCGAATGCCCAATGCGCCTGCAGCAGCGTAGCTACCGTGTAATTTAGTTACAAGCCTTGTTCGTGTTCAGTTTAGTCCGTGTTCCGACTGCTCGGATCAATTCGATGATTGATGTGTCTGCCTGGGTCTCAAGCAAGCAGCACATCCCATCAGTAAACTGTTAACATTGGCGTTACGTACAAATTGTACATTTAGTCAGTGTAGAAATGAAGTAGTACTCGGATCTTTTGCTTTAGTAAAAGCAGCAATACCACAGTGTAAAAAGACTTACTCAAAGTAAAAGTCCAGCATTCAAAATCTTAACTTTAGTAAAAGTACAAAAGTATTAAGTTAGCATCACCATATTCTTACATTACCAAAAGTAAAAATAGTCATTGTGAAGGGCAGAATGTCCCATTTCAGAACCATATGTATAATAACACTTATCATTAATGTGTAAGCATCACTAATGTTGCAGCTGGTAAATGTGGGGCTCATTTCAGCAACTTTATAATACTGGGTATCTTAACCTATAATAATACGTCATAGTTATTTATTAGTTGGTTCATTTTTTGTATTAATAATATCTGAAGTAACTAATGTTGGTAAATAAATGTAGTGGAGTAAAAAGAACAATATTGTAGTGGAGTAGAAGTATAAAGTAGCATAAAATGGAAATTTTTAAATTAAAGTAAAAGTACGAAACTGTCCTTTAGTACAGTACTTGAGTACATGTATTTAGTTATATTCCACCACTGCCTTTTGATTAATTTCTTTTCAATGGTTTGTCCACAGTTTCTTGCACAACATATCTGTTAATTACAGCTAAGTGTGAATCAGGTGTTATTATATGTTTACTGTTTATTCAGACGTGTGCATGTTCAACACACACACACACACACACACACACACACACACACACACACACACACACACACACACACACACACACCAACCAATGACACTTTTAGGGAGTTGACAGTTTTTTTAAAATAACGTAAGGAAGTGTCCCCCTTTTCAGTATTCTTTACACATGCCTATATTATTTTTTTAAAAGCATCTAACAGCCATGGCGACACATCCTGGATCCTGCACTGTTCATGTTATGTCAGACCTTTAATGTCATGTAAATGTAATGTTTTTTTATTTTTTATTGTGTCACAGGAGATTCGTCAGCAGTCATGTGAACTCCCTTGCAACGTTGCCAAATTACCTGAAAACAAGAATCGGAATCGTTACAGAGATGTTAGCCCATGTAAGTTGCTCTTTTGTCTGACTGAATGCACCGGACCAAACACTCTTGCATGTTTAAAATATTCCTTAAAACAGCTGACAGCTTTGTAATCTGCTATTTATGTTCAAACATCAGACAGTGGTGACTTATTCCTTAAAGTTACAGCAGCATCATGCTTGATTGAGTCTTCGGTTGAATGTTATACAAACATGCCAGCTAACTATGGCAAAGCCATTTTAACATTTAATAGCTAGACTGGATATGTATTGCAGATATCCGTAATTCAACTCTTCCTAGTCAAAAAGAACAATTCAGATATGCACAATGACATTCTTCCTATCTACAATTGTCATTTCAGATATCCACAACGTCATTCCTACTAGTACAAATAACGTCACGTTTCCCATTTATGTGTATGGGGCTTTCAATTTCAGATATCCATGTCATTCTTCCTATCCAGAATGAACAATCCAGATATCTGCAATAGAATTATTACTAGGAAGAGCTCCCATTTCAGATATCTACAAAACAAATTGTTCTTTTTGACTAGGAAGAGTTAAATTATGGATATCTGCTATAAATATCCAGTCTAGCTATTAAATGTTTAAACTGCCAATTAAAATTTTAAAACGATTTTTAGATATATTTTCTTTAGTTTTGACCAGTACAATCAAAGTTGTAGATATCTTGAAATACAATTTCTACTAGTAAAAATGTTACTATGGAGTTCTTTAATGGAATTCTAACTAGTGAGAATACAATTTTATTTTATGGGAATGCGGTTTGATTTAATGTTAAAACTGCTTGCCAAAAGCTAACTGCTGTCTGACCTCAGTCATTTGAAATAACACAATGTGAGTATTACACAATAGGCCGAGCGTTGCATCACTGTGGACGGATATAATAAAGGATGTGACTTACAGTTCATAACTTTTGCTCTCTCTTCAAGAGCGGCTTTATTACTGTGAATGTATTAAGGTTGATAGGATGGTGATAGTACATGCAGGTAAAGCTATATGAGGTTAGCTCAACGGCTAATTTTCACCTGTATTCCTGACACAACTAGACACTGACAAATGATTAAAAAAAACATTAGTACAAAGTAAAGTTGCAATGAAAATACAAGAGAGAAGAAACTGTAGGAAATGGATCACACCAATTTTTCCGTACACTCTTTAACCAACGATAAAATACACGTATTGTCACTATAAACTATAAAAAAGTTAGTTGAAGAAAACATCAGTAGATTTTATTCACATTTTAAGTTTGATTTTAACAAATACTATATGTATTTTGAATGTACTCTCTCCCATATTAATCATACATTTTATTATTTAAAGCTCTTTCTAAATATTGTCTAAGAAGGGAAACATATAAGTACATTTAACTGTTATTATATATCATTTATGTTCAGCCATCCTCGCAGGCACAATGCTTTTAACTACAGTGTCTGTGTCTTTTCATATATATAAAACTATTCAGTGTATTTCAGTGTTCAAAAGTGTTTTTTTCTGTAATATCACAATTCAACAGCTGAACAATGTGGTTTCCTCTTATTCACACTGACTAAGCTATGCAAATAGTTACTGTACTGTATATGTGCCATCAAGTGTGTGAAAATATGAAAATCAGTAACCTGAAACTTGTTCATGCTGTTTACTTTTTAACCAAAATGTTCTTTCAGTGGATATATCAACAAAAGTTGACATTATCCCTCTCAGGAATAAAAAGCTAACTCTCGGTTTTGTTCAAAAACCGACTCGTCACATGTTCTCTGCAGCTGTGTCAGTCTGATCTACAGTCCCATGAGGGTTGTGACATGTTCAAAACAAAGGAGAATATTTTCATGTTTCTTTTTTTCCCTCTTCTCAGTTGACCACAGCAGAATATATCTGCAGCTGGGTACGAATGACTACATTAATGCCAGCCTGATAACAGTAGAAGAGGCAAAGAGGAACTACATCCTCACTCAGGTAAGCAAGATTCAGGACAGATAATTCACAACTGTTATTTGTATGATATTTTTTTGTAATTTATTTATTTGAACAGGGACAGTGCACAAAAAAACATTAATAGATGTCTTGTGCCAGGTTGTAGCAAATTGCTAGTTTCCGCCTGTAGTCCCTGGACAGGTAGATGGCGCAATAAAATACAAAGTATTTACAGTATACAATACAGATACATAAAGTCATACAAATCTACAGACATTATTGTCCCCCTATCCCACCCCATAAACACACAGTAATTTAGCACATCAATTCACTGGTGGGAGCAAGTTTGCTTTGTTAACAACCAATGCTTTGCTAAGCGTGAAAATGAGTGCAAGTTAGTGCATGAAATTAGCTCTGTAGGAAGAGTATTCCACTGATTTATAGCCACAAAGGAGAATGATGGCCTCCCAAATGCAGTTTTGCATTGTGGAAGACTACATTCGCTCCTTTATATTGGACAATATTTGTAATTGTGAACACCAACAAAGTATTGTGTCATTAGCATGAAAGTGGGTGAGAGTACTACCTGTGCCATGACTTATACATGCGTAGACTTCACTATGATGTCGGAGGTTTTTCCAAAAAAGAAATACATATAGAATGAGATGAAGAGATTTAGCCTGCAATCGTTGATAAATACGGGGTAGATAAAATAATGGAAACCTCTAAATAGCACACCACAATTCAACAGCACCCCTCTGATTTAAAAACCTTCATGAAGGTAGGGTTTATTGCAAGGCTGTTGTATTAGACTGCAGTAGTTTCAGCTAGCTGTACCCAATAAACTCTGTAAAGTGTGTAAATATTTAACAAATGGTTTCCGAATTTTTTTTTTTTTTTTTAGTTGTAAGCAAATAAAGGTGTTTATTAATGTATTTGTCAATGACTAAATCCTCATGTGGGCAGCTATAAGTTAAGGCTGGTGTATAAAAAATAATGACAGTAAAGTAAAATAGAGGTGTAATATCTATAAATTGCAGGATCGTCTGTCTGTTTGTCTGTGTGTTATGCGCATATCTCTCAAACCGTTAGTCCGATGGATTTCAAACTTGACAGGTGTCTTGCTACGGGCACGAGTAAGTGCAGTGCCAAGTTTAGAAAGGATTAGAAATGCAAAAGATATCGTTAAATATTTATAGGTAAAAGAAGCACGCATTGGCTTTTGCCGCTCTAGCCGCTGGCCTCTCACCCTGAGGACCGGAGACCGAGAGCAGCAGAGCTTTGGCAGCTAAATGTGACATACACCGCAGACCCATAAAAATGTACAAAGTTGCACTACTTTGGACTGTCTTTGACGTTGAATAAACAAACGACAATTCCCGAATTTAAGGACATTTCAGAATCCTATATACAAAGCACAACCAGCTACAGACAACAAGTGGCAGCGAGACGTATCTGTATGTGTGTCAGTGTTTGGGGGGAAGGTAACCTGCACATCACGCGCATACGCCACATGCAGAACGCTTTACAACAGCACGGGGAGGGGCTCTTTTCCTGCTATTGTATTAAGTTGCTGTGAGCTGGCAGAACATAACGTAATCTCGGAGATTATTCCTTCACAGCGCTGTGCAATGCGAGAAAATCTCAGAGCTGAACCGGGCAGACACAGCAGTTTTCATCAGACTCACCCTGGGTTGGGTTAATTAAGTCCACTGCTAACTTACAATACTAATAACATTACCGTCGCAAAAATACCCCCGCGAATCAAATCCATACTTCACCGTTAACCGTCAAGCCACTAAACCTGTAAATGAGCACCTCTGCTGAAGTGTTAAATTCATTACCGATCATACGAAATGGATATAGATGCACTGTTCTTATTTAGTTATACTAATAATAAAATCCCCCCTCTAACATAACACTCATTCTTTTTTTCAGGGACCCCTCCCAAATACATGTGGCAACTTCTGGGAGATGGTGTGGGAGCAGAGGTCCCGCGGTGTGGTGATGCTGAACCGAGTCATAGAGAAAGGATCTGTAAGCCGTGGCTTCTTTCCTTACAGTCAAAATGTCATGTTTGCCCCAGTACCCTCACTGCTTTTCTCTTTTCTGTTATGTCTAATGTGCACCTTCGTTTGGTTTTAGGTGAAATGTGCCCAATATTGGCCACACAGAGAGGAGAGAGATGCTATTTTTGAAGATACCAATTTCAAGCTCACCCTCATCTCAGAAGACATCAAATCTTACTACACAGTCCGTCAGCTGGAGTTGGAAAATCTGTCTGTAAGTGCTTTCTTCTCTACAGATTTTTTTTTTCTTCCTGTGTGTGTTGAACTAGACATGGTTTCCCCCTTTTTAATACTCCGTGCCTGTGAGTCCGGGTCTCTACTTTGGTCTTTTAATTCTTCTTTGCATGTCTGATCTTCCTATTACAGACTCAAGAGACTCGTGAGATTTTACATTTTCACTACACCACTTGGCCTGACTTTGGGGTACCGGAGTCTCCTGCCTCCTTCCTTAACTTCCTGTTCAAGGTGCGGGAGTCGGGTTGTCTGAATTCAGACCAGGGACCAGTGGTGGTGCACTGCAGCGCTGGCATCGGACGCTCTGGGACCTTTTGTCTTGTGGACACCTGCCTCTTACTGGTTTGTACAGAGCTCTGCTATTGAGAAATCATGACGTCTGTCTGTCTGTCTGTCTGTCTGTCTGTATCATTGTTGCCACTTAGAGCTGCAGAGATGAATTAATTAGTTGTCAACTGTTGATAATCGGTTTGTCATTCTTTTCATGGAAAAAGTAAAAATTCTCTTGATTCTAGCTTCTTAAATGTGAATATGTTCAATTTTCTTTTCTCCTCTATGACAGTAGACTGAATATCTTAAAGTTGTGGACAAAAGTTGGTCAACGCTGATCGACATTTTTCACCATTTTCTGACATTTTATAGACCAAACAACTAAACCGATTAATCGAGAAATGAACAGACAGATTCATTGACAATGAAAATAATCTTTAGTTGCAGTCCTATTGCCACTATTATATTTAGAAGCTAAAATTTGACTTAAAACTGAAGACTGTTCTGTACCGAATGTCTTTGCTGCATCATGTAGATGTCCATCCGTAAAGACCCGTCTTCGGTGAGCATTCGTGATGTGCTGCTGGAGATGCGACGCTATCGAATGGGCTTGATCCAGACAGCAGACCAACTTCGCTTCTCCTACCTTGCTGTCATTGAAGGTTCCAAGTACATCAAGGGAGATACATCTCTGCAGGCAAGTCCTTCCCCTCTATTCTGCTTGGTTACACTTTACTTGAAGGTATCTACATAAGAGTGACATGACACTGTCATGAACGTGTAATAAACATTATAAACGAGTCATAAACGTTTATGACATAACGCTTCTGTCATTAAGTGTCATTCGGTTTTTGTCATGACAAGTTAGGGTTAGAGTTAGGGTTAGGGTCCATGTGTCCATGACAGTGTCATGTCACTCTTATGTAGATACCTTCAAGTGAAGTGTTACCTTCTGCTCTTTGTTCTTAAGGTATAAATGGTGTATCTTCTTTCAGATTAAGAAAATGCAAATGCAGAATTGGATCTATGTGCATCTGCCCATTGCACACAGTGCTCAAACTACTTAAACTATTTTGTATATATTTGTCTTTTTGTTTTGGTATTTATTGTTTGTTCTTATTAATGTTTAATATGTTTGTTTGTTATGTATGTATGTATGTACCCAAGGCACTCACCAAGGCAAATTCCATTTAGTTCCAAAAAACTGGCAATAAACTAATTTCTGATTCTGATAAGACATGTTGCAAAAACTACCAGTTTGTTTTTATTTAATTTAAAGTATATATTTTTGCAAATACTCAAAGGGATTTTGTTTTTTCTCAAGGAGTGGAAAGAGCTCTCAAACGAGGAAGATGATCCTCCAGAGTTCACCCCTCCACCTCCTCTACCTCCTCCCAGAGACCCTCACAATGACAAAGTTGAGCCATCCTTTTTCCCCGAAAATGTTAAGATCATTCAACAGATGGAGATCCACAGTCTGGGGTAATCATCCAAATAATGTTTTTTGAAAGATTTAGTTACAGTTTCTCACTCATCGTTAGTTGAAAATATAGTTTTAAGAAGAACAGGAGTAGGTTGCACCAGCTATTTGTAAACCAGCTTGATGATGGTATTAGGAATACCTGACAAAACTTTAGTTATGACTTTGTTTTATTTAGAGGTGCTCACAAGGAGAAACAGCAGCTTATCAAGCGTTGGCCATATTCCATATTACCTTTCTGAACGTCTCATATTAGCAAGTTTAGCAAGTTTTGCCTCAGTTAGCTACACTGCTCTTACACTTGGCATTTGCTGGACGTAAACCTTTAGTAACAACTTTACGTAAGAAGTAGTTTGTGTGGTTTAACCCAATTTCATTTAGTTTTAATTTAGCAGTGTAACTAGGCTACGTTTGAACTTCGAAAAGCTGGTACAACCAGCTCCAGAACGGTTTGTCACAGAAACATCCAACTGTTCTATCCATCTAATACAACCAAACTACACCAAACTGGTTGGGGACATTAAATTCTACTCTACTCTACACAGGACCTCACAAGAGTCGGAGCTGCGAAAGAGGAACGTTACCGCCCCCCAGCCTCCTCCTGCCGGTGCTGAGCAGCTCGATGACCACGTGGGTATCGTAGATCAGACCTCCAAAGCTCCAACCAAATCCCAGCAGCAGGAGACGGAGGAGGCAGCGGAGCAGCCAAAGGAAAGCTCTCCTGTGCCGGGGACTTGGTCCCCTCTACTAACCAATGTGTGCCTGTGCACGGCGCTGGCTCTCAGTGCTTATGTCTGTTATCGAGCCTGTTTTCACTGATGTCTGTCCTTCTTCCTCCTTTCTGTTCCTCCCTGTCTCTCCACTGATGTTGCAAAGTGGACTAGGCTTGCCAATCAGCCTGCTTTGACTTTGGTTTTACTCTGCGAGTGAGTGGATTATTTGGACTTCAGCAGATTCAGGTTCACCAGGGGTTGGGGTTGAGGGGTTGGCTGGTTGGGAATAGCAGGCTTCCAATCCTCATTACCCACCCAAACATTTTTTCAATATGTCATCATGGATGCTCAGGGCCTCCGTTTTTCAGGTTTCATGTCCCGAATGTGTGTGCCGACTGAAACGCAGACTCAACAGACGACGTGTGTCTGTTGAGGGAAAGGGTTTTGTTTTAGCTCCCCTGTTTTGTGAACCAGGATGGATGGCCTGTCAGCCAATATTTTACACGCGTCTCCTCTCTAATTTACCAAATGACACTTGTATGCGTTCTTCCATTTCATCCTTTACAGATGTGTCCGTTAAGATTTCACCTTTTTCCCCCACCTTTTCTTTATTTTGCTTACACAAATGATCAGAAATCAAAGAGCCAGATTTTTGACCAGCCTGTCTGAAAAAATGCCAGTATGGGCACACTTAAAAATAAATAGTGTTATTTTGTTATGGGTCCATATTAAACCCAACAGTAAGGTGAAGTATGGGTTATGGGCAACCCTGTGCCCACTAGATAAGAGATGCATGCTGGGGTGGGCATTGAATTATCTGTCCTCACTGGCGGCCTGTGTAGGTCTGCAGGAGGCATGCTAGTTGAGTACATACAGTATGTGTGTGTGTTTGTATATGTACATTTGTGTGAGTGGTAGTTAGTGGAGCTTTCTACTGATGCTTGAGTTAAATCTCAGTGAGAAATATTAATATAACATTTACAGTACGTCAAATGTGAGATGTAGACTGAGTTGCCTCCTGGTAATTGATTCCCTCTGCATTTTCTCTCCCTGGTGTCTCAACAGTGACACAGAAAGTTGTTTTTTTTTTTTTTTTTTTTTTTTTATATAACAAAATGGTGCAGGGACTAGAGTGGCATGTCCCATTCTCCATTATCCTGGCATTGTCAATTTGATATTAGCAAAATCTTTTTTGAATAATTTCAATCAGGTTATAACACCTGGCTTTTACTTTTAACTGTTTTGGAGAACATCTTTTTAGTCACAGTGGATACAAATGTGTGGAGGCTTTTCATGCCAAATGTGTAACATAGCCTGAATGCAACTGTTGTATAGTAATGTGGGTTCAGTTATGCACAAGAATGCCAGCTTATTGAGACACAAAGTTAGCTAACACCCAACTCTTTTCGCAAGCAATACAAATACATAATAATGTGTCACCCTTTACTTTATCAAACTCTTGAGTTTGAACAGGGAACCAGGGATTTTGAACAAACCAAAAATCAAACACCAGCACAGCGATGAAAACAATACACTGTAGTGATGATCCGTTTCCGTATCATGGCGTGGCCCTGAGCTGGCAATATTGTTTTGTATGATTTAAGTATGTTTTTGTTTTTGTTTTTTTAGCATTTGTGAATCAACAGGCTTGTCCTGAGAAGAGATTAGCTAAGCTGCTAGCATTCAATTTACCTTTGTGACTCAACAAAGTTCAGTACATGAGTTTGACAGCTGTACTTTTCTTTAGAATGTATTAAACGTCCTCAACAAGGACACACCCTTATTAGATACACTACCGGTCAAAAGTTTGGGGTCACTTAGAAATGTTCATTCCAGACAGAATACCAGCTGAGATCAGTTGCATTGTTTTTTTAATCAGGGCAGCAGTTTTCAGATTACATTATGTGTTTACATAATTGCAAAAAGGTTCTTGACTGTTGTAGAAAGAAGTGGCTGAAGAAACGCTTGAAATCCATGCTTTTTGGTCTAAACATCATACCCAAATTAAAAGTGGTCCAGCTCCCATATACGTTGACACTCTGGGGTGTGTCAGGGTGATTCTAGGCCTTACTGACACAGAGTTACAGAGACTAGAATGGAGGTTTTTTTTATTTCCATCCAAGTCATACATCTGTAAAATGATTAGAATACACTGCTGTAAACACATCTGGTGAGATACACAACACAAGGCCATAGCCACATGTCTCCGCTTACTACAGAAAGAATCCAGAAGCCAAAAGACTCAAAAATTGATTTTTATATGATTTTTTTTTTTCTTTTTCTGCAAAGAAAAAGCCAATAAAGTACAAAATAAAACACTTCTCAAATACACAAACACACCCACATCAATCACCTTTCCAATGATGTCAGGCCCACCCCAGAGTGTCAACGTATATGGGAGCTGGACCACTTTTAATTTGGGTATGACGTTTAGACCAAAAAGCATGGATTTCAAGCGTTCAGACAGAAGTGTCTCCAACAGTCAAGAACCTTTTTGCAATTATGTAAACACATAATGTAATCTGAAAACTGCTGCCCTGATTAAAAAAACAATGCAACTGATCTCAGCTAGTATTCTGTCTGGAATGGAGTGGAATGGACATTTCTAAGTGACCCCAAACTTTTGACCGGTAGTGTATATATTTTTTTCAAATCAGGTTTCAGTGTGCTGATTTTCTTTCCTTTTTTTTTTTTTTATTTTATTTTATTTTTTTCTGCTTTTAGCAAGGGATTAAATCTCAGCACCAGTGCAGCCATTGCACCAGGGTTTCCTGTTTTTCTATACTTATGCTGAGCTCAAAAACATGTATTTTTTTATTTACAGTACATTTGTTTTCCTTTTTAAATAAAAAACAAACAAAATCTACTGTTTATTTGTTCTGGTTTTTGGAACCGATTTATAACCTCATTCTCAGTCTTACTTCTCGAACAATGACTACGGTAACTCGAAGGGCACTCGGAGAGCGCAGACCTCCACCAAGGCCATGATAACAAGAGTTAGCAAAAGTAAAAGAAATAATTTGTGTATCCACACTGATTCAGATCCGCTCCAAAATTTAAGGTGAATCGAATCAGACTACTAGAAAGACTGAATGTGTCACAGAATCCCACTTTTTTATAACTTTCATTATTCAGTTTGTCTTCTAATCAGAGATATTCTAACGATATCACATCTAATGAAACTGCTTCATAGTCACAAAGTGCGTGAATCAAAAACATGAATAATATTGTACTCATTTTTATCAAACCGGTTGCAGCTACGGTTGGATAATGTATGGTAGGAACGCAAGACAAGTATTTATAATAGGACCGTTCAAACCCAGGGACAATTCAAAATGCTTTGCATAAGGACGGAAGGAAAAAAAAAACATTAGACATAAAATAATATACTAGAACTACAGGTAGAGTACAGTTAATAATAGCCCCAAATTCAGAAATGCAAATAAAAGTGCTGTAGATAAATGTATCAATCAAATGTACAAGAAAGCCGCAGTTTAGAATTTTAAGAAGATTAAGAAGTTGGTTCCATCTTTGTCTTTGGTTCTGCTAGCCGACTGTTTCTTCAACATCTAAAAGACCTACTGGGCTTCACATTAAAGGATATCGGAGGTGTATTTTGGCCCCAGTAATTAACTGATGCTTCATAGATCAGTTAAGCCATTAATTAGAACAAATCTGGGGTGCCAGTTTGTGAACAATCCATTGCAAAGTGTGTATCCTCTCAATTTAGTAATAATAATGCAGTTATACATGTTGATAATTCATTCATACTTGCTCAGGGGTTTCTCACTTTCTTAGGCCATCATGTCTACAGTTATGAATGTTAAGAAGTCGTTATTAACGGGCTTTATTAATTAACTCTGTGCTAATAGGTAATATATATTTTGGTCCCTTGTCTGCAGCTCTTTTGTGGAAGTACGTGGTTAAACAGTTTAACCAGTCAACCCAAGAGTATTTTATTATTGGTGGTGTATAATTGATCTGTAAAACATTAGTACATTATTTATTAAGAACTAGGAAGGCACTTTGAGATCGCAGACATCCACCAAGGCATCTCACAATGTTAATGCAGTAGGCTATGGATTTTCCCAGTTGGGAACTCATTTAGTCGACTATTCCGATATCACATGAATGCAGCACAAATGCCCTATTTCGCAATGTTAACAAAGTAAAAAAAATAATAATTTGTAGTGTCCGTCCCGTGATTCGGATCTGCTCCAAATTTTGATGGCTTCTTCCTTGGCCCGTGCTACACCCTTCCACCAAGTTATATAAAAATCGGGCCAGTAGTTTTTCCGTAATCCTGTTGACCCTTTATAAAGGATGCCAAAATATCTCCAATGATGTCAGGAGATCTTTCAGTCGGAGCGTCTTTTGTGCTCTTATGGTGCACTCTACATTTCCTTTATCATGTTGAAGAAAATGTATTTAACATAAGCCCATATATATATATTTTTTATTCCACTACATTTATTTGACAGTTCTAGTTACTTTGCAGATTCAGATTATTAATAAAAACAATATAAATCAACTAAAAAATGATGTTGCTGCAACATTAAAGTACTCAATAATACATCACTAATGATAATGCAGGGATATTATTATTCTGAAATGGGCGCATTGCGACTTTTACTTGTAACAGAGTATCTTTACACTGCAGTATTGCTACTTCTACTTACCTAAAAGATCAGAGTACTTCTTCCACTACTGTGAGTACTGATAGTTCTCTGTATCCAGAGGGTCTGGGTGAAGTGTTTGGAAACCACCACCAGGTGGAGGGGTTGGACTGTAAAACTGTCGGTGAAGGTAGAGCCTTGGCTTTTATGGCAGCCCACTCTTTCCTGTTTTCTGTGTTGAACCTCGGTTTGCTCATCAAATTTAATTAATTAATTACTTTTATTTACAGTAAACAGAAGTCGGGAGTGTTCCACTATTGGCAGAACATACACTGCCTTTGGTTTTTAATGGGTTAGTGATGCCTCATGCCACAAATATTGCTCCGACTTTATTCAATTTCAAATTGCTTCCAACTACATTGAGTATTTTTCATGAAATACTTTAAATTCTAATATCGATTCTGGCTCTCACCACAGGCATTACTGATGTAAAATTGTTTCTATACAGTTTGTTGTGAAAACACACAGTTCCTTTTAATACACAGACACACACAACTTGAATATCCACAACAGTTTTACTAAACAAAAACCAAGAATGAGTTTAGGTTCATTTTAGTGTAAAAGATCACAACAATAATGATCAGTGAACACTAAAGGAAGGAAGAACATATCTTGAGACACATGCATTGCTTGAGTAAACTCCACCACACTGATATAGTACAGATGATTTGGCAACAGTCTTGGCAAGAACTTCCTGTTTGGGAAATAGGAGGCAGGCACTGGTACGTACGTGCTGTAAAGGAATGCAACTTACACAGAGTGAGTAATAGCACTCCCAACCACCGCTCTCTGCTGACGTCAAGACAGCAGGCAAGCTAGAACAGGCTGCACTCGTCTGCAGTAGGAAAACTACAATCAAGGTGTGACTGACAGCCGGAAGTCATCTTAAAGCCACAGTTGTTTCTTTTGAAACTCCAGTCAGTCTGATCTGGCAGTGTTGTCATGACTCAGGCTGTTTGTGGTGAAGGGTTATTTTGTTGCTTAACTAATTATAAATGCCATTTTGAATGTGTATCGTATCAATATAGGTCATCTACCAAAGCCTATACATTTGAATGTTTGTGACTTGGGTGAGAAATTAAAGCTCTTTATGAGAATATGACAGTTCTGAGAAATGTGACTTGAACAAATGTCAAAAGTGCACTCTCTGTTGTCCTACAGTGCCTCCTTACTCAGCCTAATTGTGCATAATGCTGACTCCACATTCAGAATCGACTTAAAATGATATCTGCCCTGCTGACTCTTCCAGCATGTGTCCTCAGTTTAGTTATTAACCTGGAACTTCCCAATAGCTGGCCAGCTGTGAGGGTGGGACGATCTTTGACTGTAAGTCTCTTTTGTAGCCTGCAGATTATTTCCACAGGGAGCCGAGCAGGCATCAGGAAATTCCTGAATGCGAGGGGAGTCAGGTCTTTCCAAGTGTGACTCTGCAAAGTCTGAGTCACCCCCCCCACACACACACACACACACACACACACACACACACACACACACACACAAACACCAGCGACGTACAATAGAAGCTTGATAGGAGGAAGTATGAGTACACTGTCAGGTGTACCATGTCTCTTCATGCCCTTATCATTTCAAAACTTACAAAAGACAGGGGAGTGTCTTGCACTACATTTGAGTACCGTATTTCCAGTTCATGCTACTTTATACTTCTACTCCACTACACTTCAGAGGGAAATATTGTACTTTTTTACTCCATTGAAATGATCTGACAGCTTACAGTAAGCCTACTAGTTACTTTTCAGATTCATATTTTAAACACAAGCTTATAAAATACAAATAGTTCGGAATAGAACGGAATAGTTCGACATATTCAGCATTATGCTTATTTGCTTTCTTGCCGAGAGTTAGATAAGAACATCAATGCCATTCATAATATGAAGCTTTACAACCAGCAGCTGGTTAGCATAGGTTAGCATAAATACTGGAAACAGGGGGAAACAGCTAACCTGGCTCTGTTCAAAGGTGAGCACAAATCCACCTACCAGCACCTCTGAAGCTCACTAATTAACAAAGTACATTTCCTTTGGACAGTCAGGCTACCTCCACTGTTTCCAGTCATTGTGCTAAGCTAAGCTAACTGGTAGTTAGTGGTAGGTTCATATTTAGCATGCAGACATGAGAGTGGTATGAATCTTCTCAAAAAGCACTGTCTAGTTCAGTGGTTCCCAAACTTTTTCACGTGAAGGACCCCTAAACTGACACAAATTAGCCCAAAATTACCCCAGTTTGATAAGATTTTTGCTTTTAGATGTTTTATTACAGAAATTGTATGAAGCCCATGACCAAAATAGTGATACATTCTGCATTCTGGAATTTTAGTAAAAATAACCAATTTCCCTTTTTGCATGGGCCCCCCTGGAACCTCATCAAGGACCCCTGGCGGTCCCCGGAACCACTGGTCAGTTGGGGCCCCTTGTCAGCCCTCTAAACATCTCAGATGGCTTAATTCAAAGAACTGTTCTAGGACCAAAAGAGGTTTAACTATTAAACGTGTGTTTTTTCTTCCTTCTTTTCTCATTAATCATCACATGACCCTTTAAATGACATTGAGACCCTTTAGAGGGGCCTGACCAGTGGACTAAACTACCAAACTGTATACCTTAAGTAAAAGAATCTTACTACAGTAAAATGCTACTTACGTATTAATGCTTCAGTATTAACAATCTAACAATGTGATAATATATCAGTCACAGAGACCATTTTATGCAGCACAAGTACTTTCACTTGTGCATATTGCCGATAACACCTTGGTACTGTACGTATGACTTTGAAAGCAGGACTTCTACTTGTAATGGAGTATTTTTAAATTGTCGTATTGGTACTTCAGGAAAGGATCTGAGGACCAAATGACTCAAATGGGGGGGGGGGGGGGGGGGGGGGGGACTGTGTTGTTGTTCTCATTAAACTGCAGCCTCTCTTTTTTTGTGTGTTACGTGTGTTGAGACACTCACCCGTGAGCAGTTCCTCTTCCTGTTCCTGTACCGTGGCTGCTGCTGTTGAGGACCAACCGTCAAGATGCAGAAATCGATTTGACATGTGGTACCTCGACTGTCATAGGCTCAGTTCATGCATGTAGGTCACAGAGTAAATACTAAGAGGCTGGAGCCGGTGCTTCCCCCTTAGTGCGCTTCAAAGCTCCCGCATCCTTCCTCTTGCTGAACGCAGCAAGAGGAGTGATGACGTTAAAGACATATGGTCCATATGTAAACAAAGCTGGCTGACCTGCCTGTCTCACCACAGATGTCACCACTGTGTATATTGGGTTATTGTTGATGTTTTCTTCATAGCAACTCTGGAAAAAAAAAGATGACACATTGATGCACCACCGAGTATGTCATTGATTGTGTGTTTATCACAACAAGTTTATGGAATGAGGTGAAAGGTAAGACGCCAACGGTCACATAGTTAAACTAATGTGGGTGGAATGTTTTTTTATGGCTGCCACCATCGTTAACACATCCTACTTCCTGTTGAGTAATTTTTACATGTCAAAGCCCACACATGACTACTACTACTACTACTACAGTGCCTTGCGAAAGTATTCGGCCCCCTTGAACTTTTCGACCTTTTGCCACATTTCAGGCTTCAAACATAAAGATATAAAACTGTAAAAATTGGGCATGCAAAATGATTCAGCCCCTTTACTTTCAGTGCAGCAAACTCTCTCCAGAAGTTCAGTGAGGATCTCTGAATGATCCAATGTTGACCTAAATGACTAATGATGAAAAATAGAATCCACCTGTGTGTAATCAAGTCTCCGTATAAATGCACCTGCTCTGTGATAGTCTCAGAGGTCCGTTTAAAGAGCAGAGAGCATCATGAAGAACAAGGAACACACCAGGCAGGTCCCAGATACTGTTGTGGAGAAGTTTAAAGCCGGATTTGGATACAAAAAGATTTCCCAAGCTTTAAACATCCCAAGGAGCACTGTGCAAGTGATACTATTGAAATGGAAGGAGTATCAGACCACTGCAAATCTACGAAGACCCGGCCGTCCCTCTAAACTTTCAGCTCATACATGGAGAAGACAGATCAGAGATGCAGCCAAGAGGCCCATGATCACTCTGGATGAACTGCAGAGATCTACAGCTGAGGTGGGAGACTCTGTCCATAGGACAACAATCAGTCGTATACTGCACAAATCTGGCCTTTATGGAAGAGTGGCAAGAAGAAAGCCATTTCTTAAAGATATCCATAAAAAGTGTCGTTTAAAGTTTGCCACAAGCCACCTGGGAGACACACCAAACATGTGGAAGAAGGTGCTCTGGTCAGATGAAACCAAAATCAAACTTTTTGGCAACAATGCAAACATTATGTTTGGCGTAAAAGAAACACAGCTCATCACCCTGAACACACCATCCCCACTGTCAAACATGGTGGTGGCAGCATCATGGTTTGGGCCTGCTTTTCTTCAGCAGGGACAGGGAAGATGGTTCAAATTGATGGGAAGATGGATGGAGCCAAATACAGGACCATTCTGGAAGAAAACCTGATGGAGTCTGCAAAAGACCTGAGACTGGGACGGAGATTTGTCTTCCAACAAGACAATGATCCAAAACATAAAGCAAAATCTACAATGGAATGGTTCACAAATAAACATATCCAGGTGTTAGAATGGCCAAGTCAAAGTCCAGACCTGAATCCAATCGAGAATCTGTGGAAAGAACTGAAAACTGCTGTTCACAAACGCTCTCCATCCAACCTCACTGAGCTCCAGCTGTTTTGCAAGGAGGAATGGGCAAAAATGTCAGTCTCTCGATGTGCAAAACTGATAGAGACATACCCCAAGAGACTTACAGCTGTAATCGCAGCAAAAGGTGGCGCTACAAAGTATTAACTTAAGGGGGCTGAATAATTTTGCACGCCCAATTTTTTGAAAATATTTGAAATATCCAATACATTTCGTTCCACTTCATGATTGTGTCCCACTTGTTGTTGATTCTTCACAAAAAATTACAGTTTTATATCTTTATGTTTGAAGCCTGAAATGTGGCAAAAGGTTGAAAAGTTCAAGGGGGCCGAATACTTTCGCAAGGCACTGTGTGTCAAGGCTTCTGAGATTTCACAAGTGTACAGCTGAGAATTTAATGTACATTTTATTGTTTTACTTTTCAGCAGCTTGTCAACAAAACAGTGTTGTTTCTTTTTTTTTCTCTGTTACATTTAATACGTCACATTTTGTCCCTTTCAGGCAGGGCTACCTTTTTAAAATGGGAGTTAAAGACCTGAATATAATTTTTGTGCCTGCATAATTGTCAGGGACATTTCACATTGCATATATATATAATAAGCAGAGCCACACATAATCTGTGGATGCAGAATTTCACAGAATATCCCAGAGATTTTTAGCAGATGTTAAACAAATTATGAAAAATCAATTTTTCTGGGATTTGGGGTGCTATTTTGTCTCTGGTGCTTCCACACGCATACAAACTTAGAAAAAAAAACATCCATGCTGTTTTGAGTGAGATACGGGTTTCTGAACGTATCCTGCCTTCAGTCTCTGGGTGAGCTGGTCAAAATCAGCAGGGCTGTCTACGTCATTGGCCGAAACATTTGGTGTGTGCTAACCACCTTAGCTAATACCACATCAGCTAGCTGTTTCTCCAACTTCGGTCAGTACAAGGCAGGATTATTCGGGAGACTTCTTCTAAACGAGGGCGCACTTCCAACTTTGCGTATAATACCTGCAGACGAGGGACATGTGGGTAGTTCTATACAATTTCTTTTGTAGATTAGGGTGAACTCATGTGTGTTGTAGCAGTGTTTTGCCATTGAGAACAAGGTGGCTAACCGCTAGCGGCACTAGCAGCAGCGCTAGCAGCAGCGCTACCGGTTAGCCACCTCAACACACAGGGTGAAAAGAGGAGCTACAGCAATGTGCAGTACAACAAAAATATGGTGTTTTTTGAAAATTAAACCATGTAAACCTATTCTGGTACAACTTCAAAATACAATTATGAACCTGAAAATGAGCATAATATGGGCACTTTAAAAAAAAAGATAACTAATGTTAACACATCTTCACCCCAAGCAGAAATCAGTTTGCTAAATTCCGCAGATTAAAAGATTAAAAATAATTTGCAGATTCCATTTGGGTCTGCTAATGATATATGACACATCAGCCAGTCATACAAGTTAAAACTCCTGCAGAGCAGTTGGTTCGATTAAACTATGTTCATCTTTCATCCCCTGATATAATTTATGTGTATAATTTACAGTAAGTGCCCCTCTCATGACTTGTGTTTTTGGTGGTGGCATTTTTTTTATGTGTTAGACGACACATTTTCAGTTCCATATTTTTCACAATTTCCAATGCCCAGTTGTCAAAATATAACTGGATGTCAGCCAATTGAGCAGCGTGTCAGAGTGTCTGGTAATCCAGAAAAGTTTTAGAGGAGAGCTTTGAGGAATAGTGCAATGGGCTGAACTTTCAATATAGAAAGTGTGGCACCTCGAAAAACTAGTTGGATGTTTTCCTTTTATAAAGTCTTGCAATAATGAAATACATAAGACATTACTGAGGTCTACTTGTGTGTGTGTGGAGGAGCCAGTATGATAACAGTGTTAAATCAACGTTGGCTCATATCTGTTGAGAAGGGATTTGTTGACTGTGAATGATTGTCTTTATGTGAAGTGACCCTGACTTCCACCACCAATTCTATTGAACATATGATATGAGAATGATAAGGGGAAAATGTTACCAGTTCATTATTTAATATGTCTGAAATAAAGTGTGTCAAATGCCATCTTTTGTTCACTGGTGAAAGTACATTTACTGCTGAACTTTAGTGCACACTTTAGGTACTTGTACTGTATTTTACTTGGAGAATGTATTTTTTCTTTTTAATAACTTACCATTTCATACTACTTTATACTTCTACCCCACGACAGTTCAGAGAAAAATATTTTCGTTATTTATTTGACAGCTATAGTTACTTGTTACTTAACTTATTAAGATTTTAGACACAAATCATACAATCGGCTTGTAAAAGTTGATGCATTGTTATAGATCAGACTACCTAACAGAATATAAAGTTATATTTTTTGCAAAACCTCAAACAATCATAATAGGATATGTATATATTAATGCATCCATAATATTTCAATTATATCCAATTATACAAACATATAACACTCTAAAACATATAACACTCTAAAATCTGCTTAAGTTCATTTTGTTGATATTACTGATGTACTTTTCTTGAGTAAAGGTTTAAATGCAGGATTTTCTATTGTAATGGGATGAATTGGAATTGTGGTATTTCTACTTTCATGTAAATGACGTGAATATTTCCTCTGTCACTGCTTTCTTTTTCTTTTTTTGCAATAAATGGTGTACCATATTGGGAAATATTATTTCATAGTCATATTTTAACATTTTACAAAAGCTGGTGCCACTTTCTGTTGTGTGCTTTAAAAACGTATCAGTTACATTCAAATGTATTCTGGGCGATCAATTTAGTCCCAAATGGCACTTAACATTTTTCATACAGCTTCAGTTTACAGTAACGTTCTATCAGGCTTTGTTTACTTATTAATGTATACATTGATTTATTAACGATACTTTGTACATTATTACAGTGTTCTGCATGCAGTAAGGAAACACCTGTTGATCACTATGCATAAAGCATCAATTATCGCTTCATACGCTGCGAGTGCATTTGAAAAGAACTCTTCTTACACACAAATTGAGCCAATGCTCGTTTTGCAAGGATGGCCTGATGTTACACAAGATCTGGGCAGTGATACTTGACACTGTGTAGTGACCGCAAGTCACTTCTGCACGTCAGTTTAATGTTTTTCACAGTCATCTACAGCACAAATAGCAGAAGTGAACTAAGATGTTGAAATCTTGGTGCACTTCAAGACAGATCATGTTCTGGTCCGTTTACCGTAGCTCAGGCGGTCTGGCTTCCCGTTACAACCCATGGTCCGGATATCCGGTGTTCCTTTCACTTAGAGGAGGAACTGTAATTAAACAAGCAAAATCACGGTGTTAAAATCACCAATACTTAAAAATCACATTTAGAAATACTATACTTTCGCTAGATTAATTCTGACTGGTGTCTGTTAGAAGAAGAATAAAGGATGACTATCAATATTTTACATTTTTCTTATTGTCAACCAATCCCATAAAAGGATGAAATGATCTAGGTAGCTAAAGTCGGATAGATCTTATTCACCTGTGCCACAGACCTCCGCTGTTGTCCAAAAGCTATTAAAAACACACCAATGAGCCATACTGTTGCACTGAGTGAAATGTTCTTTCATTATGATGGACATAGGCACTGTAGTTTTTTTTTGACTCAATACCACCTACAGCATCCTGCTGCTGTGAATACTCACTGGAGCACCAACTGTTTATTAATCTGTGGCTGAAAATAGTCCCCAACAAATACACTATTTATTCTTGTTTGAGTAAAGTTTGCTAAAAACTACATTGCTCAGCCGTTTTAGGAAATTACAGAGTATTTATTTATGACTTATTTTTAAAGATTAATGTCTCCAGTGGGAACCAATGAGCTTGGGGCTGAGTTCAACAGACAAGGAACTGAGAAATGTACTGAGAGACAGATTAGACTTGGTTTTGGTCCTATGGTTTTCCATGGGATTTGTTGACTGAAATAAAAGCATTGAATATTGCCAGCCTTATCCCTTTTAGATGCATTGCAAACTATGTAAAAATCAAATTTTAACCAAATTGATAGAACATAGTAATTACAGTGTTATCATTTTGTGTAGATTTGTATTTTTGTAATTACCGTGAAGAAAAGTCAAAAGTCTTGCTTTGTCCAAAATCCAAAGATATTCAGTTTAATATCATGTGTGAAAAAGAAAAGCATGTAATCCTCATATTTGAGAAGCTTGAAACAGCAAATATTTGACATCTTTGCTTATATATATATATATATATATATATATATATATATATATATATATATATATATATATATATATATATACATTTTTGATAATAAAAATCACTTTTATTTTTTATGTTATTTGTTTATTTGATAGGGACCATGCATATTTATGAACAATGTTGTATAAAAAACACCATGTAAATATGCCAGAATTAGTAAAAAAATAACTACCGGTACTTTTCATCTGCAGTCGCTAGGCAGGTGACATAGAGACAGCCAGCAGTCATACAGCACTCATCCACTCACTATAAATGAAAAGGTACACATAATGGTGATGACATATAGCTACATTAACAAAACAAACAAAAATACATGATGACGAAGACATTATTCATCCACCTCTACACTGCATTCATTTTAACAGTGAAAGTGTATGGGTGATGAAATGTGTGTTTTAGAGTGATTTTATTATCAAAATAGTTGCCATTTAATTTTCTGTTGATCGACTGATCAATGTATCGACTAATTGTTGTAGCTCTTTACCATATATATCAATTTGTGTCATACCCGTTTCTAAATAACCTTGTTTGTTGAAGCTGCAACAAACCCCATCTGTTTTGCTCCATGTTTACTTGAGCTGGGGATCAATACTTGATACCTTTAAAGTATTGGCCGAAATAACCCAGTACCAAGTAGTATCAACACTTTTCCAGTCAAACGATACCTGTATTCAATCTTTTTTGTACCCAGATCTAAAAAAGAATGACTATTTCTATGTTGTTGTTTTATTTATTTTTACCGCAAGCTTTCTTCGGTTTAATGTGACATGTGTTTGGCCTACTACCGCAGCAGCTACAACCAATACAGTCGGTGGTCTAGTGAAGTCGAGCGAGGTGTATTGGACAGAGTTGGCAGTTCAGCGTGCTGAGATGCTTACATTCACAAAATGTGTATTGAATAAAGTGGGAAAAAGTAGTCTAAAAGTATTCTACTAGTATTGGTACCACTTTAATGGTAATCGTAATCGTGATTTTTTAAATAATATCCAGCCCTAATGTTCACAGTGTCATTTCAACACTCTTCTGTAGGTTGTGGTATTTGTGATGTAAATCAGCAACAAATGTATTATGTATCAGCTAGTCTCGCATTGCCAGACCTTACTCCTGGCTATACCACACATACATTCTGGGACAGGAGAAAAAAAATAAAGCTCTGGGTTGTTTGCATTTCTTTAAACCAATCACAATCGTCTTGGGCGGCTCCAAGCTCCGGACGCAGCGACGGTGGCTAGCACTGGTGGAACATTTGCACATACAATATTAAATGAAGTTCACTGTTCACATAATACAGTAACATAGGCTTAAATTTAAATTAGCTGGATACATGGTTAAACGTAATTTTCTCCAACCAGCGTATCGCTGTGTGTACTTTGTCCACAGCAATCCCCACCAATCGGTCCCAAAACGTCCCAGTTAGAGATGTTAAATGCTGTAAACATATTCTTTGTAAATCTTTCCAATCATTCCCCGAAAGAACCAAGCAGGACTGTCTCGATGCACAATCAAAAACCTTCAAAACCTGCTATTTTCAGCGTGTAGCTTGCTAGCTCGAAGACCGTTTCCCGAAGCAAAAGGATTCCGAGCTCGGCAACACACGAAAAGTGGAAGGTGAGGATCACGTCAATTTTCCTGGAAATGTACTTCCGATGATCCTAACTATGTATCAGCTGACATACTGTCAAACTAAACGAGCCAGAAAAACTGGACCAAAGCCAAATTAATTAATTAAAAGTGTTAATAGGAGGTTAAGTTTTCATCATTTCATCAACTTTCTTTAATTTGGGAAACACAATCTGATACAACGTTTTAAAGTCGTTTGAGGAACAAAAAACTACTAATAAGCGTCAAAAAGACATACTAACATGAATCATAGATAAAAGAAAATCTTCTATTTCTCAACAACTGGTACAGAGTGGACATTAGTGACAGGTGTGTGTGTGTGTGTGTGTGTGTGTGTGTGTGTGTGTGTGTGTGTGTGTGTGTGTGTGTGTGTGTGTGTGTGTTTTTATTGCAGTGTCAGAGGAGTTTTTTTAGGAGGCCAGTTGGCCTGGGGAGGGGCTGTGATGCAACGAGGAGTTTACGGACAGACACTGCCCATTGACGGTAAAATGAGGAAAGAGGGTTGGGCTAAACTTTCAAGAAAAGAGGTCATCCTGTGTGGGAATTTCCCTCTCTCCTGTCAGCATGTGAGCCAGGAGCAGGGAAAGACTGTGTGGAGATCCAATAGGAAACAAGGGGTCATCGAAGAAAGAATGCCTAGAATGTTTAAATGGATCTTTGCCAACACTGACAGCTACAACGAGAGCTGCAAGAGCAGGAAATGTGCTGAGAAAGTCACAACATGGAGTGCATGGATGTCAAATCATTAACGCGTGATATGAAACAATACTTTGTTTCTGCGGTTTTATTAATTATGTTTTAAAAGATCTACAACTTTTCTTGAAATCTGTAATAACAAATTATCATGTTAACTTGCATTGTTTTGTAGGCCTAAAGCCAGGCCCGGCTACTTAACAGCTATTGTCCTGTTCATGGAGGATTACATTGTCTTATTCAAATGTGGGTGTAGCATTCTTCAAGTAGTGATCTGTTAGAAAGGGAGGATGTTGCACAACAGTTTAAAAGCTAAACTGTTCCATCATTGAGTGTGGTGAAACATCCACTGTGTTTAAAATGTCATCCCTCACAGCACAAAACAGCAACAGCTTTGTATACTTTATTTAGAGAATATAAAATTATGTTTAAATGCCAATAAAGTAAATATGTCCCCTCTTAAAAAACTAGCAAAGGAAGTTTTCCCTGTCCTCAGCTGTCTGAAGTGAGAGTTGCAAAAACATTCCCCACCCTGAATTTACAAGGATCACCTACAAATCCCACCTTGCCTCTTTCTTTATCCTCTCTGTCTGAGGCTGATACGTTTCATAATGTGCACACAGTCAAATGCAGTCTGAGGGCTTGGTAAAATTCACAGCAAACAAATAGTCCACTTATCTATCATGTCTGGTGTAACCTACTTTGTCACTCCCATTTTTAACTTCTTCATTTTCTGAGTGTTTTCCACTTGAGGGTTAAACCAGGTTTGCTCAGGATTATAGGTATCTCGCCTGCGCTGACTCACAGCCAGGTCTTTTGGCTGCAGAAGCGAGACCTGAGGTGATGTGAGGAGGTTAGTTGCTGATTAATTTTCATGCAACCTTGAACCCCTCTCTGGGCCAGTGGACCCAACAGACTATTGACAGAGCCATGTGCTAAAGATAAAGCTAACATTTCTGTGCTGCGTGCCTTTTTTTGTGCTGTTCTCAGCAGTATCGTTTCAGTATAAATTGTATGGATCTATTTCCTGATCTGAGACTTTGAGGGTTAGTGAACAAGTTAACACAGGAATGCAAATGGAATTGGCATTAATGAATATCAATAGAAAAACACAATTTCACTTATCAATCCTCATTTATATTCTAGATTCAGTAGCATGTGTCTCTATCACTGTACAAGGGCACTGGTCTAACCACTGAATGCCATGTTCTGCTTTGTGGAAAAAAAGTGTGATGATGGTGGTCTGAGGCATTTTCAAAATGTCTTTAGCCTTACTGATACAAAATTCACTCTATGTCCAAAAATTCCTTCCAAATTCCTTTAGCATGTTTATTTCTCTTTCAATTTTGGAATATTGGCCTGAAAAAGATTGCAAATTTGCCTTATTGTTGCGCCAGTTAATTGAATCTGCAATATGTTGTAGTGAAACACACCCTAATACACAGTCTGACTATCATGAATGTGTGAATATTTAAGTCAGGCACAACACCACTGTCTGCCCTTGCTTGAAAAGGAGAAAAGAAATTACAAATGAAATTGTTTAGAGAAAGTATAAATCTGTTTAATTCAATAAAATATCAAGTACAATTAAAGCATTTCCCCTTTCGATATTAAATAATTAGACTTATTTCATTCATTGGCAATACTATTACAAAGAGTTGCATCATTTCACTGCAGCACAACTCTTCCCTTGACAACCATTGGTCCAGAAACACAAAATGTAGAAATCCACTCGCATGTATGTAAAATATGCACCGAAATACTGCATACACAACAATTACATCTGAGAATAAAGCTATGGTGACTTGTGAATAATGGTGAATGATAGCGCAATCCATGCACCCACTGCTTCAGTCCCATTATTGTCTCTGTAAACTGGTGCTCGCTGTCTTCACCTGTGAAGCGTACTGTTTTCAACACTTTAAGTGGATCACCTCAGGCTCTAAAGTCCATCAATGATTAGACAAGCAGCCCGGAGGTCTGTGTGGAGTCTCTGCTGGAGGTTCCTAACATTGTCCGGTGGCAGAGAGCAGGTTGCGCAGGGTGGCCAGCTCTCTGGACAGCTGCTCTACACGCTTTTGTAAACGATCGTTCTCCGCTGCCAGTTCCAGCACTTTATGTTGGGTCTCCAAGTTGCGCATTTTGGCTTTGTCCCTGCTCTTCCTCACGGCGAGGTTGTTCCTCTCCCGCCTCACCCTGTACTCGTCACTGTCCTTGTCAAGGCGTTTCTTTGATTTCCCGCTAGACATTTTGCCACTGTGCGATGGTGACCTGCTTTTACCTGACGGGGCAGGTGTGCCGGGCGGGCTGGAGCAAGTCGAGGACGCGGTGGAGATGTTACCAATACTCCCGCTGGTGGACTGGTAATGAAGGTAGGACCTCATGTCAAAACCTGACGACCCGTTCTCCATCTTCACGTCTTCCGGACTGTCGTCTCGTTCAGCGGCAGCTGCGGCGGCAGCAGCTCTGTAGCGGCTCCCGATGAGTTCAGGGCTGAGCACACTATCCACACGGGTCTCCTGCAGCTCAGCGTAACCCAGCGCGTAGGACTCCCTGGGGTCCCTCAAGTTGTCGCACTGATTCGTCTCCAGCTCGTTCAACAGCGAATAGTTCTTGTAGTTATGTAAAGCTGCAGCTCTCTTGATTTTGCTCTCCGCCAGGAAATCTGAGAAAACGTCCCCCTGCTGCTGCTGCTGCTGCTGCTGGTGGTGGTGGTGGTGGTGTTGGTGCGTCTGCGCCGCCAGTTGCGGGCAGAGCAAAGCTGAATCCAGGTAAACGCTGAAGTCTATCGCTCTCTCCCGCTCTTCAATGCCCAGCTCCGTCATCGAGTCGCCGAGCTTCCAGTATGAGCCGTTGCTGGTGGGACTGATAATGCTGTCTCTACTGTGGATAGCAAATCCGCCCTCGTCGTAGAAGCCGGCTACTTCCATGGATCTTAACACCCGCCGGATTGCAGGAGCATGGAGGGCTGAGATGAGACGCCCAGGGAGGTTTTGGTTCAGTTGCCTCAGTTGTGAAATGGCTCGAGTGTCGGAATGCCACGAGTTTAAAATCCCCGTGTCACCGTCTGTGTGACAACATGCAGTGAAACTACTTTGAAGAGGCTGTGCTCATGGATTGGGAGGAATTGACAGGTCTTCCTGTCTCGGGAGGTTTTATCATAGCTCCTCTAGACACGCGGGGCGTGGTTTTAACTGGGCAGGTGTGTGACGCGCAGCGAGGAGCCAACCGGACAACCTGTGCTGCTTTTGGAGAACCTATCCCGCAATCAACTATTCAAAAACCGAACTTAATCCGTTTTTTTATGTGTGTGGCATTTGTGATAGTTTGTTGTGGTATAGACTTTTGGCGCAGCAGCAAAATAAAGAGCGCAAATGCCACAATTGTGGTTTTCACAACATAACGAAACTTAAGACAATACACAAATAAAAAGTGAAAATACAAAATAACACCAGTCTCTTTGCCCACAGTGCCAACTGTCACAACCGAATGGGGTGACTACTTTTAACCAGCATATGTTGACAACACGTCCATTCACGCCCTCTACAGTCACATCTCATCATCTCGACAAAAATGAACACAAAAAAAATCACACTCAGTGGCAACCATTTTCTAAATTAATGCGTAATCAGCCTCTAACAATGATTCTTATGAAACCATCCCTACAAATCTCTAGACAGCTGTTTCCCCACAACACACACCGATACTAGTTTAAACCAGACTGTAGTCGTGAGGGCTGGTGTAGGTAGCCTACTTAGTCAGCATGGGTTATGTCTTTAAACACTTAAATGTGTTCTCATTAAGGTCCAAGACGAATTTCTATGAGACATAATGATTTTCCTCTCAGAACATTAACCATTGTGTTGTCTTTTAACCCTTGTGTTGTCTTCGACCATGCAACTTGTTATACTCCCAGGTAAAAAAAATGAAAATTAACCCTTTTTAGACGCTTTTTTTTATGTTTCTTCAAGAATCCCTTTTCTTGCGTTTTTTTTCACCACCGGATTCACCATTAACATCAACTTATTAGGCTAGTTTTACACTTTTTTTTGGAATTCATAATCAATAAACCTCATTTATATGAAAGTAGCCTATAGCCTACCCTATTTTTTTAGTTGTATGTATGTAGTATGTAGTATTAACTATTTTGACAAATACTTACGATTCAGTGGATAATCACAGACTGTCACAGTTTATTCAGATACTGTTTAGAAAGCGAGAGATGTCATAGTTTTTTCAAATGCTATAAAAATTGAATAAAACACCCAAAATTCAATGAAAGTAGTGAACTGATCCTAAATTTGACCTGCGATGAGCGTTGCATGTAACCATCCGTGTTATTTTTGGGACAATTTGGTTGAAAGAGACCCAAAAGTCTGATTCGGAAACGGGTAAAATTTGACCCGAGGACAACAGGAAGGTTAATAGTAAAGATCTCACAAACTGGTATTAAGAACCGGGCACGGTGACTTGGCTCAGGTGCCAAAACAGGTCTTGGTATCATATGCACATGCTTAGTAGGTCTAATGAGCCTCAATTCCCACACGCTCCCCAAAACTTGACTCGCAGCTCTACTTATATACACTACCATTTTTAATCGGAGCTGCGTAATGTCGATTTAATGTGGGGTCTTACTGCCATCTTGTGGTGAGCTACAAGAATGTACAGAAGCGACATTCAGCAACGGAAAATATAGTGGACCCCCCCCCCAGCATTATGCATGCACCAGTGTTCCAGGTTATTATGGGACTGATTAATGTTTGTGACTTTATTGCTGTATTTTTATTTTTGTTTTGTAGACTCTGCTGTTACCTGAAAATGTGATTCCATTACCAGATTAACTGTTAGGAGGTCCTGGTGCAAAAAGTTGCTGTTGGAGTAGAAGTATAAAGAAGCATAAAATGGAGATACTCAAGAAAGTACAAGTACCTAAAAATTGTACGTATACATATACTTGCGTATATGTACTCAGTTACTTTATACCACTTGTCCATAGTGAAAGCTGTCTGTTATTAACTTCTCTGGCTTTTAACAATAGGGGAGAGCGGGGTATGTTGTCACACTTTTCACACTGTCTAACATTTACTGAGCACCATACATCACAATGGTATAAATGGCATACCAAATGAAAGAAGGGAGGGAGTCTTGGGAACATATATGTTGTATTCATAACATTTTCATATCTTATCTCATTACAGAGTTGTAGACTGTTGAATAGAGAATGTGCACTTGTGACAATTTGCCTCATCAGCAGGTAAATACTACTTATTTGTGAATATTGATTTTAATTTTTAAATTCAAACCAGAACTGGAAATTTAAACAACCATGCCAAGAGAATCTGGAAAAACAATACACATTTCAATCAAAACACATTAAGTGCAAGACCACTTTAATTTGAACTTTAAACTCTAACATTATCTGGCTTGCACATAGATTCATGATAACTGCATGGAATGCTGCAGATAACTTGCTTTACTTAACATGTTTAACCTCTGAACTAAACAGATGCCTTGTATTTGACTAATCAGACTTGTCTTCACAGACACAATTATGGCACACATAAATTGCCTGGCCTAAGGTGCAAGCATCATGGGCCCATTTGTTGCATTTTACACATTTTACCCAGGTCTCTTTTGGACAACTGTTTGAAAGTGGCTCCACACAGACGAGGCAGAAGCACTCTTCATCATCTGATGATGACTCTTGTATAATTTTTCTTCTTTTAGCTTCCTTGTTCTTCATAGGTCCAGATTTTGATTTTTGAGATAGAGCATCAAATGGTGGAGTTATGAGCAGTGTGACAACTTACCCCGCTCTCCCCTACATTTGATTGTATAATCAAATGTTTTTATGCAAAATATGAATCTGCAAAGTAACCAATAACTCCAGCTGTCAAATACATGTAGTGTATATTTCCCTCTGAAATGTAGTGGAGTAGAACATATACATAACTTTAAAATGTTACAGTACTTGAGTTAACTTACTTTGCTGTTGGGCCCTATACTGACAACCCCTCTCAATCTCAATCTGAATAAAGTATCTATCTATCTATCTATCTATCTATCTATCTATCTATCTATCTATCTATCTATCTATCTATCTATCTACAAAGTAGCATAACATGGAAATACTCAAGTAATGCACAAGTACCCGTTTTTTTTGTTTTTAAAGATAAATACACTTAGGCCTACTGTAGAAACACATTCCATCACTGCAAACAGTGAACCTATAGATAGTATTTAATAAATACTATAGTACTATACTATATATTATACTATACTATATTTAAGAAATACTATAGGCTAACAAGTATTTACATTGTAGGATGAGGGTCATACATTTTGTTAGCCTAGTTGTTACACGTTTTACTCAACAACACTTATCTGACAATGGTAATTGTAATAATATCAGGGAAATATTGTTACCTCCACTATAATTCAACATCACAATATTTATTAAACAGCTAACGTTGACGTAATTCATTTGGAATTAACCATTAATACAAACTACAAGTAAAATTATAAATGTAGAACGTTTAGCCTACTTTTAATGGAGTACTGTACGTAAATGTATTGCTAATTTAACGTAAAGCGATGATATTTAACAATTGCTGAACAGTAGCAACAAGTGGCAGTTATGGGGGTTAGCCAATTAGCATTAACGCTAGCTAATAACACCATTAACAACTGGTCATACCAGACCAAGTGAGGCTGTAGCAGCGAACCCCCTTACTGTATTAAATTGAGCGTTTTAATGCTTATGAATTGAACTTTAAATATGCTTTCAAAGTTACATACATTCGCTTTAAGTAGACAAAGTAACGTTATTGCTGAGCCCTTACGCTTCACCTGGTGATATGCTGTCAAACTTTTCCATAGTTGAAGCTGTAGCTTCATGTGACGGATGACAGATGTCGCTGAAACACCTGCTCCGGTTGTTTCATATCATACAGTAAAGAGAATAGACAGAGAGAGAGAGAGAGACAGAGAGAGAGAGAGAGAGAGAGAGAGAGAGAGAGAGAGAGAGAGAGAGAGAGAGAGAGAGAGAGAGAGAGAGCTCCATCTACTGTTTACAGTCTATGGTAACGTTCCACGAGAGGCAAGGCAAGAGGGAGAGAAGAACTGGTGGCCTGGTGGGGGAAACTGATAAAGAAGGAAGGGTCATACGTCATAAAAAGTTTGCGTTGGTGCCAGACTTTGGCTCAGCAAAAAACAAGGAATATCTCCCAATTAATGTAGGACATCTCGACAACAGAGATATTTCTGACCCTACAATTCGGTGATTAGCGGCGCCTCCTGACAATAATAGTAAAAATAATGGATAAAGCTGGCTAGCATCACGTAACGTGTAGAATGCTACAGGCTTGGCACTATTGACGTATGTGATTCGTAATGACTATTCCTTCTTTCTAGTTTCCTTGGGTGAGGTCAGGAAATCGGTCTTTCCGCTCTCAAACCCCCATTGGTCACTCAGCTATCCGGGGAACATTTCCCGTCCCATGATTGGCAGCTGCGTTCAACGACTTGCACTTGATTGGTTGAAAACGTTACGCGAGAACTTGATGATTCTGTTGGTTCCTGACTGAAATTAGAGAGATTGAAGGGGTTGGGCCCACAGTAGAGAAATGGCGAGAACGGTTAACGAGAGCGGGTGTGGAGAAGAAACACAGAGCCAGGAGCCGCAGGGACCGGGCCTGGGTTCGGCCAGATGGGGTCCACAACACGCCGGTGCCAGAGAACTGGCAAATTTATACTCACCAGGTGAGTCGATCTCCTTAGCAGCTCTGTCTGCTTGTTAACTCGGTTCAAGTGTCCACGAGTGGTGTGACACAACGACAGCCTTTACATTACATAGCGTAGTTACCAAACACAAACAGAAAACAACTACCATAAACCACTTTATCTTTAACTGCTACAATTAAATGACACCGAACAATGAGCGACAGCTCTGTGTTTGTAACATTAAGACTTTTGTTGTTACACAACATGAATCATGTGAGATTGAGCTTGCATTTGTGTTTGAGTCGCTGTTGTTTTTTGACATTTCGAGCATTCAGGCAGAGGTTAGAAGAATCCATCGCTTTAGCTTTAGGCTCAGACGCCTCATTTGTCTATGGCGATGTTGTGACCCTTCATAAACAGTGTTGTTTCTCAGGCAGCCCATAATGCTGTAATTCAGAGAACAACGCAAAACCAAAAACTAATGGTTGAGAATAGTTCTGAGATCTTGGCCAGTCCGCTGTGCTAGTCCTTCCATCATTCATACCATTTAAACTTGAGCACCATAAGTTAAAGGCCTTCACGCCCATTGTACAAATACTTCATGTCTTTTGACCTCCTTGCATCAGTTGAGGAACTGACCGCTTTGACTAGCTACAGTATATGGTGTTCAGACTTCTGCCTGCCAGTAGGACTGTGTAAGCTTTAGTTTTGATTTATACAATGTCATATCATTTTCAGATGCAATGGGTTGTTGACATAATGTGAACATTGTGCTTATAAGAACTGCCGCTCAAGTGTTTGTGTTGAATCATACTGATATGTCTGCTCGTGATTTTCTTTAAGGTAAAAGATGTCAGGAATGGGTAAGTGTCATCCTCTGCTTCTCTCTCATGGCCTTCAATTTCATTCACCTTCTTGCCAATTTCCACCTGGGACATCTGTGGTACATCCTGTTGAGTGTTGGTAAGTACTGACTGAAACATTATATAGTGTTCTGTTGTTGTGTTGTTGGTTGGTGCATTCTGTTGTTTTCTAGAGCTGCAATCCAAACAAAGTGTTGGTTGTTCTCTCTTTTATTTGAATGTTTTTTTCTCATCTTTCTTCTGTGCTTTTCTCCTCCTCAGTGGCAGGAATACTTACCGCAGACTTTGCGTCAGGACTTGTTCACTGGGGGGCTGATACATGGGGATCAGTGGATCTACCCATCTTTGGGAAGGTACGGTATCCATTGTTTGTACTCTAAATAATCTGTTTTGGAAAGTATACCCATTCCTGCATTCAGTTTGCATTTCTTGTCTTTCAGGCTTTTATACGACCATTTAGAGAGCACCACATCGATCCCACAGCCATTACCCGTCACGACTTCATCGAGACCAATGGTGACAACTGCATGCTTACCATAGTCCCTCTAGCAAACATGGCCTTCAGCTTCCTCACCCTCTCCTCTAGTGAGTTTTGTATCAACAAATGGAGTCTGACATTTACTTCTGTCTGATTTTTCGAAACTGTTGCTTCAAAAATATTATTATTATTTACAGGAAAAAGAAACGCACCAAACAAAATATGTTTCTCTCTCTCTTTTTTTGCAGAGGAGATTGACCATCTCTATCCCTGGTACTGCTACTTGTTCGCACTAGGCATCTTTGTGACCCTAACCAACCAGATTCACAAGTGGTCGCACACGTATTTCGGCCTGCCTCGTTGGGTCGTGTTCCTGCAGGACTTCCACATCATCCTTCCCCGCAAGCACCACCGCATCCATCACGTCTCCCCTCATGAGACGTACTTCTGCATCACTACAGGTTTGTCTTTCTTATAGGGATTATAGATGAAAAGCAAGCCTGTACATAGTGTTTTAAAGATGGAATCTCACTTTCTGGGATGAGAGATTTTTCATTGCCCTTTGTCTCTCCAGGTTGGCTGAACTACCCTCTGGAGAAGATGGGTTTCTGGAAGAACCTGGAGGATCTTATCCAGGGTGTGACGGGAGAGAAACCCAGGGCGGACGACCTGAAATGGGCTCAAAAAGTGAAGTAACGCCGCAGGCTAACTGCACCCTACCTCAAAAGACGCTGGCTCCGTCCGGGCTTCTCATCCCCTTTTTTTGCCTCACACAGACTGTAATCCATAGAAAGCAAAACTAACAAACACTTTCTGATGCCATAGCTTTAAGTCTTGCACATTTTGTCTGTTTTTCAAGAGGAGGCCTGTGTTGATGGAATTTTTCATTACTCCCTCGTGGAGATCATCGTTTCAAAATTGCAATATATCCTAAACTCTTCGTATGTCTAACACAATTAATAACTTTTTTTGAGGTGATTTCCAGATAGAGAGAAGGTATGATCAGATGCGTTATGGTCAGATAAAGATAATTTGAAATCGCTTTCCAAGGACATTAAAAGATTTCCCTCACGTCAGAAAATTCAAACAAGCCGAGGAAAGAACACTTGAAAGAGTGAACACTCACTTTCTTATCTTCCAGAGACAAAACCGTTCATTTTCAGAGTGGATGAACCACGTTATATTTAGCACTGCTTTTTTCCCCTTCTGGATAAGTCTTCGTATTTCCATCTCATCAAGGGTCTTCTTGATGTGCAAGTAACGGCACTAGATTTAGGCCGTGGTAAGTAGCGGAGCTGGGGTGATATAGTATTTTTGGATGCTTTACCAATGTTGATAGCTAAAGAACAAAATGTTCTGTTACTTTTACATTTGTTGTTTTCTTGCACATTTGGGTTCAGCTACTGTTTGTTTTTTTTTTTTTTAAAGATGGGTGATGACAATATTTAATAGTTTAGTCATGCATTTATCAATCTGAGACAATGACTACAGTTGCAGTGGAGGAGTCAATGCTACTTTTAAAGCCAATATCATCCCTCCAGAATGCTAAATGGCAGATCTGACAGCTCAGAGATGGGTTTAGTTTAGACAAACCAAAAACAAGTCAAATTACTCATATTGATGTTGGAGCCTAAGCTTGTATTTTGATTGGAATTTGTCATGTTATCTGGCCATTGAAACAGTTTGCATTTATATATTTATTTGATGATAGTGGAAACACAGAAGATGAGTAATTTGATCTAAAAACGTGACATTGACATGTGTGTACCTGTAGTCAGCGTTGATGCTTGGCCATTAGAAAATCTGGGCAAATTACACATGCTGTTGTTTTGCTGAGTCACTCCGGCCCGACTAACTCGTCTTTTCAGATGATCATGTCCTCTGTCAAAAGCCTTTTTAGTTTTTTTAGAGATTTCATTTCTATAAGACAGCATAGACTTGAAAGGGGAGAGAGAGAGAAGGGGAATGACATGCAGCAAAGGGCCGCAGGTCGGAGTCGAACACGCGGCTGCTGCGTCGAGAAGTAAACCTCTATATATGGACGCCCGCTCTACCAGATGAGTTGACCAGGCGCCCACTTTTTTAGTTTTTATTTGACTCCTGATGAACAGACAGATTAGCAGGAAAGAGGCAAATGGATTTTGGTCAAGCTGCCTTCCGTACGGACTACAGATGCAGTGCTTTTGTCTTTTTTGTTAATTTGTGTCATTTGCTGCACTTCTTTGTGTGACTGCAACGGTAATTCTGTCTTTCTGGGATTTGTGTCTCAGTTAATTAGATACAGATACTCTGAAGTTATGTGCCAACAGTCCAGGAAGGAAGGATCCAGGAATTTCTTCACGCTTATAGATGAGATTATGTAATTCATTGATTGGTTGAAAGTTTTTTTTAATGTAATTTGTAAATGTATTGTACAGCCAATAACTATGCAGTGTAATAAGAGGCCCTTAACCATATGTCTTAACTCCTCTGATTAGGTTAACATGCCTTTCTTTTTCTACTAGTTTGAATATATTTGCTATTTTAAATTGGAAAACCGGAGCTTAAAAAATTGGCTACTTAAACTGCATGACTAAATTACTTCTACTAATTAAGATGTCACATTACACAGACGTAAGAATGTGTGCATGTATACAGCATGAAATGAATTGTGCTGCTTTCAAAAGATGATCCCAAATTTTGACCAAATGTTCCCAGATTTGAACTTTGAAAATATTATCTAATAAATCCTAGATTTTCAGGTGTAAATTGGAGGAGCTAATCTTGCTGTTCAGCTGGGTTGATCAGGTTAAAGGTTGAATTAGTGAGCTTCTGATGTTGTACTAGACAATTTAATGATAGTATATATTTTTATTACAGTAAAAGTTCATTTTGAAGCCAAAATTATGCTTTATGTGATGCAATATTTCAGCTTTTGAATCCTTCATACTTGATTATATACAATTATTCTCCATAGGTCAGCAGCAGAAGTACACTGCAGATTGCATAGTGCTTGTAGAGTATTGTGAGAAGCAGTCTTGTATGCGCTAGGTAGTGTAATACATGATGGTAAATAGATGCCACTATGTGTCACTGCGTCAAAGTTTAAGACCTGTGTAGAAGTTCTACTCCTGAAGCTCTTTTTAATCAGTTTTAGGCAAAATATAGTTTGGACACAGTAAGTAGACTCATTTGAACTTTAAACAACTTATTTTATGAATGGGAGTGTCTGCGTTGTTGGCTCTACTGGATGATTTGGCGCTTCAGCAAAGTGTTTTTGGAGATAATATAAAAGTAATGACAACTTTGTTTTTGTAATAGTTAAGGGTAATGATAGGTTAGAAACACTAGACATGCCATAATTAGTTTGGAGATTGACAAAACGGACAACCTTGCAATAAAAATATATATGGTGAGCTCACAAGGAACCAACGACATAACTTGGAGACAGACTTGCTATAATCGCTATTTGTTATAGTTAGGAGTCTGGTTGTGACTATAGATCTAACATACATTAACTTATTCTTCATGTATTCTCCAGATGATCTCAGGATTGTGGTTAAGGTGATTTCAATAGGTTATTATGAATTTGTGAAAAAAAGAAACCCCCCCCCCCCCCCCCCCTCTCCATTAGTGAAGTTAAGGCCGTTATCTAATAGATAGAAGTTGTATAAGTCAGTTGTTTTCATTAGATTCTGTTGGCCGAATGATTTTAAATGCATTACAGGTTGTATTGTAGCCATATGTCAGTACAGTTAACCTGGCCTCATGTTATTGAGGTAGAATTTGTGGTTAATCTGTGATGGTTTTTTTGTTTTAGAGACAGACATCAGTGGATTTGAAAGGTATTTTGTGACAATGTGTGGTTAACTAAATATTTTTCCACTTGAAATTGTAAAAGCAAATTAACTTGTTGGTATGTGGGGTAGGCATTCGGTGGTAACTTTCAACATGCTGTGTTGAAATCACTTTTGGAATGATTGTTTTAGACTTTTTATTGAATTGCCTTATCCTCTCCCTGATTGATTTACTGTAAATCTCGACAGCGACATGGGAAAGCTATTTATTGACTGACTGACTTCACTTGCCTCTTACTTGTTCTGAGTCGAGGCCCATATATGGATGGTGTAGTTGGTTCTGTATGCTGGTGGTGATGATGATGGAGTTTTAGATACCAGAATAATGCCTTGATGCCTTTTTGTTGTCTTCCATTTGGGAGACTTGCAATGTATATATTAAACTGTATTTATAAATAAACTGTTGATAATGACTGCTAGTTCTCTTATTCTTGCACTGTTTTTTACTTTATAATCACCTTACATTTGCAATACCTCCTAATAGCACATACTCTATTAGTGACATCTCTCTGTAGTAGTTCTGGTGGCTAGACTATCACTTCACTGCTGTGATTCTTTCTTGTTTTTAGATTAAAAATGTAGCTATATATTCTCTCTGGATTACTTTCCCGTGCATTACATAGTCTTTTTTTATCATTACAACTCAACTTCAAACAACTGACATATGATAATGTGCAAAATCAAGGCATAATTATGAATATTCTGTATTAATCATGCACTCTCAGACCTACACTTCAGATTGAATAGCCTACTGTACTAACATATCTATATACAAGCCCACCTAGACTGATCCTTTCCAATAACCTGTTTATATTTTATAATCCAATGGCAATGTATATATTTAGGATTTGCACCTTTTTATTGTTGTATCAGACTTTCTTATATTTGCACTTTAATACTGTTTTCACTTTGTATTGCAACTCCTGCACAGCAATTTCCCTCAGAATACATAAAGTTTTATCTTATCATATAATTAGGCTACATGTTCTTTTGATTGTTACTTTCTTCTTGCTCTGCCTGCATAATCTCTTGTTTTAGCTTACAAGTAGTCTTTTTCAAGGAAAACATTTTGACATCACAGTAACAAAAGTGATTAACACAGACATCATAAATCGTATTAGTACGCATGCTCTTTTCCCACTATAAGTCTAGATGACTGCTATGGAAAAGGTCTATAAGCCATTAAGTAATGTGCAGACACCTGTTGGGAGAACTTTCTCCTTTAGGCCTATTTAAGCCAGCCAGCAACTGAGTTTCCTGGTTTTGGTTTGTTTTTAATTATTTATCTAATTAGTTAGGGTGTGTGTATTTCAAATAAACAAACGTATTTAGTCTAACTACCATAGGTAGTTATAATTTGTGTATTTCAAATAAAACACTTGAACTTGGCTTGTCCACCTTTTTCCTTCACACACTTTGATATGTTTTCTGAAAATAGTGAACAGTTAAATCCTTGTACAATATTCAATGTATTTCAATTGAGCTTCTAACCACATGAACTGAGCTGTTGGCCACTAACAATGGACGCGATGCTCTGCGTTTCTTCAACGCGCACGCATCGTTGTCCATAATGGCAAAACTACGTGCGCGCTCTTGCTGTGTAGCGACAAGATGGCGGTCGCCGCCGGATTAGGTAAATGTACGAAGAAATATATCATTATTATAAGCTGAATAATCGTCTGAATTAATTGTCATGTTGTAGCTATCAAGTTTCGTAAGGAGGTTGAATGTCTACTGACGCGCCTGCTGTGTGAAAAAATGCAAGCTAACGCAAAGCCTGGAGCTTCTGAAGGGAATGAATAGGAAACGATGCTATAAGCTAACGTTAAGCTAACGTAACTTAACTTGTATAGAAAGGAAACGAGATGCACTATGGCGGCCGAAATGGAATTGCATGTCGTTTAATATCAGTCGTCTGCGTATATAACATTGTGTAAATTGTTGGCTTTCATTTTATAACGCAATTTAGCATGGCGATGTTAATAGTTTATACTGCCGATGCCAGTGAACCGCCCGGGTGATGTATTACCTATCTGTGATATAAAAATAATAACTTTAGTTACTGACTCTGAACACGGATGTGTCTCAAACCGTGTCATTGGCCTTACGTGTTATCGATAGATGTTGGTGCATCGACATTCAGCCTTCGTGCATGTTTAAACTGAAACTGTTTAGCATCAACAATGACGGTACGTTTTTCGATGACTTCCAGCTAATCAAGAAAACAGGTTGAGTTTCAATGAAGGGCTCTCGATGTGTTCTGAGCTAAACTGCTGCACCATCTGTATTTGTTTGCGTGGCTCAGTTAACGGCGCAGCACCATCGTAGCTCACTGCAGAGGCCAAATGATGCAGCATCGTCGAAGCCAGATGCTAAATTTGAGGACATGAATAGCGTCAACCATTACCAAAGGGGTGATGAAATCAACTGAGGCGCACCTTATTTTCCTTGTTTCCTTGTTTGTGTCTGAATGAGTCATGCTCACCAGCCCATACCTTTTTATAACCGCAAGTCATTGCTCTGACAGATTTACAGTTGTCGCCAGACGGTACCTAAATCCATTTGTCGTGTTGGAAATGTGCATGTGTGAGCATAACTGTCTTACTCTGGTGTGTTTTGTCCATAAACAGGCGTTAAAGTCCCTCGCAATTTCCGGCTCCTGGAAGAGCTGGAGGAAGGCCAGAAAGGTGTGGGAGATGGAACAGTGAGCTGGGGTCTGGAGGACGATGAAGACATGACCTTAACACGGTGGAGAGGGGTGATTCTTGGCCCTCCAAGGGTGAGGGGGTGACACCTTTTAACACTTAAATGAGGACTGTGCAATAGTCATTTTAGAGGTTAACAGACAGTCATGTTAGTGTTCCAAAATCAACGAATGATGCGGCATTAGTTGTGAATTTGAGACAGCAGCGCAATAAAACACCTTAGTAAAGATAAAATATGACACATAATATCACAAAGATGACAGGAAGCAACAGGTAGCACATCATAAAACAGTCTTCATAGTGTACATAGCTGAATGGTTTTAATTACTTTTTGAAAATTAAAAGTTTAGCATTCATTCTTTTAGATGCTAAATATAAGTGACTTTTATGTATGCTGATGAAATTACTTGAACATGTTTAGAGTTTTCTTTAGTTTTGGTTGACTGCCTTTTGGAGGCTAAGTTAGTACAAGTGCAGCTCAATATGCATCCGTAATGTGTAGAACTAGAAGACACCTCAGAAACATAACTTAAGGACCTTTATCAGCTGGCTCAGCCAACACATTTATAGTTGCTATGGAAATGGGTATAAATATAGACATTTTTAACCGTCATAACCAGGATTCTGGGTGTTTTCTCCCATGCATTTCACATTGATGGTATTGTTGAATACGTTGAACGTTGTGTGTTTGTGTTGACTCGTCTCTCCCTACCTCTCTGTCCGCAGACGAGCTATGAAAACAGGATGTACAATCTGAAGGTTGAATGTGGGCCAGAATACCCAGAGTCACCACCGTTTGTCAGATTTGTGACAAAGATAAACTTGAATGGCGTGCACACCTCCAACGGTGTGGTATGTAAATCTTCTAACCCAGTTCCTATTCTAGCTTGATTACCCAACTTAGGAAGCCCCAGCCGTCAGCAGTATTTTTTTTTAAATGGGAAATGCTCTTGATCCTATTCCTGCTACACTGATGGATGCATTTGGAGAAAGAACATAATTGGGCTCATGTATATTTTGTAATATCAAAAGCATGTTAACAGGGTTCATACTTTTTGAAAAAACCTGGAAAAGTTATGGAATTTAAAAAATGCAAATTCCAGGCCTGGAAAGGTTTTGGAAACATAAAAAGACCCAGAAAGTTTTGGAAAAGTCATGGAATTCTTTTTTTTAACACCGCATAATAACAGGTGATTTAATAAATGCATTTTGCGTCGTCCTAACCTCAACGTTCTCTTCGGGGCGCGATATTACGACTCCCACTATAAACCACATAAATTGTCATTCATGTTATTGTTAAACATCTGAGGGTAAACTTTAACACAGATTTGTATTCTTATTGTATAATTTCGAATGACATTTTCAGGAATACATAGTCATGGAAATTTGCCGAAAAAGTCATGGAAAAGTATTGGTTAAAATGTGTATGAACCCTGATGTTATCATGTTAGTGGAATGTATAAAAAGAAAAATAACGGGTAAAGGTGTCGTGCCTGCTCTGTAGACAGGTCAGTGCTGATAAGCAAGTTCCTGTTCCAAGTGCATGATTGAATCATCTGCCAGCTAATGCAACCATTGTATTTCTGGCACAAGAGAATAAGAGATGTGGTGCTTCTACATAATCATTTAGACATTTTAGGGTGCTTTCACAAAGCAGTTTAGTCCAAATCTAATTATTGGTTACCTAAAAACATGGAAATATGGCTGGACCAAGAAACTACAGAATGGTTTTAGATTGATTCCACTCAAACGGTTGTATGTCTGTTATTCTTGATTCTGATCTAGAATGCGCACTTGTTTTTCACTCCCTTTTTAGTTGTTAAAATGTGGCAACGCCCAACCATTTATTGTTCTCCATTTTCCTAGCTTGTGTCATAATGAGCTTACTTGCATACATACCACAGGTCGATGACAATCAATTGGATTGGACTTAACCCTTGTGTTGACTTCGGGTCACATTGGCCCGTTTTTTAAATTTTATATCAGAAAATATTGGACGTAGAAATAAGGGCTGAAAATGTGTAGAAGAAAAATTTAAAACTGAAAAAGCAAAAACAAATTTTTTTTTTTTTTTCTTCAAGGTTGAAGGGAAGACAACACAAGGGTTAATAAAAAAAAAAAAACCTAATGTGAAAACTTGCCTAAACATAAAGAAAGTCACCTGTAATCGAATTTCGTATATCATGAAATATCTTATCTACATTTTGGTCATTTAGGAAGGTAAAATTTAACATACGGCACATTCTAGATAAGTTTGTGATTTTGAATCCATCCATCCGTACACCCATCCTTACTTGTTCTCTGTCCTGCAGGTTGACATGCATGCAGTGACTGCACTGGCCAAGTGGCAGAACTCCTACAGTATCCGGATGGTGCTGCTGGAGCTGCGACGGCTCATGACCTGCAAGGAAAACATGAAGCTTCCTCAGCCACCCGAGGGCCAGATCTACAGCAACTGAGCCCCTGCTACTTTTGCCTCCATCTTTTTCTCTCTTCCCTCCCCCAACTCCCAACTCTTCAGTTTTGCTTTTCTTCCCTTTATCCCCATCCTCTTCGCCATGTGACATTCAACCTCCCGCCAACACCTTGCTGTGAGCACACACAGAGCAGAATACTTATACAATTAGTACTTATTACAGATACATGCACACATACATACACACACAGATAAGTACACACACATACACACACACACACACACACCCAATAACAGACAAATGCAAATATACATACACGTACATCTGTATACACACACTTATTAGCGTTCATGAGTCATTCCAGGCCCTCTCCTCCCTCTCCCATCACTGGAGCTCTGGGTGGACTCAATGTGACAACTCCTCAGTCCACACCAGATACGATCATTCGAATACTGTACATGTTACTAATCTTTTTTTTAATTATTATTTGTTTAAAAAAAAAAAAATGCAGATTGTACAATAACATAAATAATCTTATTGAGTGTACCTCCTCTGTGTGTTGCCTTTTTGTAACATTAAAAACCGGCCACTTAACATTAACGCACATAGTTCACTAAAACATGCTGTTAGTTATTAGGTGTATCTTCAAGGTGTACAAATAAAGAAACCCCAAATGCATTCAAGTTGGCAAATAATGTGAAGTATGTATTGTCATGTGGCCAGATGTCTAATGAAATATTTTCCTCCGTGTGTGTTTGCGCAGAATAAATGTTCTCACGCAGTCCTGTTGTAAATGCATGACTGCAGCTCGGCAAGGTGCCCGGAAGTGATCACCTTTTGTCACACATGGCTTTTTTTTTTTCTTCTATGTAAGAGTTGTCCAAAGTGAACATTGTTTATCTATACCACTATAAAAGATAATAATATGCATAGTAGCATAGTATACAAGTCTACTGTAGGTCTGCAGAAGTCCCAGTTTTAAACCGTGCTTGACAATATAGAAGTGAAATCAGCTACCTCTTTTGGTCCAGTGTAACGTCAGAGGAGTTCATCTGACTTGTGAAACTGTATTTGCAACTCTATGTGAACATTTGTTTAACTTTCTCCACTTCTTTCATAAATCTTAATTCATGCTTTTCATGCATTTGTGTCGTTGTAGATCACTACGTGTTAGTCATGAAAGTTTATATAGAGCACTATTACATAACTTATATTGCATGCAGAGTTAATTTACATAACTTCTGCTCTATGACCCTCAGATTGAGCAGACCACTCACTTTTTTCTCTAGAGTTAAAATGAGAAGGTTGTTATCACTCTCATGTCTATAAAGTAGATATGAAGCTAGCTTACAGTAACTTCAGTGGTGGTTCTATACCATTTCAAATAGAGGAGCCAGGCTGGGACCACACGCTATTTTAGGGGTGTAACTTATGTCAAACAAATGTAGTGGAGAAGTAATAACTACAATATTTCACGCTGAAATGTAGTGAAGTAGAATTATAAAGGTAACATAACATTTAAATATTGAAGTGTCACAAAATCCCTGGCTGTTTGCAGAAAGAGTGAATATCTCCCTGATAATTCCTGACAGAAAAGGACAGTTGAGTTACTTGTACTTAATGTATTTCTACATAGATAAAGCCGGTGACAGAAACTAACAGCAATATCATTTTTGTTACTTGCCACCAAATCTTCATAGGCGTGGGTCTACAAAAAGACTAACGATACACATATCACAGTAAACACAAGAATACTCTTTCAGTGTTAATCTACATTTTATTTATCATTGCACATTATTAATATCCCCTCTTTGGGGATAAAGGTGGGGTTAAAAATGTATGAAAATATTTGACACGGGGGTAAGGGGTAGCCTGGCTCCGCCCTCCTACTTACTTCCGCTCAATTTCAATTTTCCGTCTGGGTTTGCGGTATATTCTTGGGTTTTCTCCGGTCAAATATTTGGCGGTCCAATCAGTAAACAGAGGGCGTGGCTGAGAACGATGACGTTGAGGACGTGCGCTAGAAAGATGCGAGCAAAGCCAGCTAGTGATGCTAATGCTAAATATAAGCTGATAGTTGTTGTCGGTCTCCCCTCTTGTTGCACATGCGCATGACATATGTCACAACCAAACCGTAACGATTGGTTATGGCAGATCCAGAGTGGCTCTGGGCAGATGTAATATTAAACTTCAACAGAGTACCCACCTTCAAGGAAGTTAACACTTGTCAATGGAGAGTGGCCAGACTCTCTGGACAAATGAAATGTACCAGAGTCTGGTAGGACCAGGCTAGGCAAGGGGGAGGTCAACGCTGAATATTACAGGGGCACTGGCTACCCTTGCACCCCCCCCCTAGAACCGCCACTGCTTAGTTTAGCATAAATATTGTAAATAAAGAGAAACCGCTAGCCTGGCAATGTTTTAAGATAAACAAATCCTTCTCACTAATTAATGTGTATCTTGTATCATTGTACATAGCCAAAAAAATAGATAGTTCTTGTATTTATTTCTTCTCATAACTCAAGTTCTTACTGGCTCAACAGCACACTTTCTGCTTGTTGGTAAAAATCTCTGGTCAGGTTTGCTGTGGTGGAAGAAATACCCAGATCTTTAACTTAAGTAAAAGTAGCAATACCAGTGTAAAAATATTTTGTTAAAAGTCCTGCATTCAAAATCTTACTTTTAAGATTGTTTTACTAGCATTAGCATACACATATATATTATATCACAGGATTATAATCAGTGATGTATTAATGTGTACATTACTAATGTTGCAGCTGGTAAAGGTAGAGCTCATTTTTGTATGTATTATATACTGCTGGCTGGGTAGCTTAATCTATATGACTACATCAGAATTATTTAGATAATTTACATTTTGTATTAATTATCTCAATCTATGGCTGAGTCCTTTGCAGCGACGCGGGTTTGAATCCGACCTGCTGCCCTTTGCTGAGTGTCACCCCCCATCTCTCTCCCCCTTTCCTGTCTATCCACTGTCACTCTATAATAAAGGGAAAAGCCCCCCAAAAAATAATCTCAATCTGCAACCTAACTAGTAAATAATGTCATATAAATACAAAATCTGCCCCTGACATGTAGTGGAGTAGAAGTCTAAAGTACCATAACATGGAAATGCTCAAGTGAAGTAAAAGTACTTCAAAATTGTACAGTACTTGATTAAATGTACTTAGTTACATTCCATCACTGCAGGTTTGTGTATAAGATCAATTTTATCACCTAAATATAATCTAGTTAACTTTAATTGATTGATTGACTTTTTTTGGTCACTTGGGGACAGTTGAAACAAATTAAGCTGAAATGTTAAACACACACATATAAGCAAAGAGTTTAATATTTAGCCTACACATCCAGCAGTCACGGATCAACATTAAGTCTTGTTTGTGTCCACCTGATGAATGTAAGTCCAGTATTAACTTTCTGTTAGCTCTGTTTTAGTCTCTACCAACTCCTGAGGGAAATATCTGTCTCTTTAGTGGCTAAATGCTCCACTATGTTCACCAGCTAGTCTAGAGTAGAATATAATAGAAGATACTTTATTCATCCCCGCAGGGAAATTGTCCAGCAGCTCACACATAAACACACATTCCCATACACAACACAGTTCCCCATAATAAATAAATACAACGCAAATACATACACAAAAGAGTTAAAAACAGGATAAGAGCAGCATAATTACAACTACTGCACACAGACCAGTTCTTATCTGGTCTGGTATAGTTGGGGAGGGCACATACAGTGCAGGACAGAGAGGTCTAACTAACTGTGTCTGTGTGCTGTGTGGTGCTGAGCAGGGTAGTGTACAGTTGGTTTATCAGAGGGTTTTCACTGAAAACAGCTGCCTGCCTCAGCCTGGTAATAAATATAAACACTTTTGTATAAAAGAAGAGCACAGAAGAAGTGAAATTTGATTGTTGTTTCGCATTGGTGCGTTTCCAGCAGTGCGACAAAGCAGCTGTCAAAACTCACAGCTGTGGCTATTTATACCAACCCAAGTGGTAACTGAAGTACTGTACTTAAGTACACTTTTTATTTGTTATTTTTTGGGGGGTTTTCTGCCTTTATTTGACAGGACAGCTAGGTGAGAAAGGGGAGAGAGAGGGGGGAAGGAAATTGTCTCAGGTCGGATTCACGTACACTTTTGAAGTACTTGTACTTTACTTTTATTTCCATTTCATGCTGCTTTCTACTTTACTACACTGATTTAACAGTTATTATTTTATTTAACAGTTACTTTGCAGATTCAAATGATTAAAACAAAGATATAAATGACATAACACATCATGATGTATTACAGATTAAATTACCCAGCAGTTAAAATGATCTTCACCTTTACCAGAATTAAAGTGATGTACACATGAATGCATCAGTAATTATAAGTGATATATATTATTCTGAAAAGAACCATTCTGCAAAATAAGTACTTTTACTTTTTGGTACTTTAAGAATATTTTGATGCTAAAACGTTGCATATTTTACTTAAGTAAGATTTTGAATCCAGGACTTTTACTTGTAACAGAGTATCTTTACACTGCAGTATTACTTTTAGTAAAATTATTAAACATCAGAAAGATGATCAGTGATTTATTAATAGCACTCATATTCAAACAGACTTTGCAAAGTGCTTTATGTTTTGGATAAAAATGAAAAGAGCACAGAGAAAATGGCATTCAAACCATGTTTTCTGCTATTAATCAAAAGGTCAAATGGTTGTATTTACACGAAGAATGTCACACATCAGTCCACTGTCCCTCAAAGTGTTTCAGCAAAATTGAGTCTTTGTAATTGCAAGGCCACTTTCCCACGAAACTTTACTTTTGAACAATTGTATTATATCCAAAGAAATAGATGTAATGTTTTAAACAGAGACAGTTTGACCTCCTTCTCAGAATTGTTTTAGCAGCTTAGATAGGCTAGATCAGTGTTACTCATTGCGCGGCCTGCGAGCCTCCTGCGACTCGCCAAGCTTTAATTTGTGGCTCGCATGGCAGTAAATAATATGGTGATATGATCATGCAGTCAAATACAGATATTTCCTAAAAACATTAAAAACAAGCAGGGCTATAACATAACCCTAAATCTGCTCTATTACAAATACTTTAAACAGTGGCATTACAAGCTAGAAATACAGACTAGAAAAGAACTTGCTCTGCCCTTCCGTCCATAACACTGACTCACTGCGGGCTCACTGGGCTTTGGGTCTTTACAGCTCTTAACGCCGAATGTGCTCTTGGATGGTTAGATACATGATGGGCTAATGTAGAAAAAATTGCATATTGTATATTTAGGGATGACACATGCTATTTATGACTGTAACATTTGATACTTTGTGGTAAAAGTGGCTCTCCTATTGACTTTGTCCTATCAGTGTGGCTTTCATGAAAAAAATAGTAAAGAGCACTGGGCTAGATTAAATGGTCGTGGTAGTGGAGTAGCTGTAGTTTTTAATAAGCGTTTTAAATGCCACCCTGTGACAGATATTGAATGTACAGTATATATGCACTATATATACATAGTACATATACATAGTGTATTTGGCATTTTATTTTTTATCTTTTACTTATTTTATTGAATCATGCCTGCCCTCGGATGTTGACAAGTGCTATATAAATAAACTTGGTTTATTAGTACATTGTTGCAGTTGCTAAATGTCACTGAGGTTGTGCTGACATTATTACAAAGACTTAAAAGATGTATTTATTTATGAGGACAGTGGCCATTAATCAACATTTCTGTAAATGTGCCAGTGTTAGCCAGCCGGCTAATTTTCAACTGTAGTCCTAGTTACCTTACAAGAGCACCCTCCTGTAGATACACCTAACTTACATAACCTAAGTCTTATTTGAGGTTTACCTTAAGTTGTAAAAGTCCACAGGCAAGAAAAACTAATTGTGTGGTGTAAGGAAAAATACAGACAAGGGGAAATAGCAAATGTTTACATAAAACGCTGCGAGCCTGAATCAAACTGATGTGAAAAGCAGAACATGTGAAGCAAAGAACAGGTAGACATTAACACCCGCCTGCCTGACCAGATAATGAGCTCAAAAACACCAAATCATGCAAAAGGTTGACAATAATGTTAGATTTCATGACATTTTCACATTTTCGCTGGTGTAACTAATAATATTGACGATTGCATTCCATTAAGGTGAGCCTGTTGGACTCATGTTGATGCTGGTTTACTGGGACACTACAGAAGCATCATTAATGGTATAATTGCACCTGCGCTTCTCCTGCTATGACAAGTCAAAAATAATATATATGTGTGTGTGTGTGTGTGTGTGTGTGTGTGTGTGTGTGTGTGTGTGTGTGTGTGTGTGTGTGTGTGTGTGTGTATATATATATATATCAGTAAATATACTGAAATACCTCAACAAATCTGTTTCACAGACATCCATGTTCAGCAGGGGATGAATCCTACTGACTTTGGTGATCCCTGACGGTTCCTGTTGCACCACTGTGACCTTGACATTTGTGTTTTCAAGTGAAATATCTCAACAACTATTGGATGGATTGGCATGGAATTTGGTTCACGCTTTCATGTTCCCCCTCGGGATGATCTTCTAGCGCCATCATCAGGTCAAAATTTGTATTTGTCCAAAACTTTGTTTTATGACCAAATACCTGCAAAACTAATGACATTCCCATCAGCCTCAGCTGTACAGTGTGCGTTGTGCTAATTAGCAACTGTTAGCAAGCCAACAGGCTAAACTACTTTGGGCTACACATGGTAAACATCACTTGCTAAACATCAACATGCTAGCATTGTCATTGTGAGCATGGTGACATTGACGTGTGTCAGCCTCACAAAGTCACTAGCATGCTGCCGACTCTTGTTTGACTACGCTGACTTTACTTTATAAGTAAGTAACATAAGTTTGACTTATGTAGTAAACTGTAAATGCAGATTTGTACCTAGTGACTAACTGTATCAGCTCAGTTCACCCAGGCAGATGTTGTTTACATTGTGGTGTCTTATTACTGAATAGGAATGTAGAAGTGGCTGGAATTATTTTGCAACAGTTTGTTGCACAAGACTCCAACCCTCCTACTCAGCCTGTCCCATGTGTTCAAGTGAACCTCTAGGATCTCAGTGCCAGATGTAACCTGAGGCCAGTATGGGGCGCTGCAGACATGGGCAGTCAAAAACAACTACTAATCAGATTTTATTTTCCTGTTATGGCAAGCAAATGCACGTCAGCTGAGTGAAAAGGGTGCTTTGAAGTGATTCAGCACCGAACTTGACCTAATTAAGAGGTGGGTGCAGTAAAGAAAGCTCAGTGGGTATGGACGCTGCCCTCTCTTATCCAGTGGAGCTGATCAACTGCTGGAGTGGACTCTGACCTACCCAGAAGCCACAAGTGATTCGCATCAGTGTGTGCATGTTAAAACAGCCAAAGGAGGTCTGTCGCTAACCTCTATGTAAGATGACAGCAAGTCATATTCAACGCCTCCAGGGACTGAAGAAGCTTGTAAGTACATGTCGATGTCTAAAATACAGCTTATTTGCTTGTGGAAACAGCAGTGAATGTTTTTTTCAGTTCTTCTAAAACCACACTTTCTTTTCATTATCTCAAGTTATTACATTATTTAAAGGCCTGATACTGTTTTTCTCAGAAACCTTTGAGACAGTTTCCTGAACCAACATGGAAACATTACGGGACCATTTGCACATTTTCTGACTTGTTTTTGTACATCATCATGAGATCAGTGTGAAAGCTACGTGCGTGCCAAGAGACAGAGCGCGGAGGCCCATATGGTTTGTCGCATTCCTCCACAACGTGTGAAAGGGGATGTGAAAATTGTATCAGCTGCTTGAGACATGAGTAGCGTACTGTGGGTGTGAAGAAACATGATATAACTGTTAGTTTCTGTTAGGAGGAACTTGATTTCCCACTGGCTTTATCTATGAACAAAGACACTTGTCCTTGACTTACATTAATGCACATGAGGTTGTTAGGGTTTACTGATAATGACTAAGTAACTCAACCGGCCTCAACTGTCATTTGCTTTCATGAATTATCAGTGAGATATTCACTGTCTCTGCCAATGGCCAGGGATTTTGCAACACTTGAATATTTCCATTTAATGCTACCTCATTCTTCTACTTCACTACACTTCAGAGTGAAATATTGTACTTTTTACTACTCCACTACATTTGTTTAGCATTTTATTTGTTCTAAGTTGTTGTCCTCAGTGGACATTTGGTTGACAGGAGAGGGTTGTCAGCTGATTAAACTGGCCCATGAATGTTCCTCCTGTCTCTCCCTTCCTACAGCTGACATCCACCCTGCATCACTGGCTTTTGCTTTTGCATCTCTAACACCTCCACGGCACACATACTGTCATGGCAGTATTGCTGATTTCCACGCCCCATTGCCCATTTGTGGTTACTTTAGTTTTAATAAATTACATTTGTGTAACTCTTGCATGGACTTCTCCCTGTCACCTGACATTATAATGACTGTATTTATATGCAATGGCAGTTTTTTCAGTCAAGCTTTATAGATAATGTACAGCCCAAACCCCTTCTGTTAGGTAAAGAGGACCACCCCTCCTTTTCATATTAAACAAAATGCTGACAGTTATTTTTTTTTTGCCATGTTTTAAGATCTCCATCTCTTAAATGTCTGCCTCCACCCTAACACAAAGCAGATAGATGACATTTTGTTCGTGGTTCAAAATCTGGCCGCCAAAATGAAAACCAAATTGTCTGCATGGCTAGATGCCACTTGATGTAAGTGAGAAAAAAATGTCTGTTTTGGTGAATTAACCCTTTAAACTATTTTACAAGACATTTCTTGAACATTTAAAACCATCTTATTTTGGAACAAGATCTAACGGCGAAGTTTAATGCTCCCAACCTTTTGTTGTAGGCATGACACACAGCAGAAGTGGAATCATTTGGCAAGGCGGCTACTTCTTCTGCAAACTTTCTTCAGACTGATCCGTCTGCACCATGGCCCTGCTCGTCCACGTGCTGGCCTGTGCCTTTGGCTTGGGCTCGTGGTTGGCAGTGAACGGTCTGTGGGTGGAACTGCCGCTCATCGTCAACACTCTCCCAGAGGGCTGGGATCTCCCCTCCTACCTGACAGTCATCATCCAGCTGGCCAACCTGGGACCTCTGCTGGTCACCCTCATGTACAAACTGTGCCCGGGTCGTCTCAAAGAGCGCATTGTCATTTACTCCATCCTCTCCATCGGCATCCTCTCCTGCATCCTGCTTGCCTTTTTCTGGGACAAGACTACGACAGTGGCCGGGGCGTCACGTAGCACCGCCTTCTTCATCATCACCTTCTTCCTCTCTCTGGTGGATTGCACCTCCTCAGTTACCTTCCTGCCTTTCATGATGCAGCTTCCAGCAAAATACATCACCACGTACTTTATTGGAGAGGGGCTAAGTGGTTTCATTCCTGGCATAGTCGCTCTGGGACAAAGTGTGGGCATCACCAAATGTGTCAACTCCTCTCAAACTGCAGGAAACCAGACAGGCGGGGACACGTGGTCATTACATACAGAGACTCTTCCTCCAAACTTTTCCACCGAGGTGTTTTTCTTCCTCCTAGCATCCATGATGTGCATAAGTCTGGCTGCTTTTGTTGCACTGAACAGGCTTCCTCGGACATTCGAGCTGTCCAGCGAAAACCTCGTGCCAGACACCGTTGCATCTGTCAGCTCCGGCCTGGAGAACCCTGGAGCAGAGACTGATGGAGAGGGTTTAAAATCCCAGGGGGAGGGGGCAGCTCAGAGCAAGCTTCTGCTGGCTGGCCCAAAACACTCTTTGTACCAGCTGACCTTCATCTACTTTATGGTGGTGTGGGTTAATGGCGCAACCAATGGCGTGCTGCCCTCTGTGCAGACGTACTCCTGTAAGCCCTACGGGAACCTAGCCTATCACCTCTCTGCTGCTCTGGCATCAGTGGCCAACCCAGTGGCTTGCACCATTGCAATGTTCTTCAAAAACAGGTACAAATCTTTTTTGTATGGATTTTGATTTTTCATTAAAGGATAGGTTTGCAATTGTTCCAAGTCTGTCAGGTGCCCATATGAACATTGAAGGCGGATTTACTTGCTGTAACCGTTCCTCTTGTTCATACTGGCCTTTAATAGATCCCTTCATAATTCATTCGCTTTTGCAATTCAAAGTGCTTCTGGTGGTTCTGTGCAAAAATATATCCTAACGTTTATCTGAAGCGAACAGTGAATGAGAGATTGCATTGACTTTAAGAAGCTATAGTGGAACAGAGGCAACTCAAATGAATGTCTTGTGTACATTGTTTACGTGGGATAATAAAAGTTGATTAAACTATCCTTTTGAAAGAGTAGTTATCTCTGAGTGGATGACAACTGATAACAAACCTCTGTTGTTTTCAGGTCACTGGTGTTTCTTGGCGTGCTGACGGCGTTGGGGACAGGATTTGGCAGCTACAACATGGCTATGGCAGCTATGAGTCCATGTCCTTTGCTTCAGGGGTCTGTGGTGGGAGAGATGATCATTGTACGTGAAACACAAACATGTTGAGTAAGAGAAGTGCTGCGTTGAAAGAATAGACAGAAAACATTTCTCAGTGGCTTTATGAGAGAAATACCTGTGGCAAAGTTCAATCCCTCCTTTACAAAAGACCTTTAGTATTGAGCAACTCTGCTTACTCATAACTGATGACGTATAATACTTGGGCTGTTCTGATTTGTTTTTCAGACACAAATGTTGTTAAATATTTCCCAGATTATTATTCAGAGGAGTCCACTTTGTTCTTTTGCCCTCAACAGGTGCTCTCATGGCTCTTCTTCACTGGAACGCTGTCTTATGTCAAAGTAATGGTTGGTGTCATCCTGAGAGACCGGAGCCACAGTGCCCTGGTCTGGTGCGGAACTGCAGCACAGATTGGCTCGCTAGTCGGCTCGGTCACAATGTTCCCGCTGGTTAACGTCTACCAGCTCTTTAAGTCAGGGGACTTCTGCAGCACTAAATGTCCTTACTAGCCCCTTTCCGACCGGAGGGATTTTTGCAGTTCCTAGAACATAACGTTCGTAGAACCCTTTTTTTCTCCTGTTCCGACTGGACCAATTTGGGGATTATTAAGTTCTTCTGACCACAGTTCTTGTAACTCTTTCAGCTCCTACTTCAGGGCGGGGTCTTTTCCCTTTTCCGCATAGTGGTGGTTAGATGGCTGTGATTATAATAACAAAAGGTCAGTTCTAGAGATGCACCAATTACAACTTTCTAGGCCGATTCTGATTTCCGATTTTCTTTGAGTTAGGCCAGCCGATACCGATTTTAGCAGATTCCGATTTCATTTTTTCTAACCACTTTAGAGCACACACACATATTTATTTTCTATCTTTTCTTTAATAGAACATTTTGCACAGAACATAGAACATTTTTTTTAACAGATAATGGATCACTATAAAATAGAACTATATAAATGACTCCTGGTGTGGGACATTCACACACATCTAAAGGTCAATGTTAGAACCATTTCCTTCTTTTCACATCCAATATCAACTAAAGAAATGTGATTTGGGTTGTTGGTGTGGTCCCTCCACGCCCTACTCTTTCCTTGCAGCTGTTGCATATTGCAAACTTGTTGTCTTCTGCACACACGCTGAAGAACCCCCAAACAGCTGACATGTTGCAGGTTAATTCACCAGGTTCCTACATGTGGGAGAATAGCACGGACACGCGCTTCACACCGCGAGCGGGTACGCGCCACACACGGCGGAGAAGTTCAGAGAAAGGAAAAGGAGACTGTGCTGTCGCGTCCGTGTGTGCGTGCGTTCTTGAGAACTGTAACTCCTATAACTTATGTTGTCAGTTAATTGTAGCATTGACCGGCATGAAATCGGCATATGTCAGACTGACTTGAGCATGTGAAAACCGGCCAATTCCGGTCACCGGCCGGTGTATCGGTGCATCTCTAGTCAGTTGCCACTTAGCCAGTGTGAATGCAAATGTGAACCGGTTCTGAGGGAGAGTAGTTAGTAGAACTGTTTAGAAGTAGACTGTTCCTATAATTACGTTCCTGTAACTACTTGGTCGGAAAGAGGCTTATGACAGTGAATCTGAGGCTGGAGACACTCTCAGGTAAAGGAATAGTTTGTGCCATTCTCATATCTGTGTGTTAACAGTAAGTACGGTGCTAAAGATGGGAGCCAACTAGCTTAGCTTAGCATAAAAACAGGAAGAAACCGCTGTTCTGGCTGTGTCCAAAGGTAAATCGAACTACGAGCACCTCTAAAGATCACTAATTAACCTGTCTATCTTGTTTAATTCATGCAAAAATCTAAATGTAAAAACGTTGTGGTTTTACAGTGAGTTTTTAACTTTCTTGGCGATCATTACAGTTGGAGTGTCGTTTATCAAACGGCTATAATAAACAAAGTAAAACATGTTAAAGTTTTAGTGTGTAACTTTTTGATATTCAAGCCATTGCCAAATGAGTTGCCACAAAGCTAAGTAAGACTATCAGCTCCACACAACTCTCTCTGGATTTCTCAGCATGGCTATCTATGTTCAGAAGATTGTGTCGTCCGGTGACTTTCCCGCGCAGAAACTCGAGCGAAGATAATGACCTCTTCTGAAGAGTCCATCATGTTTATTTAATCCTCCGTGTCCTCCTTGGCTACTAGCAACTGCGTGGAGGTGTGTGTGTGTGTGTGGGGGGGGGGCCATCACGTAACACTTGTATCATGTGGATGCACAGTTTTGTTGTCATTACATAGAATTCCTCATGGGGGCGACAGAAACGACGCAGATAGTAAGCTGATTTGTTTTTAAAACTTTGGACAGAGCCAGGCTACTAAGCTAAGCTAATTGGCTTCTGGTTCTGGCTTCATATTTAGCCTACAGAGTCTGTCATCCTTCCAGCCATTTATTTTCTTTCTTTTGCAGCTTTGTAATTTTTTCACCTTGTTTGCACTTAACTGTGTTAACTTGTGTTAAATTCATTTGATACACTATGATGGAAAAAGCTATTAACTTGTATAAATATTAAATGTAAAAAGTTCAACACTGGACACAGCTCTTTTCATCATTCAGTTACAGTTACAGTAGTTTCAGGCCAATAAGTGCATTGCACCAATCATGAAACTTGTTTGCCCACTAGATGGCACAAGCACACTGTCACATTCTGCAGGCACAAATCCTTGCAAATGAAATACATTTATACTGTTCAAATGAAAAACAATGGAGTTAAAATTTATGTTACATGTGTACACAGTAAGCTAAAGATTTAATGCTGACATTTATACACTTTTTATATGGGAGTTTCCCTTTAAATTTAAACATGCATGCAACTAATAAAACAGGTTGTTGATGCATTTTATTACCGTGAATATGACAGACAGGACACGGACTCCCATGTAGTATTACACTACCAGCTCGCAGCACCACATAAGTCCTGTAGTAAATATTAACTTAGTAAAAGCTGAAATATTTCAGTTCATGTTGAATTGTTATTTTGGACTGTACTTATTGTATTCTTGGGTGGTTGATTTACTCAAGAACTGTGCTTAAGTACAATTTTAAGATGGCTTGTACTTTGAGTATTTATTATTATAATGTTTTGATTTTGAATGCAGGATTTATTCTTGTAGTCATTTTTTTTACATTGCTGTATTGGTACTTTGACTTAAGGATGACAAGGAGCCACCCCTGGTTGTACCTAACATGTTGTCACCACCTCTGAAAACAGATCATTAAATAGTCCAGTAGATAGATTCATTTTTAATTAGTGACCATTATAAGCTTCGCAAAGGCCATGCTAAGGTTGTTGTCCACATATCGTTATTTATTGCTCACGTGATGCATGTGTGAGTCTTGCAATACCGCGGTTGAAATACAGACTGAAAGGCTCTCAGGAATAGGCCACCAACAGATTAATAAATCACCAACTATCATGGAAATGTGATAACAAACAAAAAGAAACCGGGAAAGATAAACAATCATAAGAAACCAGACAATCCTATAATATGTCTGGTCCAAGCTCCCATCATCCCTATAAGAGATGCTGCTGCACATCCTCTGAGAAGGATGGAGGGACGCTGGTCATCCATGGGAACCGGAGAGTAGTTTCCCATCAGCAGCTGTTCCTCCTCTCTGCCCCCTTGCCCTTCAGAAGGAGAGCGAGAGGTTCCCCGGCCGGGAGGAGGAGGAGGAGGAGGAGGGCTCTAATTACTGATGCTCAGCGGGGGACGATTGGCTGTTGCTCCTGCCGCTGGTCACTTGGGAGCTTCCCTGACCCCGACACTGAGTAAAAACAAAAAGATAAGGAAAGGAAAATGGGGCCACAATTAGCCCAATGTAGCCTCCAGGGCCCAGGATCAGTGGAGGAGAAGCACAGATGGGACTTTCTCACTTGGATTTGTTGAATCTACATTGCAGCATGTGTAAGCTGCTCAGAAATCGCTGCAGTTGTTGATGCAGATTTGAAGGATAGGTGTGAAGAGATGTATTATTATTTGTCTTAAAATAAAATAAATTAGGTGATTATCGTCATTAAACTGGGAGTGTTTGCCTGAAGATTGCACGTAAACGCTGTTATCCTGGTTGTTACCATGACTTTGAATACTTGTATGCAATCAAAAGGGTTTTCTCTAAGCTTCATTAGCTAAATTCCTTGATTGGCTCAGGGCTTTTGTGTCAAGACAAAACAAAGCAGTAAAGAAAAGTGTATCATTTTCCTGCAAGTGTCAGATGGTCCCATCGCTCCTCCAGCTGGTCAGGAGGGGCTGAGGCCACCTGGATGCTGTGTCCCGGTCCTGTGAGATCCTGCAGTCTCCTCTGCCATGTGAAGACTCCACTTACTACGCCACTGAGGGGTCCATCTGCTCAGGACGACACCTCCCAAAGAGCTCCCCCCCATCCCCTCCCGTCCCCCCGTCCCCGTCCCCACCACCATCACCACTGCTCCCCCACAGCTCCCCTCCCTTCAAGCCAGCCACTGTGCCTCTCAGCTAAATGAGCAGTGTGTCAAATGGAAGGAGGTTTTACCCTTTCTTCAACTGGATAAGAGAATGAATTCACAGCACCATGATGCAATGAATGAATGAACCCACCCGCACTCCTGCTGAATCGACAGATATGTCACCTGCGTCTGACTTTGCACGATCTTCTGGTTCTGATGAACGAATATAGGGTTCACCAAGTAGTATGTTCACATTTGGCCAAATGAAAGGAAGGTAGTTTTTGTTGTTGCTGCTGATGAAAACAACATAAAAAAATGCTCAGAAAGTGTAGACATTTGCCTAAGTGAACCCATAGGCCGACAGATTTTGGCAGCTGATGTTCAGGTGAACAGCTTGTGGGTAAAACCAATTGCTGATGCATGCAGACAATTCACAGACAGGCGCATCTCAGACAGCATCTCACAGCCTCTCTCCCGTCAATTTCCACACACACATACCATCTAATAAATGCCGTCCATTTATTTGAAATTGAATGTGACAGCCCTTGTCATTTTACTATAGTGTCTCGGAGCAGACAGCGATGCACACAGGCCCACTCCTCGTTTTCTATCAGCAGGTATTGATGTTGCTTTAATGAAGTGCCTAGCACTCCACCCTAGGAAGAGACAAGTCTGTCAGCATATGTAAATGCTTCCTGCCTGTCATTGTTGTGGAGGGTTCAGCATGGGTCAGCATAGATTCCCCCTCTGGGAACCCTTTGTTCTGGGGCCCGACTGTGCCACATGAGGGGACCAATTACAGAGCTGCACAGCAGGACGGGGGTGCTAACTTGTTACCCTGCTGTAGTGAGCTAATTATTACCTCCACACTGTGGGTAGCAGCATACAGCCAGTGCATCATGGATGGGTAACAAAAGCTAGTTTGTCTGTATGTATATACGATTCATATCTCCAATATATGAAAATACATTTTACTTTGGTGAATTGGTTTATAATAAAGGCACCATTATCACAGTTTGGGAAAAGGTCATCCTAATTTTCAGGCCATAAATAGCTACTGAACTACTTAAATCCCAGCGGAGCTCCTTTGCATTGTCAATGCAAAGGCAATTTACAGGCTACAGACTGCCAACCACATAACCTTGATGTGGTGTCAAGAAATGATTTATGAAAATGCATCCTGCTCTGCCGGTCCCGAGTGAGACCGGGCTGGACCCGGAGTGTTGACACAAAGCCCATATGGCCGAGCAAACACACACTCGCCAAATTATCATTCATATCATAACATCTCAATGGGCTTTTGTTCCCAGTTCCTGATGAGATATTGGCAGTCTGTTTCTCATCAAGGAGTGCAAGAGATCTGCCAGGTTTTCGGCGATCAACATAATGTTTCAGGTGAAAATGATACTTTATCCTAATGCCAGTGAGTGGAGATGTAAGTTATTTGATGAAAATCAACAACAAGTAGGTGAACTGAAATATGTAAACACACCTGAGCAAGTGCATTATCACGAGTGTTTTGGAGGGTAAAATAAAGGGAATATTTTAGGACAAAATACCAAACACACCTCTTAATGCATATAGATGCCCTTCCTTTCTTGCTATTAGCCCCCTCCCCTTACATTCAGCCCATTCATCTCCTTCTCCCCACCCCCAGTGACCAGTCTGGCCCAGCTGCTAGGGGCTACCAGTCCCCCTCGTGTGTGGGGCCAGTCAAGTGGAAAATGGCTGCTACCAAGAGAGCCCACTTTAGAGAGCCATCATCCTTTGAAGGGGCATGATGGCCTTTGACAGCCACAGTGTTAACATGGAGCCCACACGAACACAGCACTGCTATTATCGTGTTTACTAAAGGAAGAGGAAAGGAGAGGGGATCAAGGGCCTTGTTGGTTGATGTTTGAGTCCAGGGGTAGCGGGGTGCTCGTCTGAGCCACGCCACAGTGGCATTGTGGGGGAAACATGACAAGGGATCACTCACAGCCAGGTGGAGATTGTATTTCAGCATGTCAGTCGAGCTTTTAGTGAACAGGTGGCAATATGATTTGTCTCATGCTTTATCTCGGTATGGTGTGATTACTATTCAAACACCTGTTTCAGTCAGATACTGCAGGTAACAGAACTCGGCTGCTATTGGGACGAACTTCTAATGAAAATCACGATTCTCAAAGCACGGTTGTGCACTTCTTGTTGCTTTCACACAGCAGTCAAACATACAAATACCTTCGAATGATGTTGTGCGCATTGGTAAAGGCAAGTATCTGTTGAGTGTCCAGATAGACAGGAATGTTTGGATAGCTGAAAATAGGCATTTTGTTTTGTCGAATGGTTAACTAGATAGTCTCTAACTGTGTCTGTCTGCTGTTTGGTTGCTGAGCAGGTGGGTTTTTAGGGCTTTCTTATCTGCAAACAGCTGCCTGCTATGGCAGAAAACGACAAGCGGTGAGAATGAACAAAAAAAGTTGCGAAAGACAGCTAAACAATGAGCTGGAACACACTATGAGCTGAGGGAAACTGCAGATTCAGGTTATAAAAGGTTCATCACTACAAGCGACCCCTTTCACTTTGTCATTGAATAGATTATTATCATATATAGATTATAACTGCTTTAAGTAATGATAAAGGGACATGCTATTTTGGTGGACAAATGGATTTACTTTAGACATCAGTGAGTGAGGGTTTTGCAGGACAAAAATTAAAATAAAAGTAAAATGCTGTGGTGTTTGCCCTCAGTGTTTTGAAGAGCACTCTAATCCACCTTTGGCCTTATGCAATGTTTGCAGCCGAATTTATGGATGCAGGTTGGATCAGCAGCAGATAAAAGCTGACACAGTTTCATCCGGCCTCGCTCTCACTGGCTTGACTCCAACACCGTCTGACTGCTGATCTATGGCTGTAACTCTCACAGCTCCGGCACATGTTGCTGGAGGACACACGTGGAGCTCAGAGTGAGCAACAGTGATTTTAACGGCAACAAATGGTCGAGGTATGTCATTATCCAGATTTTTGGTGAAGGGATCATTACCTGCCACAGATGCCACTGTTGTTTTGTGTCTCCATTTGTCCTGAGGCGAGTATAGCACCGATACTTGAAAAGAGCAGGAGGTGCCTTTGTGTAGACGCACACCTGATCTTAGCAATCAATTGGCAGCTCTACCCTCACACAAGTCTCTCAGGCTCTGCCTCAAGGCCGTCCATCTGTTGCTGCGAGGCTGTCGCTGAATGTGCTTGTGTACAGGTCTGCATCTATCTGAGCGCCCGTGTGTGTTGGGAGTGGGAGGTCGCAGTAAAAATATGTGATTTGTGGTTTTGCGCCTGTTGATCCCCTGCTGCTCCCAGAGGTGTAGCTCTCTCACTCTCTCTGTAGTCATGAAACCGATATTTAAAGCTAAAAGAGGTGGCATACAAATGTGGCAAGATGCTTGGTGTGGGTAATTAGTACAAACAGAGGTAGCATTAGAGAGCTGGGGGGAGTTTAGATCTATACATTCTAAGGAAATGAACATATTGCACCCTTTATCTTCCCTATAAACAGATGTAAAGATATGCATGACATGAAGAAAGCTGAAGTAAAAAGGACAAATAGATGCAGTCTTTCTAACATACTGTAACAACAGATTGTTATTCCCTGCTGAGTCTGCATTATACTGCTGTTTGTGAACACCTTATCTTCCCTGAGAACATTAAAAAGGCTTTTGAAGGTGGTGTTGAATGCCTACAGCGATAAATACTCCTGGGTATGTGTGTTTGTGAGTGGAAATGCCGACATTCTAACCAAAGTGTCTTATTTCGGTGAAATTCAATGAGAAAAGCAGTGCAGAGGAACGCTGTAAACGATCATGACAGAAAGACTTAATGTCCTCGTACGCACCAGATTTGAAACAATATTTTGTCTTGTCCTCTTGTCTTCCCCCCATAGTCTTGTTTTCTTTGACTGTACCTCCATTTAAATATAAGATAAAAAAAAATACACCTTTATTGATCCCCAGCAGGAAATACGGTTGTTGCAGTAGTATAACAGAAACAACAGAAAAAAGTACAGATAAAAGACAGTGAGTAAGACATAAATACTAAGAGGTACATAAACTAAAGTAGAATACAATAAAAAAATTGAAACTATACAGGAGTATTTGGAGACAAAATGACATGATAAGTGAGTGGTGTGATTAATAGCAGCAGAGCCAACTGTCTGTACACCTGTCTGTTTGTCTGTATTCATATAATAGAATTTAGTGCAAGAGTAACACAACATACAGTAGTATGGTATAATATGGTACGATGTAATAGAATAGAAATGAGACATAGTATAAGGTGCAGTACTTAGTAATATAGTATAGAATAACATAATGTATAGAATATTATAAAACCGGGAGCTCAAATCAAGCAATCTGATTGGTTCATAGCTGTAATATAATAACCACATACAAACGGCTATAATTCGAATTCCTTTGCAAGTATTACTTCGTGTCTGAGAAAAAAAACATTTGAAAACATTCACAAACACACTGCCATGACACAGAGCTGGTTTAAAGTCAGCCAAGTATCCCTTTAAGTGTACGCTATATTTAGAATATTTTCACCGCTTTACCTTGCTGTAAAACAGCCCTTTTCGATCCGTTATCTATGCTCTCTTCAAATCCACCAGACTCCACTGATAAAAACAGCAATTTTACCTCTAAGTACAGTACAACGATATAACAGTATATAGTAGAAGTATAGTGCAGCAATATAACAATATACATATAGTGTAACTTAATGTCAAATATAATGTGTTGTATAATGCAGCAATATAACAGAATAGAATATAAATACAATATGTTATCATATGGTATAGTATAATAAAGTATATAATAAGAATCTATCAACAGTACGGCATTAGGTACAGTATAATAATCGTTTATCGGTGTTTAAAGCCCCCAAAGTCTCCTTCCAGGCAGCGCTGCCTGAAAGGCACTAGGATTAGGCAATGGTTATGGTTATGGTTAGGGTTAGGGTTAGGGTTAGGTGCCTTGAAGTCAATGGTCGCAGCGCTGCCTGGAAGGAGACGTTGGGGGCTTAAAACTCCATCAGTGCAGCAGTCCCAAAGAGAGACAATGGAGAGGGAAATGAATATGAGTAGGAAATTGCTAGGATTGCTAGCTTATTCAAACAAATTTGCCCTGTAAAACACAGGTTGTATCATAAAGTGTTACCACAAATTGTACCAATGCAGTACGGTTATATTATTTTGAAATATTGGGGTGAGGGTGTTGCAGTTGTAAGTCACAGGGAGAGTCCAAATAAAAAAATTAATAACACTGGAGAGGGTCTTGCTTTTTCATAAGGGAAATATAACGTTCCTAACCCCAATCATTTTCCTACAGTCTCTAAGGCATACAATATATATATATATATATATATATATATATATATATATATATATATATATATATATATATATATATATATATATATATATTTTTTTTTTTATTAAACATTAAAAACAAATAACAAGCCAAAGAAATAACAGCAGGAGACTAATGGACAACAACTCTGTAGATGTAAAAAGGTTACAGCACAAGGTACACACCATTTATATACTTGTTATGCTAAGCCTTTATTTAAGCCTTTATCTTGAGGATAAAAGCTGAAACTTTTCCTTTACTGCTTGAGTTGGACAGAGAATAATGTATCTGAGCTGTGCAGAATATCTGCCTCTATACTAGCTATCTCATGGGAACATGATTTTTGATACCACTGACCTTGTAAATATTGAACCTTTCTGACAGATGTGCGATATGTAACTCGATTCAGGGTTGTTCTGATAAACGGATGATTAATTGATAACGGAGAAGATGCGCGTTGTACTGTTGCTTTGTTGCGCTGTTCTCTATTGTTTCTCTGTACTCTCTCACTTGTGATGAAATATATTTAATTTGTGGTGTACTCGTATTAAATCTGTGTGACATTTGGATTTTATATTTCCTTTTAAGCTGTATCAAAGGACCCTCCAGTAGTTCTGTAGTAACCAATGTGGGTTCTTAAGCTTTAATGATTTGTTTCATTTAGATTATTCATCTCTCTCTCGTGCCTCTGTAAGTAGAATAGTCGCAGATGAAAAACAGTAATGTGTCACGTTCAAACTGGTGGCCTCCCTCACTGTACGCTCTCACTTTAACATGATTTAGTTTATTATGGGGATTCAGTGCTGGGGAGAATGTCATATGCTAAGTTAACCTCTGCATGCCTCGCTAGCTCGGTGCCAGTTATGAAAGGACACAATCATAGACACACTCTCTTTGATGACAACAACTGGCAAAGTTCCCAACCTTTAAAACAGCTCGAGCTGCTTTCTGGATGTATCGATGGTGTGAGTGCACTCAATAAATCTGCAAGGGTCTGATTCAGACTCCCACACATCGCCGCTCAGTGTCCTTGAAAGCAGCTAATGCCATATCAGTTCAGGAAACATAAGATCTGTCCGCTCTGCCACAAGTCAATGAGTCACTGAGAATGCTGTTAACTGTGTGGATAGTGGCTGATGTCCATTTCATAAATATATTTAGTAAAATTCTCACAGATTAATTCAAACCGACGCTCTAACGCTTGTATTTTCGTGGACAACCGACTGTAAGGACAGCCAACAATCCCATTGAGAAATTAGCAGGGTCCCCTGTGCTTTCCTCTCCTTTAATGAATAATTCAGCTGTCAGGGTGAAAGCAGGGCGAGGAGACCTTGTAAGTGGCGACTGACTCAGCACTCTGTGGCCTGAGGGTGACACTTTAAACCTGAGCATTGCATCCTGTTCCCTCCATAACAGGTAGTGGTGCTGCAGTATGTCTCCTGTGTTGGTGGCCACATGGTCAACCAAGTACAGAGGAAATGGAGAGGAGAAGAGGAAGCTTTGCTCACTATGGATCTGCTCATCATTAGGCTCCCATAAAAGTTTTACAGAGCAAGATAGTTTGTTGGTTGTCGAAGCACTTTTTAGCCACGCTAGCAGCTTGACTCTATTGGCTGTCAATGTCGGTTGGTTGGTTGGTTGGTTGGTTGGCTGGTTGGCTGGTTGGTCAGTCGGTCGGTCGACCACTTTGATCCAGACTGAAATATCTCAACAACTATGGATTGGCACAACATTTAACACAGATATTCATGATTCCCCTCAGGGAAAAAATGTTAAATCATAACCTTTCACCAAGGGCCATCATCAGCTCAAATGTTTGTTTTATACTTTATATTGTGAACTTTGCACATTCCATCCTCGTTTTCATTTAAAAACATATTTTTCATATTCTTTACTGTAATTTCTTCTATTTCCATTTATAATTCTTGACTTTTACAGTACATGCTTTTTATTTTCTCTTACTGTGTTTATTGTTGTGCACCAAAACGCCAGTGCAAATTCTTCATATGTTATATATATTCTGATTCTGATATGTCCAATACTTTTCTGTATGATCTGCAAAACGAGACCGTCCTTCCAAGAAAAACGACAGCATCAGTCGTTTCAACAAATCCCCCCAAAACAACATGTTCACGTACAACGTGACAAAGACCTCTAGCGGCCGTAGGAATTTGGGTGCAAAGGATGAAGTAGTGTGACGTCATAGATCCACCAAGTCTGCAGAGGTGGAGGGTTGGATGGATAGGTCAACAAAACGTTGGACGGGAGACCACTGTTTGTTTCCCGTTATCTACCGACAGTCTTTTAACCACGACTACGGTCTTAACCTGACCTGGGCCAAGCGGTTATTAAACAAATAACAAATCTTAACAAAGTAGTCATTTCAACACAGAGACATTTTTGTGCTAAACCTTAACAATAGCGTTATCAGATCATAGAACAGATTAATTTTTCCAACAATGATCTGTAACATACTTTGTGTGTAGCAAATGTTAGCATGCTAACACACTAAATTATGAAGGTAAACATGTCTGCTACACATCAGCGTGCTAGCACTGTCACTGTAAACATGTTAGCATCGCTGTATCTATGCACAGCATTGAAGAGCTACCATAGCTGTAGACTCTTTGTTTTATAATTACAGTGCTCACACATGCAGGAAATAGAAAAAACAATGGTCAATATATACTTTTTTTCCAAACACATCCTTGTGCTAATGTCAAACTCATTTTTCCTTTCATCTATTTACACTCGTGTCTAACACCAATCCTTAATCCAGAGTATATTTTTGTCCTTTCTTTTGTTTCTATTGGGTGCATCATGCCTGTGGCTGTCTCCTGCATTCGTAGCCAGTGGAGGAGGAAGGCATTTCAGCACAGTTACAAAAGATGATTCCACATTCAGGGCACTCAAGCCCCCCTGGGCCCAGTGCATTTGCCTCTTATGGTCCACAGAGATCTAAGCAAACATCAGTTTTGCTCCGGAAACAACCTTTGATCTCAGAACGAAGACTTTGTCAAATTAATGAAGAAAAGGATCATTACAAACACAGAAAGTGAATCTGTCTGTAAAGTCTGTTATTGATCAGGCGTGTAAGGGGGGAGGTTAAGGATGATTCACATCTTCCGCCTCCGCTCATGAGCTTATCACACTGGATCGATTGCATTTCAGGTTAGACTCAAACTCAGCGAGATTCCATATATGTGCGTCCCACTGTGACTCTATTAAACATGAGTCACAACCGTGTACAGATTGTGCAGGGCTGTAGTCAGTATTTCCCACATACTGAGGTCATGACATCAGAAAGAAAGTCTCTAAAAAATGTTTAAATTTTGAAATGTTTACGTTTACAGATGTTTCATCTCAAATGTATCTAGCGATAATTAGCTGTTAAATTATAGTTTTATTTAAATGAAGCAGTTATTACAAGGATATCATTTACGGCTCATAGACTCAAGTATTAAAAAAAAAAAGAAATCTCCATTTTCCATTTAAGTAGCATCAAATTATATTGTTCTTTTAAGGAAATTATTGACCCATAAAATAAAGTGTTTTATTTCCCCTACATGGAGGTTTAAATGTTCCTTGGTGCCAGGAATTTAAATATACTCAATCTAAAAAATATCAGAATCATCATAAAACGTCAGTGTTTGACCTCAGATTTTAAACTCCCCATAGGGTGCTAAAACTCTCAAATTTCCAGAAAAAATACAGAGGACATGACCTCAGGGTCCTGAGGTAGTGATTACATTATAATTCAAATCTGATGTAACTCAATGTGTCATTTCAGCCATTAATGCTTAAATCTGAAAGAATGACACTTCTTCACTGCTGTATTTGCTTGTATGTAACACAACATGATGCCTCGTAGATATTATATGATTTTTGGACTTTTGGGAGTAAAAGACAAATAAACAAACAATCAAAACAATAGAATAACGACACAGTAACATAAAAAAACATTCTAACCATGTGCCCCTTGTGTTAATAATTCAGTTATTTTGTTGCAATGTTGTAGGTCAGAAGTGTGTCTTGGGGTCTCAGTCGGCAAACGTGGTTATGCTCCAATTTATTAACTTGTCCCGCGCCCTCCGCCTCCTGATCTAACAACATGGGTGAAGGAGGTGATCAAATCCCTCTCATATAACTACATCTCGCCTCCAAATACATCCTATTACAGAAGACAAAGACGCTCTAACTGCTGTTTCACTGTGACTTCAGATAGAAGTATATCAGCTCTTATTTAAGGAGCAACTCTGAAATTGGCACAACTTCCATTTCTCCTGTTCTGAATAAAATCAATAACACAATATAATCATTTTCCATGAGAAAAACATCACTGTCTGTGTTAATCAGACCACGTTACATTTCCATCTCTCCATCCATCCATTATGTATACCTGCTTATCATAAGCAGCGTCACAGGGGGGCTGGAGAGTATCCCAGCTCCCACTGGGCGAGAGGCGGAGTACACTCTGGACAAAATCCAGCCAATCGCGGCCAGGATGAATATGGCAGACGAAATGAACAGTAGTTATAATCTAATATATTGTGTGATTTAAAGAACATTTATTTTCATAATTATACATTGTGCATATCAAATGATACGGAATTGGAATTGCAGCATTGACCAGGAGTTTCCCTGCCTTTTGCCCAATGCATGCTGGGATAGGCTTCAAACATTAAGTGGACAGTGTAGCAAGAATATGAGGTAATGGACCACACATTGCTGATACTGCCACCTACTTAGCAGTTCTCTATAGTGCTTTTAGAGTTGAGCTAAAGTATGCTGTCAGTGTGTTAAGAGGAAATGGAGCATTGCTTTAATTAATGCTCAGATGCACATGGATGCCTCAACGATTCTTTGATTCTTTGACTTTTGAAAGCTGACTTGACAATCATTGTGAGCCCAAATGTCCATCAACAAAAACAGAACCAGTACTGTCAATCTCATGAGAAAAGCAAGTACCAATAATTAGTGAGAAAGATTAAGTGACAACAGCCTTCTCCCAGACATAAAAAGCCTTTTATTGAGAATTCAAACAGGTGTCATACTGGTTTCTGAGCTGCAAAACAAATGACAGGCTACTGAGCCGTAAATAGCACAGCAGACGATGGGAGATTGGCCATATGTCCACTGTGTGTGTGAGCGCCAGCTACACTGGCTTGGTTTGAGATAGGATTCTTTTGGGAACGTCCCAGTAAAAGCTCCTCTGGGACGGAGAGGAATTCAACTACCACATCCATTCACTCAATTGTGGTCGGCTGAAACAGTGCACTTGTCTCCTCTGAGGTTTGGGTGTGTTAAAATGACAATTTAGCTGAGCGTTATCTGTCACCGCTAAGCAATTAGCTGACAAGCACAATCAAAACGCTGTTTGGAGCTGGCGAATCATTTTTGCTGGTACGGTGAGACAGCATCCGGTGATCCAAAATGTGATGTCAGATTGAAATTCATATTTGTGTACATCATTAGCCCTCTTCATGTCCCCTCTACGTTCACTACCAAGAGAGTGCAAGAGTGTTAGGCAAGGGTAGGGCGTTCTCCGAGGAGCACACAGCTCCATCTGGGCCAAAGTAATTGGTCTGCTATTCATATTCAGCAGTGTAATAGCCTCTAGCTATTCATACAGTCACACGTGAACTAGTTCCACTGAGAGCAATCAAAAGATGGGTTGACCCAAGTGTCAATTTTTCAGCAGGGCTTACCGAACCAACGGTAAGAAAATCTATGCTGGTTTGATCCTTTTCTGATTGAATCAGTCAAACACTATCCAAAGACTTCCAGCAGAATTTAGCAGATTTATAGTTATTGTACTGCAGAAACACTGATAGATTGTGCTACCTCTATGACGGTGAATCTTGCATTATGATGAACTGCCATTAATAGAACCTGCTGCTCTTTGAATAACATGATCTGCCCTCCTTTCCCTGAGAAAGGCCTGCAGCAGTCCTGCTCTCTGAAATGTATGCAGTGAATCAACGATTACAGTGGCAGCTTACGGTGAATTATTATCATGTTGAATAAATAATTATGTTAAAGTACCACAGAGTTGTGAGTGCTATGGTAATAACATGCACAATAACACTCACTGTGTTTGTGCATACACGTTTCCTCAGCAGCCACAGAACACAACAGGAGTAAACTAGATCTATTTCACCATTAACACCATTCCTCACCACCATCAGTGCAGTGGGACTACTGGAAAGCCCCCTGCTGTAAAGGTAAGTGGCCGCTGATGTTTTGTCCTGTGTAAAAACACCTATAATTACCTGTGTAATGGAAGAAAGCACCCTTCATCATCTGATCATTCCTCAACAAGATAAATATGGTGGTCAAGGCATTTAGAGACAAATGCTATCCTCTTGGTAGCAAGGATTTGGAGTGGTGTATTTATCATGGTTTGAAGTGGTGTCTGAGTCTAACCAAAGTACTGATTATTCAGAGTGAAGAGGAGCTGCCAGCCCATTACCTCCCAGAAAATAACAATGTGAACACCCGCCTCCCTGGCCTTTCCCGATGTAGTCTGTCAGAGCTTGTCAGCTGCAGCACCGTTCATTCAATCTCAACAAGCACCATGCTCCAGGATTCATTCCCTGTCCTGCACTATCTCTCCCTCCCTGTTAGCCTCACTCTCCCTACGCTGCCTCGCATTACCTCCCAATGTCTTGCAGGTTGCCTCCCCCCCTTCAGCCCCACCACACCCGCTCACTTCCTCCCATTCTGCAAGGCTCTGCTGCTCCACCCCTCCACCCTACTTGGTCCTGATGAGCTATTGTGAGATTCAAGCAGATGGATGGGGAACAAAGGGGTGAGAGGGGGGCCCCCTCTGCCTGTCCCCTTAGTATCACTGCCAACCAGGCTCTGGGTAATCTTCTCAAGCTTTCACGGCAGAGCAATGAATAACCTCAGCCTCCTCTCTGAGACCCGGGCTACGCCGCAGCCACCCCCCTCTTATCTTACCCTCTGCAGACTCGCCAGGGCCGGCTGCTCCCCGGATAGCATCTCTCACCCTCGCTTTCTACTCACTGTCTCTGGCCTCCACACCCAATCAGGTTTTTTTTGTTTCTATGGGCGTGTTACAAGGCCCGGAGATTAATTGGGGCTGTGGCTGGATGACATCTGGTCCCAGCTTCATAAAAGTCTGGGTCCTTGAGGTCTGCCGGGTTTATAATGAAGTGTATATAAGTTAATTTTCTTATCAACAGAGCGTTAATCAGAGCTTCTTCATTGGCCATTTCAACACATAACCGGGGGATAGTTCAGAAAACTGTTTGGTAAATTTGATTACCAGAACTTGCTGACGTAAACTGTACTTTTTATGAAAATATTTTAACCTGTTTACTAGTTGCATTTCTTCTTTAACTTATATGTCTGGAGATATTCAATATTTTTCCTATTGTCAACAAATATCATGAAAAGCCCAATACCATGGTAAAGTGTATTTATTTTGAATCAATCCCACATATACCAGCCTGCTGCTGATAGTCCCCAATAAATACAATATTTACATCTGTTTCAGTAACATGTAGAGTAAAAGTATGACGTCCTCAGTAGGAACCAATTGGCCTAGGGATGTACAAACAGGCTGAGGAAGTAAGAAAGTATTGAGAGATGGACTAAGGCATCTTATTTTATTTTTTTAAGGGCTTTTCCCTTTATTTATACAGTGGATAGACATGAAAGGGGGAGAGAGATGGGTGACGACACGCAGCAAAGGACAGCAGGTCGGATTCGAACCCGCGCCGCTGCAAAGGACTCAGCCAACATGGGGAGCACGCTTATACTGGGTGAGCTAGAGGCCGCCCCAAGGCATCTTATTTTTAACCATTTCTTCGGTGTTCTTTATCTGTCAGACAAAACATGATGAGCAAAGAAGAAACAACCCTTCATAATATATATATATATATATATATATGTATACACATACATACACATAAAGAAAGGCAAAGGCAACAGAATATACTAAATAGATAAATATTTAACAGAGAAAAGAAAATGAATGACTGTGTCCAAATTTCCTTAAATTGTTACTTTGTACAAATATTATGTATTGAAGAACACATCTTTGGTTTTAGTCTTTTCCATGCTATTTGTTGACAATATGATAAATGTAAAATACTGACAGCTTTTATTCTTTAAAATGCTTACAGACTTACAGACAATAATTATATAATAATAGCAATAATCGGCTCCTTGTGTAACTATATCACAGTACTTAGAGAATTTGCGAGTCGATTATTACACCTGAGCAGAGAAGCTCTACAGTCACTAATAAGAGCTTAATGCTTGTGCCTCTCTACAAAAAACAATCCACCTCCTCTACTTAACAGAAACAGCTCAACCACTCCACAGCTTCCTTGCATTGCCCTGTTAAAATATTGAGCATGTACTTAAATGCTATTTGGCCAAGTGTCATTTAGGCTGAAGGGCTCTCCATCCACAAAATATGTCTTAAAGTGACTGGATCAGAGCTGGTAGTGAACCGCAGAGGAATACACAGGTGTTGAATTATTTACTCTCGATAAAATATTTATACTTTTGTCCAACAAACTATAACTACAAGTATGAAGTAGGGCTGCAGTTACACTTAGAAAGAGAGCAGGAGACATGCTAGTGAATCTAACTGACTGTGTTACATGTGTTTTACTAATATAAAGTCCCTGATTTTACTCATAATACAAATGGAACAGGTCTTTAATTTCTGTTTCAGTGAACATATATCATGAATTGTATGCTTCACTGACATTTATCAATAATACAACATTTCTATAACATGACCTCAATTTAGATTTCAGAATAAGAGTCTCCGGGACAACGCCACAGCTCATTCAAACCAGTTAAAATGCCCCTACTGTATATATATATATATATATATATATATATATATATATATATATATATATATATATATATATATATATATGTATATATATGTATGTATATATATATAGCACACCATACAGTTCAGAAAGTTCCCTACTTTCATTTGTGTTATCCTAAAAATAATAAGCAGCAGTTTTAACTGTCTGAGATCTGTATTACATTTCCACCTCCCCCTTATTTTAAACATTTATTTCACTAAACATAAAACATAAAACTACAGTGTCTCTTCAAATTGAACCTATTGTGCACAGAGGTGATCATCTGAAAGCAAATTGTACAAGCCCTTGTCTCTAAGTTCTCCATTTTGCTCCGTAAACTGTGATGGCATTCTCTTATTAAATTATAGCTGTATTGACTTTTGGGAACCACTTGCCTAAATCTACAAGATTAGCCTATGATTAACGATGGCCACCTAATCCTTAGTTCAAATTGGACTGTTCAAGAAGAATTGTAGCGGGGGAAAGAGAAGACGTTCACTTTCTCCCCTTTCAGCACCTGCTACCTGCTGTCTTATCGTAGAGCTACTGTGCTGAAAAACAGCCTGTAGAACTAAATAACCACATCATGCGTGTTTGTATCCTCTGTCCTTTCAAAAATGCCACATAGCGCAGGCGTATCACTTGCATACAGATAAAATGTTGACAGCATTCTCAGTCTGTCAGCGACCTTTACGTGATAAGCCTTTGTGCAAAGCCGTCAGTGTTGAACTACAGGAAGAAAAACAAGATAAATTGTCAGGAAATGTATGGATGGAACAAGAAAGTGAGTCCATTCAAATTCTGGAGGTAGAGGTTTTCTTATTATTTTATTTGGGGGAGCTTTTTCCCTTTATTTGTAGCGACAGTGGATAAATAGGAAAGGTGGAAGAGAGATGGGGGATGACATGCGGCAAAGGGCCGTGGTTCGGATTCGAACCAGGGCTGCTGCAAAGGACTCAACCTACATGGGTCGCACGCTCGTACTGGCTGAACTAGAGGTCGCCCCGAGGTAGAGGTTTTCAAGGGTCTACTCGGATCTGAGGAACAAAGACCCAAACCGGGTCCAGATTATACTTAATTGGGGGTTGGGTAGGGTTTTGTTTTACTGCTACTTGGGTGGATCTGAGTGGGGAATGGAATATGATTCACAGATATTAAGTTGGTCATAAAATGTTTATCTTTATTGTCTGTCGACCAGTTGGCTACAGTGGGTGAGTGTTTCAATGTTTGTGCAGGAGGTGGAGAGAGGACTTCCGAACACAAAACATTTTCTTTTGGAATTAGTTTCTGTAACTTTACACTCGTTCCAAGGCTCATTTTGACTGCGGCTGCTTGTTAATTGCATTATGCTGTGATGGCGTACTCTGTCAAAAAAGTTAAACCTGGCTCAACTTTTGCTGCAACGCAACGTCATCTGGCTAGAAGCTACGGTGGCCAATCAGATACATGCAAGCAAACATCCCTGGCGGATTACTTTGTAAATAGTCTATATCGACGACGTACCACTTCCCGGATTGTTCAGGTGCCGCTGGAAATTCTGCCGGATGTCCCTCTTTTTAGGCCGGATGTCCGTCACCTTCCTCTTTCTTTGTGTTGGCATTCGAAACTCCGGTGGATTTGTGAGGACTATGGTTAACTGCTCCTCAGATCTCTGCAGGGTAAATCCAGAAAGCTAGCTAGACTATCTGTCCAATCTGAGTTTTCTGTTGTACGACTAAAACAACCTTTGAAAGTACACATGTTCCTTCCCCAGGCTATTTTGCAGAGGCACCGTCATTGTGTCCGGGGCTTAGAGCCGCCCAAGACGATTGTGATTGGTTTAAAGAAATGCCAATAAACCAGAGCACGTTTTCCTCCCATCCCGGGATGCTGTGTGGACTAGCCAGACCCTCCTCCACAGTGCTGTGGAGGAAGGTCTGGCAATGCAATACTACTTTGTAAAGAGAAAATAGTTGTAAAATCCTGTCTCATTGATCTGTCCTCAAACTGGACTTGATGGATCCCCTGTACAGATCAACTTGGGTTGATCTGAATGGAACTGAGTGTAACCACTGCGAGAAAAAATATTTTACGAAATCAGTAGTCCCTGTAAAACATGTATGCTATTATATGACAATTATTTTTGGCAATTTGATTCATAGATGTTATATTGGTTAGAACATTATTATCTTCTGTCGATCTTGGATTGGATCTAAATATCAGATCGTTCTATGGGTTCGTTTCAGATTGGTTGCAAGGATCTCTCTCATGAAGTGGTTTACCTCTGACTTGTAGACAATTACCATCCTCTCATTTGATATGAGCAAAATTGCCAAAATCTGTTTTGCTTCAGACACTGACTACATTACACATGCTTTGCTTTGCTGACATTTAGATCGCTGTAATGGCAACAATTTAACAATTCACAGACTCCAAACTGTGCAGAATGCAGCAGCTAAACAAGTAACACACACAACACAAAAAAAAAAACAATAAAAGAGCTCATACTCCCCTTTAAATGTATGTTTTAATTTCAAGATTTTCATAACCCCACCCCAGACTATATCTCTAAATACATTTCTGTGTCTTTCTCAACCTGCATACAGTCTGAGGAGGTCAGAGAGAAACCTGTTGACTCAGGCTGTTACTACAGTATGTTACCATGGAAGGTGTAAGACTAAAGGGAACCCAGCTTTGACTGCCAGGGCATCTGGAGCAAAATCAGTTTCACTTTTAAATCTTTCTGAAAACATATTTCTATCAAAAGTCATTTTAAAACCTATTTAGTATGGGTTCATTCTTTGGATGTTGTGTATGTATGTGTGTGTTGAGGTTGGTATATGTATGTATGTTATATTTCTGTATCATACATGTATATATGTATGTATGAATTGATTGAGATCTTTCTCAAGTAAATTAATACTGGATTTTGTATAGAATTTTCTTTTTTCCTTTTAAAGCACTTTGTTATCTCTGCTTCTGATAAGTGCTATACAAATAAACTATTATTTAGTATTAGCATTTATAAAAAATAATCAGTTACACTACTCTACTTTGAGACAAAATAACATTACAATTCAATGGTGAACATGTGACATTAACAAATCTGCTAAAAATGCTTTACTTTTATAAGAAAATGTCACAAAATAGTTCAACATAGACTTTTTACAAACATGCTATTTTTGTTACAGTCTGTATTACCTGTCAGAGGAGTGTATATTCATGTGTCACATAAAGAGAGCTACCATCAGAGGTTTATCTATGAAAGACAATCAAGAACACAGAACTGGAGCCTTATTTAGACAAAAAGCGTTTGCTGGGATATCAGACATCATCGCGTGACACTTTAGTCACAGACTGAGCACTTGTTTATACATAATTCCTTTGTAGTTTCAGGAGCTCATTCTGTGGTTGATCGTATTCTCTTCTGTCTGTGTTCAGAAGCTGACCTGTTGTGCAGAGATGTGCATATTTACTCTATTCATAGGCTCCACACAGCACACATGCTACAGGCACAAATTCATTACTGAGTAGCCTGTGGCGACTGTCATGTGCAGACAATAGTGAAAGACACAAACAGTGTATCTACCACACTGGGAATCTTCCACACTTGTAGCCACGCTATGGAGATAGCGCTCCCAAATAGCGTGTTTTTTAATCATATTCACATAATCTTGTGAGAGTCGTATGTGGCATCAAAGATAAGCCTCTTTATGTTGCTCAGATATTACTGCAAATGAGCATGTCTGAGAAATGTAACACCATGCACAGACTCTTGCATTTTAATTTCAGTGGCATCTGTGACCAGTCCGTCATGTCCCTAACCCCCTCAGGGGACCCCCAACCTATCTGCTGCAGACCCCCAAAACCCAGGAGGAGGAGAGGGTGGGGTGGGGTGGGGTGGGGTGGGGTGGGGGGTGGGGGGGGGGGGGGGGGAGGGAGCAGGGACACATTTGATTGATGATAGTGTGAATTAAACAGAAAGAGATGGAGAGAATCCTTTTATCAGGCCAGAAACACGAGTGGATTAAAATGTAGTTGTACAACCCCTCTGTATAATGCAGCAGCCTGGCCGCATATCACAAGGCACCAGGAGCTAAGATGAGAGCTGCTTGTTATTATTTGCCCCCTCCCCTCAACCCACCACATGAAACTTTGCTGAAGCACAGAAAACATGGCTGAAACATGTGAACCAGGGCTGAAAATAGAGCTAAAACGATTAGGCCATCAACAGAACATTAATCTGAAACTATGCTGACAATCGGCTAATCGTTTTGGTCATTTTTTCAGATTCAACAATTTACTGGTTCCAGCATCTTAACGTGACTATTTGACGTTTTTTTTCTCTCTTTTTTAAATATTGAATTAAAAAAACAAGACATTTGAAGACGTCGCCTTAAAGTCTGACAAATTATATTTCTCTATTTACTGACATTTAAAAAGAGAAATTACATTTCTAGATCATTATTTTCTGATGAGAACATCTCTTAGCTTTTAGCATAATAAAGACTTTGTATTTACTATCTGTTCAATCTATTATTTATGTTTTATCTATTAAGGTAGCTCTCAGACTATCTGACAACAGTCGCGGTTGTGTAACGGCATTATGAGCTTCATCTCATGTGATCCTGCAGGTAGAAGCCCTTGATTGTCCTTAAACAGCATCGTTGAGTCAAGTCCTTCATGACCACGTCCGAGGCTTTAATGGACTTGCAGCATGTCTCCGTCTGGCCAGTAGCCTCTGTGCCCGGCTCCACTGCTGCTCTGCTGATGTTTTGTGCCACTGTATAATTTATTGCCCTCTTTGCAGGCCTCTTTTTGCACATCCCCTTCTTGCGGTGCAGGTGAGAGTTCAGCTGTTTGGTTTAACACATCACTGAGAAGGGCTTCAGACCTGGCTCCACAGCAGCAGACCCCACATGTGACAAATGCAATTAGAGGGAAATATGCAATTACCGCAGTCCCCACTCTCTCATGCGGCCAGACAAGGACAATTTGTCAATGAGGCCCCAGCGGTCTCTCCTGAGCCTGGATAGGAACCTGCAGGTACCTTTGTCCCAGCCTCCTTCTCAGGAGCTGGCTTGTGGTGTTGGATGGCCCAAAGCCCCTGGGAGGCCTGGCAGAGGAAGATGTATGGCCAGAGAAAATATACAGGGTTCAATAATCAAAAACAAACCCCTTGTCTGTGACTGTTTCTGTTACATGCCCCCCTTTCTCCTGTAGACCACAGAGAGGCTGCAGGAAACAATACAGAGAAATACTGTATCAAAAGGAGCAACGCAGAAAAGTTTGACTCTATTTATGTTTTTGGTTCTCTTTCAAATTGTATTCCCACCTCTTCAATTAAAACAATGTACCAGATGGCCAATGTGTTTGTGGTTTGGTGACAGAGTTTGATAGAAAGCATGACTAAAGAACAATATTAGATTGTCCTTATCTAAACATGTGGAGTGAAACACACGTACCATCGGCTCCTCTCTCATAACCGTCTTCATTTGCGGAACATTTTGTACTCCAACAAAAGAGGTTAAATAAAAAGGTAACGGTGCAACGTGGCTAATAAGCTACAATAGCTGCGTCCATTTAGGACTCTTCGGCTCTCCGTTCCCTCAACGTTCACCAAAGTTGAACTCAATACAAAAATGTGCCCGGATTTACGCCGCCCCCTGCAAGTGAATCCACTAGTCCCAGTGATTTCATTAAGATGAAAAGACGTCGCATGTCTCTTCTCCAGTACACCATGTTTTATTCATCAAAATGTTTTCGGCTGTCTTGTCTTCATCAGGGTGGTGTCCGAGGCTTTCCTGTTTACGCTCTTTCTGTTTCCTTACATACAACACATTGATCTGTCACGTGATCAATGTGTCACTGCAGATAGCATATACACAAAAGTGCATTTGTGAACAAATGACGTAAAAAGTTGATTGTAATGTAATGTTTTTTTTAACAATAATCAAGCCTGATTAACTAAACAATGTTTCCTTCCCTTCCTGTCATCAGGTTTTCCAATGTTCAATAGCACCTTAAGATCTCACCGCATGGCGACCCGATTAATCACTTTGCTTTTGAATCTCTTTCAACAAACTGTTGTCTCACACAGCTAAGAATGAAGAGAGCAGTTTCTCTGTGAGGCACTTGTCTGAAGTGTTCGACCTGCCCGCGTGCCTTTGTTCCCTCTTAGAATGGACGTGATAGATAGAACTAGAGCAATGGAGGAAAAGACCATGACAATTTGAGCACTGACCTGGTTTTCACTGTAGTCATCATAAAACACAGAGCCAGCATCCTGGGGACATGTAATAACATCAGGCCTTTGGTGTAATTCACTACCTCAGTGCGTGACACAATATAGCAAAACCCATTACATTTGCCTTGCAATTTGCTGTCGCCCCAGCGAGGGATTCAGGTGACTGCGACCCCCGTTAATGGAGTTCCACTGATAAGGACAGGTCTGTTTATTAGCCACATGCGGTCAAGCGTGGCAGGAACAGCTGAGCGCAGGCAGGTGTCGAGCCCTGCGAGGGCTCAGGCACCGCTGGCAAGCTTCGGCGCTCATTTCACGCACGTTATCGTCACACTAGCTGGGTTGAAAAGAGGAGGTCGCTGGGTGCACAACGATATAACTGCTGAGTGATGAGGTTTTCTCAGAGTCACACTGGAGTGTACCACTCCTGGCAATTTGGTTTGTTTGTGGAAATCAATGAGTCATCTGCAGTTTTTGTGTTTTAGTCCAGCTGGAGGAGGAGCTCTGTGAATGAAACATCAGGATTCATTTTGTTTTGTTTTTGGAAGCCTCCTAGTTTCAAAAGAGCCACTGGAATATTCAGTATTGACACTCTTCCACGGTGCCAAACTGTGGTAAATGATAAGTGAACATTTCATTTGGACACATAAATAAAAAGATCACATACTGCAAAGAAAGGTTATCTCTTCCAACATGCGTGCTTGCAGCCATTTACAGAGCCTTGAGGAGAAAATGAACTTCAAATTAAAATGTCTATTTGATGCATTATCCTAATAGGGACGGATGGGAAAAGAGAACTCTATGGTGCTCTCATCCTTCAGCCTGAGGGGACAGACTTGGGGAGTTGTCATTACCAACTTAGCCCACCAAGATAAGCCTGTTGGGAGGTGGATTCACAGAGATTGTCTGCTGTTTTGACAGGTGTCTGTGCTGGTTAATTTATCAGGCAATTACAGAATAAATGGAGCTATCATTACATGAGAAACATAATTGATCCTTAAAAAAAATAATATTAGGTTGAGTAATGAGAAGAGTAACAAAATTAGGCAACACAACTAAACTTTTTTGAAGTATGTAAATGATAAGTGCCGGATGATTTAATCTTGTAGAATATGTTTTATTAATTCATCAGACTGCTTGGCTTTTATAAACAGCATTTTGTAACATTTAGTGTGATGCTATCTCTAAAACACTCACACCTCCCACAAAAGATTAGCAGCACAGGAGAAACGACATATGAGAAAGAATTGATAATGACTTAAGTGGGGCAGCAACTAGTCTCGTATTGCCAGACCTATCTCCACAGTGCTGTGTCAGCGCTGGAGCGGTCTGCTTACACTGCTTATCAATTCTGGGATAGGACAATTCTTACTTGAAAAATGTACTCAAACAATGAATTGATTATCAAAATGTTTGCAGATTGTTTTCTGCTGTCTGCTATATCCGTTAATCAACTAAGCATTTCAGCTCTAGACTTAAGAAAACTGACAGAGTCAAAAGTCTGTGCATCACAGCCGTTATCGATGGGCCAGACAGCAGACGGGCATGCAGCCTTTATGCAGCCTATATAAAGTGTGACCCAGGAGCCAGGAGCTTTCTGTAAGTGTGCCAACATGGATGTGCTTCCAGCAATAGTTATGCTTCTGCCAGATGCATCATCTGTGCCTGCACAAAAGCATGCCCTTTGAAAAGCGCTCAACGCACACAAAAGCATCGATGCGTGGTGCACATGCATCAGTGTGCAAATGTGCATGCTCACGTTACTCTTTATTCAACTTTACATACCCAATAAAACTGATTGTTGAAATAATACAGGGGATACATTTCACAATAAATTTGGTTTATCTTGAGTGAGATTAACCATTCTGTTTGAACGGTTTCCCCCTGGTAATTCTGTTCTTTATCTTGACGTAAATCTTGCACAAATATTAAAAAAGAATGAAAATACTGAGGCTGGTTTAAGAGCTTTGAGGTGAAATCTAAATACGCGGCGGCAGATTGAAGTAGAAGCAACAGAGCTCAGCTGTCCTCTGGTAAAATACTCACTGTGAGTCATAGCAAGTGCACACATCACTGTAGAGACACTCAATTATGACTCAAATCTCCATAACGGGGTAATAAAGTCATTTGTCATGTGACCATCTGCAGTGCATCTCCTCCGATTCTGCCTGAATGTAGTTAGTCCCTGGACACTGTAAAAGTGCAAAGAGTGGAACGTGTGGATTTATTAGTGTCAGGCTCAAACTGTAATCACCACAGGATCAGTGCTGCCGATTGATTTCATTTGCGGTGAATTTGGTAGCCTCCTGAAAATCTCTGGGAGCTCGGAAACAAAGCTTGTGCCCTGCAGCCGTCTTTGTTTTACTTTTTCTCCTCAGATTTAAAACAATGTGTGAAAGGAGAGAGCAGCACCAGTTTAGTCCCAGCACCGTAATTATCGCCTGCTTTCATCTCCCAGGGATGTTCATGGAAAAGGGCCTCATAACAGGTGACAGAATGCCTGCCAGTCGCCCCCAGTTCCCCGCCCCCACCCCAGAATGGTGACTATTATAAACCAAAAACGTATGCTCTCAATATATATGCAAATGATGCTTGGTCCCAAGGTGAAGTTCGCGGAGCAGCAACGCCGCTCGCCTCTGTTTTGCTCATTTGCAAAAATGTTGAGAGTAACAAAGACCACAGGAAATTGAAAAATTGTTACTAAGTATTTAAAAAAGCAATCATTTTCCCCAGGCAGCCTAATCCTGTGGAAATTGATCTCACCTCTCTCCCTGACATACACTGCTAAGAAAAAACACACAAGAGGAAAAAGGCTGTATCAATTTTGCCTGGTGGAAATTTTGTTTGGTTGCAGATTTCTTTAATTCTTTTCAGAAAATGTCCTGTGGTGTCAGGGACTGGTCTCTTTGTTTGTTCCCTTGGCTGCAAACAGGTGTAGCGAATCCTTAAAAAGAAAATTAGTAACCAGTGGGTAATTGTTTTCCAGACCTGCTGCTGCTGCTGCTCCTGTACCTAGCACTGAGTAATATTTCTACTGCACCGCTCCATCCATGCTGCATGCATGCAAATCTGTCCATTTGTTGTCTAATTTTAAACGGGCTGATACCATCTCACTAATGCATTTGCTCTTCCTTTGCGTGGAAGTACAAATTGGAAATGACAGTCTATTAGCCACTGCTCTGACCTTCGTGATGGAACATAATGTGAAAAGACTTACAATGCCTTTATTTGAGAAAGGGAGGGCGAGGACACAGTGGTGATTAATTAACCCAATTAATTTAAACTAAGATTATCTGAACAATTATTTCTCGATAAATCGGAGCAAGGTGCAGCGATGACTATTACAGTTAAGGTTTAATTACAGCATTTGAAAATGAAAGTGTATTGCTAGGAACACACTGAACTGCTCCTTTCAAACGTCTTTGGCTGTGAATGAAATGATTATAGCTTCCTTTTGAAATAGAAAATAACATTTGGGAAACAATAAAAACCATGAAGAAGAAAAATTGTGCAAGTTAAAGGAAAAGTTTAACCTTTTGGGAAATACGCTTTCTTGCCGAGCATTAGATATCAGTTAGGATCAATACCACTCACGTGCCTATACACTACTAGTATAAATCTACCACCAGCAGCCAGCTAACTTAGCTTAGCACGAATACTGCAAACAGAAGAAAACCGCTAGCCTGGCTCTATGCAAAGATAAAACAAAAACAATAAAGTGCCTTCCAGGAGGGATAAGGGGGTTATGTTGTACAATTTCTGGCAGGAACAATCACTCCTCAGAATTAAACAACAAAATGCATTGTTCCTCCATTCGCTATAGAATGATACATATAAGTGTTTTCTGATCTAACGCCTCTATGGTTTATGTTTGATTACGTTTAGGCAAACAAAAAAAAAAAAACCTACTTGGTTAAAATGGCTATAATCTATATTTGTGTAATAACATAGCTCTAAAATATAACTGTACCCGCTCAGCACCAAACAGCACACAGACACAGTCAGCGACTAGGTGGTGAACATAGTGGAGCAGCTAAAGAGACGAGATATTTCCCTCAGGAGTTGGTGAAGACCAAAAATGGAGCTAAAACAGAGAGAATATTGGACTTACTTTCAGCAGGTAGACGCAACCATGAATCTAAATGAATGATGTCGCTCTGTAACTGCTGGATGTGTGAAGGAGGAATTAGGGAATGACTGATGACTTTCATATTTATCATAAAGAAGTGAGAGTGATATTAATCTTCTTATCTAACTCTTGGGATGGGGGGGGGGGGGGGGGGGGGGGGTGGGGTGGTAGGAAGCATGTATTTACAAAATGTTGAACTATTCCTTTTGGACACAATGTTTAAAAGTGTAAGCCACACTTTGATCTGGCTTTCTTTTCTTTTTTTTTCTTTTTTTTCTTTTTGCCGATGCTCAAAAGAAATGATCTCAGCCTTGGAAGCTGACACATTTGTTCTGAATGGCTGACGTGAGAGCTCCTCTCTGAGCATGATAGTGGGTAGCTGGTAGAGATCTCATATGGTTTATTGCTCTCACTTTCACTGAGGTTATTTATTGGACCGCCATCATGGCCCCTGCTTCTCACAGCCACCCAATGCCTCTGTGCCCCTCAGTATGATAGAGGAATATATGCCATATGAACAGCATACTAAGCTCAAGTTTCTTCTTAAGTGTTATTAAGAAGCATCGCTCATGCATAGGATACTATTCGCAGTAATACATTCACAGATGCTGCTACTTCCTATGACGGCTCTTGAAGGAAAAATGATGATAGATTGTGTGCGGGGTGTGAGGCTACAAGAGAGAGCAGGGGGGGAGACCGAGGGGAAACTAGGTTTCAAGTATTCCACAGGCTAAATGAAGAACAAACATGCGCCATGCAAGACAGTGAAGGAGAAAAAAGATTATCATCTGGAGATGAAAGGCAGAGAGAGAGAGGGAGAGAGATCCATTCACTGCCACACAGCTGTCTTATTTGCAAGGTGTTGAGAAACCACTTTTTTTTTCTCTCCAAGAGGATGAAAAGATTCTTCTGAAGCCAAAAGGGTCTGCTATCATTTTTGGGCAGCTTGAGCGGTAGAGATGTTATTAGCATAAATTATCTCCCCCACCAAAGAGATAGGAACATGCTAGCTCTTTTCTGCTTTTCACACTTAATTGCCCTATTTACTGAACAGTTGCCCATGGACAACAAACGCACACACGCTCCGAGATGCATGCAGGACAACAGGCAGACACAAGCCAAGCAGCGTTTGTTACAGTAAGGCTGGAGAGGCAGTTAAGGTCCATTCAGACTTCATGTTAGACTGGAAATCAACAGTAAAATGTTAAATATTGGTTTAATGACCTTCTTCACTGAGCCATGACTGATCGGTGTCCGTGTAAAAAGGATTTTTGTGCCAAACACATGCATGAACGCTGCCGCAAAATGCCTTTAAATAGGAATTTTCTATTTCAATAAATACTTGTTGAATCTAATGTGTGTTCACGTTCTAATTTGAACGTTTTCATTACCAGCAGCTCTTTTCTTTCTAAAGAGCACAACAGTGTCCTGCTGCAGCAGCTCAAAAATAAAAAGCCTCATTGAAGTGACCCAGTAAGCAAGCGTGAGGTAAATTATAGATGGCTTTGCCTAATGGACTCTTAGCTTCTCTTCACCTAGCCCAACAAGCCCAGAGTGACATTATATAAGCAGTGCCAAGTATGAGATGCTGAAGTTTCAGGTTAAATGCATAACAATCCAAGTGGAAATCATATTTTGTCTTTGGTAATTCTTTTTTTTTACGTTTGAACTAGCTGGAAATCAAATGATTAATCAGACTTCATGTGTGCGTGAATGGAGATAAGTGAAATAAGTGTTCATGTGAATGGTTCAGTTGTCCGTGGTGTCTCTTGTGGAACAGTGTAAAGGAACAAATCAACTAGACTGACTTCATTCAATCGGCCGGTCAGGTCATCTCCATAACCCTGGAGGGCCATACAGGATGGTAATGAGGCTGATTGTATCGCAGCCTCTACCCAGACTCACCCCCCACCCCCATCTGACCGGAGCTGAGCCCCCGCTCCAGCACCACAGAGTAAAAACCATTCCTCCAGCCTGAGGGGGGCAGTCGCTATGGTAACGTCCTGAGGCAGTGGCCACATGTCAGAGGAAGTCTGGGGGCCATAAGTGGACCGGAGCTCCGGCATGAGGAGGAGGAAGCGATGAAGAGGTGGAGGAGGAGCAGGAAACAAATGGCCTGCTGCTGGATACAAGTAACCTGTGAGATGTTTCAATCACAGCGTATTTTCCTTTTTTTTGTCACAAGCCACCTCGAACCTGTTGCTTACTTGTTGCATTCTTTCATCCAATTAATCAGTTCAAGTCAAATGTGTTGGAATGATGCAATAATTCATCCGCAGATTATGTTAATGTTCAGCAGAATATTTAATCTAACACTACTGTAAACTGCTGCTGCTGCTGAGGTGGCTTGCTCCATCATCAGCTAGGGCTGCGTGATATGGCTGACATCAATATTAGGGACCATACATTTGTTTTCACAATATCAATACGTATTAGAATATGGCAAATATATGCATATAACATCTTACACGCATGTAAAATAAAAACCTTAATGAACTGATTTTGTTAACCATCAGAACAGCAGAGTTTTATGAACATAGTGTCACATTTAGCGCTAAAACAATAAGTCAATTCATTTGTTGACTGAGAGAAAATCAGGGAATAAATTAACTATTTTGATTTAATTTCTTTATAATTAGTCATTTGTTCAAGCAAACAAAAGTGAAAAGTGCATCTCAACTGAAAGGATAGGCTGCTTATTTTTTTTGCAACATATAATTGTAAGGTATCTTTAGGTTTTGGACTTTTGGTTGAATAAAACAAGACATTTGAAGATGTCACTTTGGGTTAAGGGAAGGTGTGATAAGTACTTTTTAACCACTTCTTGACATTTTTATAGACTAAATGTCTGAATCCATAATTAAAAATAATTGTTAGTTGCAGCCTGCAATTGAATTGTTTCCCAATCCTACTACCACCACATAAATACTGCGGTTCCACAAAACTCGCCATAATGACAGTAGCGTGCAATGTTTACACTTTAAAGAGGTAAACTGGCTGTGCTCCACTGCACTGTAAGAGCCAAATAATGAGAGTTTCTGCTACAGAGGTGAGCTGTAGTTCAAGAAGTGTCGGGTTTGAGAAGCTGCTGGAAAGGTTCAATCCAGTATGAGTCAAGGGAGGTTGATTGTTCATTTAGCCAGCTTGCCATCTCAGCACAGCACTTTATATCTATTTCTTTAACCTTGATTCAGTCCTCCCCGTCGAGTACCTGGTGCTCCTTTTAACGTAGCTTCTATTGTGTGTTGTGTTTTTATGTAAATGTCTTTTAATCAGTCCTGTCTGGATGTGATATGATGTGTTTTAATGTACCCTTTTTTAAATAGATGTCTGCAGTAAAGTATTTTCTTTTCTTTTTTATTTCAAATAATTTTTTCTCATGAACAAATGATCTTTGCAACAACCCAAAGAACTCAAGAAGCTTATGTTGAAGGCTGGATGAGTCGAGTATCTTGTGGTGCACTTAGATAATTAAAGAGTTGCTCATTTCACTTTGTTTCACAAGATGACTCATACAAAAGGATGTTTATTAAAAAACAAAAAAAATCATTCACCACAAAAACAAAAAGCCCTCATCATTTTAGACAATGATTCTTCCCGTGACCTTTCTCGTCTTTGCCTCGGCACTACAAGCTTGGCTTGGTGACAGCAATGTGAACTTGTGCTGTGATGTACAATCACATACGTGTGATAAATCCTGACCTCACTGATTTAACACCACCCCCTCTTGAAAACTGTCACGACCGAGCTGCAGGGTCACTGTTAGTGGCGGGGAGAATTTAGAGCGACCCCAGGGAGAATTTAGAGCGACCCGAGCTAGGGGGCACCCCTAAACGTCTGGATAAATATATAGCACCTTTAAACACATTTAAACACAACCCGTATCAACATGTAAATGCTAAATATATGAATTTGGTTGTAAGATAAACCTTTTGGGAACGGACGGTTGGGGGACTTTTTGAAATTTTTCCAGCTGAATCTACAAGTGGTATTTAATTTATTTATTTTTTTTTTTTATTTCATGGCTGAATGTGACTTGTGACAAAGCAACTACAAAAACGATTTGGTAAATATTTTGAATATCCAAGAGTGATCTATCTAACAGCATTACAACAAAGAGGTATTATGAAAAAAAAAGATGTACAATTAATGCAGTGCTGAAACAATTAGTCTATGAAATGAATTTGTAGATCACGTTTTGTCTAATTTCTTTTGCTTCATTTGACTGTAGATTAAATATCTTTGAATTTTTACGCACAAACAAAGCAATTTAAATCATGTCACATTGGGTTTCTGGAGAACTGTTAAGGGCTTTTTCACTATTTTGAAGATTTTATTTTAATTCATAAAATAAATATTTGGCAAACTAACCGGAAACCAGTAACACATATTACAAAGAGGACTATTTAAAAAAAAAACTTTTATATAAGGCTTTTTCGTGACTTTACCGTCACCAAAGACAATAGAGAAAACGTTGAACAGAAGAAAATAGACAAGAGATGTGCAGTATTTTCTAAAACCTCCACTTCCTCCACTGATATGATGATATTTCCCATAAATAGAATGCTAGTTTTCCTTTAGCAGTCAATCATTTTGTTGATTTAATGCAGTGAAACATTCATTCAAACAAGTGATGTGACACAAGTGTTTCCTGTTGATAGTGAATCAAACAGGTGCATCATTTCTATTTCACTTGAAAAACGTTCCACTGCTGCTTTTAGAAATGGCAACGAGATTTCATTTTTGTGTATGAATGTTTTACTTTCATGTATTCTAACAAGGGAACAACAAATGTTGATCTCTAATGATGAAAATACAACGTGTAACATAAAAAGTCAGTCAGCTAACAAGTCCACACAAATAAAAAAACCAACCCAGAGGTATCTAGCCACGTTAGCGAGCACGGATCTAATTCTAGATTTCACCCTAATCAAAAAAGATGTAATTAATTAATCAGATAATTCACTGCCACGCATGGCAGGACACACATCTGTGCAGCGGTAATGGGGAGGGAGAGAAACAAGCTGAGCAGTGCAGCACTAGTACAACCCAAAAGCCCGCTCGTCAACAGTGCTGGAATCCAGTGTAGCTTTGCTTTTTTTTTTTTTAAAGAAAAGGTCCAGCACTCCCAGACGCTCGGATAACCTCTGCTGTGGTATGTGTGCTCTCAGTATGCAAGTACAGGGACAGAAGGGACAGAAACGTTTGAGGCTGTTTGAGGCAACAGAGATGACATGAGGGAGGCAGCGCCTGTACAAGGCAAACATAAACTGTGCCACTTCATCTGAAAACAATGGGGGACAGGACACTGAGTGTGCTCTCATGCACATCTCCATTGTCTGCCCTCCTCCTTTACTCCTCCTCCGAGCACGGCGCATAAGCGGGGTGAAAGAGGGAGGGGAGTAGAAAGGGGGGGAGGATGGGGGGGGGGGGGGGGGGGGGGGGGGGGACAGCAGTGGGGGCAGTGGGGGTCTGGCTGTGTTCTTTCTCCTCTGTCTGTGTGCGAATGCACAGACGGTTCAGTAGTAATTTGATGTGTGTCCCCAGGGACATTTGATGGATTAAAGCTAAGCAGCTCCATTTCGCAGCACCACCTGATCTTCCACTGCCTGTGCCCCATATAAAGGCTGGCGTGATTGCTGATCTCAGCTAGTCTGACAGTCTCTCTCCCTCCTCTCTCTGTCTGTCTCCATCTCTTCTCTTCCTCACTGGTCCCTTAAGCCTGCATCACAGGAGCTATCCAGTGCTGAACAGGATCGCTTTTATTTTTTATTTTTTTATTTTTCTGGGGGAAGCTGGGGGAGCCAGAGAGTATCACACAGCATTGCCGTCAGCCTTGTTATCCACTGGTTTCCATTTTCTTTCTTATCTTATGTTTTTGGCCGTTGTCTTCACATTAAACGCAAGGATTACCGTCAAGCCAGCTCTGCTCGTGTGCTTTCTCAGAGGGTCTTTCATTTTTTTCTCATGCGTTTTTCTCAGCTCTGTGTTTTTATCCATTGAAACATGCCCCGCTCATTTTTGGTGAAGAAGATCAAGCTTGATGATTTCTCTTCGGCCACTTCCAATCATCATCACCACCACCTGGACGACTCGTTCACTTTTGCACGCTCCATCACAGACTCGGTGACCAGTCTTGGGGTTCGTCTCAGCGAGAATGGTGAGTTAACATGCCTCCGGTCTGCCCCGCTCCACATAAAGATGTGCTAGCACTCCTGCCTGTAGACAGCTCCGGTGCTGATTTCAGCATGTCTGACATTTCCACACAGATGGCATTCTCTTTTGTTTTTGTGTTGGTGTGAGATTTTGTTTTTTTCCCCTCAGCCAAGAACATACTCGTAGTGTGTAAATTAATGTTACATGTAGTCAGCTGATTTTTGAATCAATATCCTAAATAATCCTCTTTAGTGGTACCCCACCCCCCATCACCCTGCTCCCAGACTTTTGTTTTTTGACTCCAGTGAAGGACAGCCACAATTCAGGTCACAGCCACGGATTAGCTTATGTAAATAGGGAACAGAACGTGTGTATAATCAGGAGAAGCTCCAGTTACGTATTTGTATGACTGCACCAACCCTATGGTGGCTGAACACACATAGGCTAACTATATCTGGTCATCATGTGGACTAAAAAATTCATGAATATGAGAGATGAGTATCGGATGATACATTTGTCCTTAGCTGTTATTGTCCTTGAGTTCCCATCATGGTCCGATCCTCCCTTGCCCCCCTCTTCCCATCCAAATGGAGCATGCACAGTCTCCCCACCCCCATCGCTCCACTACATCTTTCTCTTCCTTCCGGGCGTTTGAAAACTAGCAGGGGTTAGAGTTTCAGCCATGCAGGCCTATCGCCGCCACAAGAGACATCAACACACTGTACAGTACAGCCAGGAGGGAGGTGGGGAGCTGGGCTGAAGGGATAGCAAAGCGAAGGAGAAAAAGGAGACAAAAATGCTTGGGGCAGCAATGAGGCTGATCACGTGACAGAGGTTGTACAGTAAACATGAAGAAAGGCACATAGCTGCACTGTGGTCAACACACAGACCGGCCACAGTCAGCTCCACTCAGAGCCGAGGGGCGACCTTCACTTTCACGCTCTGCTTTAAGCTCGCTGCTTCCATTTTGTGGCCACGTTTAAAGGGCCATATCTGTGTCTTTGTTATGATTTGTTAGGGTATTTACCCAGAGAGTGAGGCTTCACAGTCCACAGCTTAATGTTGTGATGATGCCCACCTGTTATTCAACCGTGTCAATAACGAGGTTCAGTGAATTTTAGGGGGATCATGAGTAGAGGAATTAAAAATGTCTGGACTGGTTTGTAAAGTATAATGGTTTGCTAAATTGGAAATAACTAACTGGGGAAAGTCTAAGGAATTATGGCAAGAAATAAAAACGTGCATGTTTTCTATATATTTACCATATTTAGTAGCTTGTAATGAATGTAATTTAGATTTCCTGCTGCACCAGTTTATATTCTTATTAAATTATCCATGTGTATGTAATTATTGTCGCTCTCTATTGTTCCTGAATCTATTGTTCAACACCATGAAAAATAAGCATTATATTAAAAGGAAGAAAAGTGCGTTAAGGCCCTACATTGGGGTCGACGAAAGGCATTTAATTTGAACAAAAGAATCTTTTCGTGCTGAGAGAGAAGGAAAATAAAAGAATTCACAGCGTGGCTGAAATACCTAACATCAGCACTTCTGCCGTGCCAGGAGATTTTCTTTCCCCCCATTGTGGAGACATTTGACTTGAGTGTCTGTCGAACAACAAAGAGGGGTGGCTGAGAGGGTCCATTAATTACATGCTTACTTTGCATTAGAGAAACGAGCCTATGAGCTGTAAGGGCTGATACAGCGCGGGTCCTAAATGATGAGCTCCATGACTGACCTTGGGTAATTGAAATACAGTCAACAACTCTGCTTACACTGACATGTTATGTTTTGTTGAAAAAAAAAATATATATATAAGGGCCATGTTGTCGTACGTAGTGCAGAGGCCCTTCAGCTATATTCAAACAGTCTATAGTGGGACTGTAAAACAGGTGGATATTGTTGAAGCTGCAGCATTTGTACATTGTATTGAAATTGAAATAATTTAGTTTTTTTTAAAAAGAAGATAATATTTCTTCTTTTTAAAAAATATTGTTTTTGAAAAAAAGAAGTGTTGCTCTCTCTCTCTCTCTCTCTCTCTCTCTCTCTCTCTCTCTCGGACAAACACCATCTGCGTAGTTTAAAACAGTGAACCCATGCAGTGCAGCGTAATAATGTGTGCACAGGCCTGGTGTTTCCCTGTCCCCGGGTGTCATGGTCATGTCTTTGACAGAGTGGGTGTGTGAACAGAAACCCTTGGGAATGGAGACGCTGTAGTAAGAGAGCACTTCAACTGATTTCTTAATGGCCTGTTTCTTGAAGGCACTTCAGTGTGCTTGCTGCTGCAGACAGGTGACCCCTCTTCCCAAACAACGTGTCTCACATTATCAGGCCTCAAGCACACTGTGCTCAATAAACTATTATTGTGTGTCGCAGATACTTGATCTGTTCCTTGCACTATTTCTATCTTCTCCACAGCTGCACTATTTTACATATGATAGCCTATTGATCAGTTCAAAACTTAACCTGAATTTCATTAAAAAGCAGTCAATACCTAATTCTCACTGCTTGCTGCACACAGTGCTTAGGAATGGCTTTTTTTCTGCAGTTATGCACTATTTCTCTCAAAGCAAAGGAATTTCAACACATTTTCTATTTGAACTCATATATTCAACCAATTGAATATCAACCCTGTAGGTAAAATACATTTAGTATTAATTCAGCTCCAAAGAGTCACAGCATAAGAATGTATTGAGTTCTGTTTGGATGCATTTAGCTGCCAGCAAGCCTTTTAGCTCCACTGGCACTGGGCTGCTTCAATGGGAAAGGAAAGACATGAACGATGCCAACAAAAATTTATCTCTCTGAAATCATGCTCTGTACATTTGGGGACATTTTAAATCACTCGTGGTGCTTTGTGCTTTGCTGCATCATACTTAAACGTGCTTCAAAAAGTACTGTAGCATAAAATCCTACAGGATGTAAGCAGCAGGAAGTAAAACACGTTCACCTGGTCCAAAACCAAAAAATGCAGTAATTAAATTTAGAAAGTACTTTCAAATCAGAGATGCAACCTGTTCTGTTTTGGGTATTGTTGTTTTTTTTTGTTTTTTTTAGAACACTCACATTAAAAAATACAAACACTTTGCCAAAATAAAAAAATCTGGAGAAATAAGGTATTTGTTAAGGTTTAGAGTTGAAACATGAACATTCATTGACTGAAGAAAAGGTCTAATCAATGAGACTAATTTCTTTGAGACATCTTCCTACACAGGATACTTCTTTGATGAGCTATTATCTAGTGCTCATCCTCACTGGAAGATTGCACCCTTCCTAAATGCAGCTGCGTGCGTCATGTTTCCCTGCATCACTGCACTATTGTGTGTACAATCTGTGAGTTCTGGAAAAAAAATGCAATTTGCTCTGTGCTGCTACTCACTCTTTCACCACTTTACGAAGGGCAATCATCCAACATGATAATCATGTAATCACCAGCATGTCACTGTGTCCTTATCCATCACAACCCCTGGCCAACTGTGTTTGCATGTGTCTCTTACTCAGGCTACATCCAGGATTACATCACGCCATCTGTGTACCAGGGGGAGAAGAAGATGGAGCTGAAGCTGGCTTCGCCGGTGTCAGATCCCCTCTACACCCAGGTGAGCAGCGGAGAGGAGTACTGTGACCCCGACCTGAAGCACCCCGACAGCCCCCAGTCTGGCATGACAGCCAGCGGCTTCTACAGTGGTGAGTCGGAGGCCCTGGCCGAGGGTTACACCATGGATGCCTTCTTCATCTCTGACGGGCGCTCAAGGCGAAAGGGGGACACCGAGAGTCGTGGAGGGGGCTCGAGAAGCAGCAGTGCCAACGGTGGGGCTCAGGAGAGGGGAGCTGGCACGGCACGCCACTCCTGCAACGAGTGCGGCAAGACATACGCCACCTCCTCCAACCTTAGCAGACACAAGCAGACGCACCGCAGCCTCGACAGCAAGATGGCCCGCAAGTGTCCCACGTGTAACAAAGTGTATGTGTCCATGCCAGCGTTGGCCATGCACATCCTCACCCACGACCTCAAGCACAAATGCGACGTGTGCAGCAAGGCCTTCAGTCGGCCGTGGCTCCTTCAAGGCCACATGCGCTCACACACGGGGGAGAAGCCCTTTGCCTGCGCACACTGTGGCAAAGCCTTTGCTGACCGTTCAAACCTCCGCGCCCACATGCAAACACACTCTGCCTTCAAGCACTACAGATGCAAGCGCTGCAATAAGACCTTCGCTCTCAAGTCCTACCTGAACAAGCACTATGAGTCAGCTTGCTTCAAGGGCTCTGCGGACGAAGACGACTCTGGATCAGAAAACTAACCACGAGGAAGAAGCTAAATTTTGAACCCCTGTTGTAGGTTCACAACCAATAACCCTGTTCACTCTGCCCTCCATGCCTTTTTTCTTCCCTTTTTTTAGAAAGCAATATTTTCACTGAGATTACGTGAAGCAACTCTAATGATTATGGCAAAGACAATTTCAAAAGATGCTGGATTTTTTTCCCTGCACAGTAGCTAATCGTCCACAGAAACATACAATCAAACAACCTTCCCCCAAATAGAGACTGTAGATGATAGTTGTACACAATTAAGCAACATGTGCTCGCACGGACGTGGGCACATGTAAACACACATACACTCAAAAGGACATGTATGCAAATACACACACACACACACACACACACACACACACAAATGTACGCACGTATGCACATACACACAGACACACACACACACACACACACACACACACACACACACACACACACACACAATTATATATGAGGCCTGGCATGTGAATTTTTATCAATGACTATAATGATATTGATATCAATAGTAATAATATTTAGATTCCTGATATTTTATAGCAAATAGCAATGAGAAAATGAAAAAAAAAGTAAAAAAAGGACTAACAGTGTTCTTTTGTTTTTTAGAGACAAAATGACCTCTTGTATTTTTATGCTGCTTTTTATTTGCTAAGAATTGAATTCTTTTGCAACTGCCAACATGAACTTTTTATGAAAATGTGAACTATGACAGTATTTGCAAAAAAGGGAGATCATTTTAAAAAGGTAAAAAGACAAACCCCTTTTTCCACACCAATGTTTCAATTCAACGGATGTTATTTTTCTATTTGATTTTTCTAAATTTATTTTTTTGTGCTTATTATCCCTTGTTGATCGAACGCATCTTTGTAACTGTGGGTATTAAAAAAAAAAAACATTTAAATAAGCTATACACGATCATAGGCCATAGGTCATTCAATTCATATCTGCAAGAGCAGTGGTTTTAAAACAGGCCTGTTGAACAGGTTATCACACATCAAATTCATAGTCTCACCCTGATGTACAGACTTGGACAAAACACTGGGAGCCAGACCAAATGATCTATTGTTATAAGTGCCATGTGCAGTTGACTTGTCTATAGCAATGAAAACTCTCGTTGTTCTTCCTCCACCACGGTGGCTTGCATAAACTCTGCTGCCTTTATGGTGAATCGTCCAGTCTTAAAGAGCAATCTTCACCCAGTGTTTGAGGTGCTCCCCCTCGCCAGTGTTACCTCAGAGTGAAGGTATGGACTAACACACCCTCAGTTACAAAGTGACAGTCAAATTATTTTGTTTGTCTGTTTTATATGTCACTCCAGGCTCCGCCCACGGTTTAGATGCATACCATCTATTTATCATGTAAATACTTTATTTATCTACCTATTTACCTATTTATTAATTTATTCACCTTATTTTGTGTATTTATTGAAGACTTGCTTATTTGTTAATTACCATGTATTTATTTATTTATTGTTTATAATTTAAAAAAATGAACATCCATTGACCTTGTAAGATGCTGCTGATCTTCAAAGAAAATGTTTATATGCATGAAAACTGTAGAGAGTCCATTGGACTTAGTTTTTTAAAGAGGAACAATGTACAGTACCAGTGTTAGGAGACTTCAAACGAATGAATGCAGAATTGTTTCCGTGGCAATAACTTTACTGACACAGCAACTGACATGTATAACAATCACAGCTGTCCTGTTTTCAGTCGATTTAGGGCAATAAAAAGAAACGATGAAAACAAAACACTAAAATATTCTCCATCTTGCTGTTTTCCCAATAGTCCAGCTGCCTCCTCGTGACTGGAGATGTTTGGCCCTTTTTGTCTTTAAATCTCAGGCAACAAATAAGTCCCAGAAATGGCCGACGGTGATGCGCATATACGCATCGCTATGAAAATGTAACACTATCGGTTATATAATAATTGTAGGTGTAATCTAGTTACACCAAGATTTCAAAGGTGCAAAAGCAATAATGATAGTGATGCAGTGACAATGAGCAACACTCAATCCTATATGCAGCGAGTCCAAAACTGCTACAGGTGTTCATTTGACTGGAAAAGGCTGCTATTCTATAATAGTATTATTATTTTAACTTGTCTCTTGTTTTAAAAAGAAGCCAGGTAAAAACAAATCTCTTCCGGCAGCTGAAAGGCAGGTGTGATTTGACTGAAATGCTAGAAGGTTACACAACAATCATTCTAATAAATGTAGGCCACTGACATAATAAAGAATTAAAATACAGTAAACAGTCACTACTGCTCCCAAATTATTCTGTGCATTTAAAAAAAGTTAAGAAAATCTCTGAGGTGTCAAAAGAGAGAATGGATGGAGGTATATACACGTCCTAACCAGCACTGATGGAAATTATCTTGACGTGAACTGTCTTGGTAGAGAGAGTTTTTTTTAAAGATTGTTGAGCGCTGTAATACACTTCTAACTCCCCCATCATTTGTCCATGCCTCTTGTCGCTTCCCCTCCCCAACCAGCCGTCCTCATCCCATCCCAACTGCCTCTAAACAGAAGCACCGAGGATGAGATGTGTTGAAGTGGGATTGGCGGAGGGTGGCAGAGTGTGGGAGGATAACAGGTGTTTGCAGACAGACTGCAGATAGGGAGCGTAATTGAGTCGGTGAGAGACCTCCAAAGGGAAGGTCAAGCACCAGCAGGCAAATGCACTGTCAGCTATTTGCATATTCCAAATGGATGACACCATTGCTGTAATGCTGAGCTCGCGCTGAAAAACAAAACAAAACACAAAACTGAGGAGAAAAGAGAGGAAAGAGGAGTTTCTGCTCCATTTGTCCGCCCTCTCCTCCCTGCTTCACCATCATCCTGTCAATGGTCGTCTAAGTGCTACAGCTGAATCGCTGCATGAGGGCATCCAAACCACCTGTCTCCTGATTAACTTGCAGAATACACAGTTTGGCACGTCGCCGTATTGCTGAACTAATGCAGAATTCACTACTTCCTATAGATTTTTTATTTTTTACTTTTTATATGTTTCATGTTTTACTGTGGGACAGAGATATAACGCATCTCCAAAACCTGGGGACGGCTTTTTAATGAGGCAGATAAAAGCATTGAGATCATTAAAAACATCAATTGGAAATGTACTGTAGGCTTGTATCTAAAACTGGCAGCATTACAGGTCGCCCTCAGAGAAAATATGAATTGAGAGAAAGGGGAGGCACAATTGGATTCTAAACTTCTGGATTTAGATGTAGGGAAACATTGTTCCTCTTTGATGATTTTTGTAAATATATTTGTAAATATATCACAGCAATAATATGACAATGCATGTAGACATTTAATTGCTCTTTTTCTATTCATGTTGTCTTTTTTTTTTAATTAAAAAGAAGACAAATACAGGTACCAATTGCAGTCTGGGTGGCCATGTGAATCAGGGAGTGTCTTGATTAAAAAGCTATCTGTTGTAAGTTACAGGCAAAACAACTTCAAACTCTGTGTATTCTCAAAGATTTGATCATGTTCTGTATGATTTTTCTGTTCTTGTTTTCTTTTATTTATGTGCCCGGCTTGGCTGCGCAATGAAAAAGTGCCAAAAAGTATGATTTCCATGACAAAAGCCTTCAACATATGGTTGGCTGCTTGAAACCTTCCATATGGTCCTCAAAGAAAAAAAAAAAAAAACTGATTAAGATTTTCCTCTCTCTCTCTCTCTCTCTCTCTCTCTCTCTCTCTCTCTCTCTCTCTCTCTCTCTCTCTCTCTCTCTCTCTCTCTCTCTCTCTCTCTCTCTCTCTCTCTCTCTCTCTCTCTCTCTCTCTCTCTCTCTCTCCAGCTGAGTATGAAGAAACTTAAGCCATGATTGCTGAGGGGTGTTTTGATTTATCTTGTTCTGCTACAAATTAACAATGATGACAACAATAGCAATGATAACGTTAATAAAAACAATAGCACAAGGAACCTACAAGCTCACTCTTGCTTCTTTTAAAATTGCCAACAGATTTTATAGGATGGGTCTTTTTTTATTTTGAGAAAACATGCAGACACACACAACCTGCAGGTGTTCATTGACAGTCCAACCGGTTCATTCAATTTACTTTATATCTGTCTTAAACCTTTTTCTGACACTGATACAAAAATGATAATTCTTAGATCTGTTTGAAATAGCCCTTAGTTAACATTAACACAGTGAGTAATTATAGTTATGACTATAATGTGCCATCAGCTGTAGCCTCCTCTGTCAATGTTTAATGACTTTTATGAGATCTACTGTCAATTAGGTAACTTTTAATTTCACCGCTATGAGGCACAAAAATGCCAATATCCTCTTATTTTTCACAGCAGCTGAGAACATTCAACAACGGTCAGAGGGCCCGACAACACCAATACAGCTTTGAATAAGAGTTCCTAAAAGACGCCGGCGTTATCAAAAGCAGAGGCATCTGTTCCACCACTATTAAGCCCTTCCTGGTCATTCAATTTTAATGGAACATTGATTTTATGCTGGGACTACTCTTTCTGAGTGACTCAAAAGCCAGAGAAAGATATGGAACAAAATAAAAATGAATCATGACAGCGGATGGGGATTATTATTCTGTGGCTTTTCTTGATTGGTTTCCAGGGAATATACAACACTTGAATTCAATCGCTTGTGTCCTTCAGTGTCCTCCAGCAGCACAGCAGCAGTATAATGAGACAGCAGGCAGAGCAGAGCATAGCTGAGCAGAGCAGGGACTCAGAAACAAGACACTTTGCTGCACACTCATCTCTTCAGTGTGGGAAAGCAGTGATTGCCATTGTTGCCGTTACATGCTTCTATGCTAGTTATGTCACTGAAGATACACTAAATAAACATACCATGTCTGTATTCGCAAGTCGCATTTTCGAAGAGTCAAAATGACAGATTTACAACCAAGTGCTGATTCTTGTGCATGCAGCAAACAGTAGGGGTGTAAATCACACGTTTTATCACCATATTATATCAGTTCTAAGGACAAGGATACAGTATTTACTGATATCACAAAGTCTGACACGATACAATTTCGATTCGATTCAAATCAGACCGTTATGAGACAATACATAAGCCATAACACTATTTATCTATATTTACAAAAAGCAACTCAAATATGGTTCGACAATTTCATTACTAAGCTCTTCCAGACATTCAAATAAAAAAAAAAACTGCTCTTTTTAATAAAAAAAAGAATAAACATAAAGTGTGAATTTCAAAATGCGGGCCCATCTTAAAGATGGCGATATGTATCGATATTTTACTTTTGTATCGATAATATTGGATCGTTGAGGATTGAATCGGTCCAGATTGATGTATCGTTACAACCCTAGCAAACGGCTCACAGTGCTGCAGATCACATTAACATTCATGTGCGGTACTCACTCAAACTTTACCCTGGCAGATGTTGTCCCTTATCAGATTTTATGATGAAAGTAAATAACTGATGTCATTACATGCCAATGGACTGTAAAATGGGGACCCATGCAATCCAATTACATCACCCGTGGGTGAGCTGTGAGTGTAACAACAGACGCTATGAGTGATCAGGACCATAAGACAGGCAAGAAGACCAAGGTGGCCTTTCATACATATCCCTGCAACACTCTACAGCACGACAGCCTCACATCGCCACCCACACACCCACACACACACACACACACACACACACACACACACACACACACACACACACACACACACTCACACACACACACACACACACACACAGATCATATCCAGTAAATGATTGAAAACAACTGGCAAAATTGAGCGTGCTACACTCTCCCTTCAAAGATGTTGACCTGAGAACACCATCATCTTCTGAGCGACTGTCTGATATAACTGCCTTCTGAAGGGGTGAGAGGGTTACCACTAGCTTACTGCACAGACCTACCTAGCAGCAGATATACAGTTATTAAACAACACAAACTGGAGAAAGAAACATCAGATTATCATCCTATTTATAGGAAAACAGTATTTATTCAAAGTATGAACATTCTACCCTGCACAAATGAATTATATCTCCTGCTAATATGACAGGCAAAAAAGAACACAGAGAAGAAACTATATCCGTAATGGGTGTTTTTGACCATTTCAAATTCAGTAGTGGAATTTAGTTGCAACGGGTGTCTTTCAGTTGCTCTCACGTGACACAGCAAGCATAATGTAATTTTAGAGCTGAACCGATAAGTCAATTATTATGATGATGATGATGATGATGATGATGATGATGGTTATTAATCAGCAACAATTTTCAAAATAAAATAATTGTTTGTTATGCAGGAATAGCCGAATGTCTCTGGTTCCAGCTTCTGAAATGTAAATATTTGCTGTTTTTCGTTGTCTTATGTGATAGTGGACTGAATGTCTCTGGGGCTTTAGGCTGAAGGATTGTAAAACCCATTGTAAATACTATTTTCTTAAAGATCAAGCAATCAATCAATAAAGAAAATGTTTTCTAATCGTAAATTAATCCTCAATAATACAAATATTTGTCTGGATTCATACAAAGTTTGTTGTTGCTTTTTCTCTATTGCACTTCACACTTTAAGTGTATATTATGGTATAATGGCACTGTGTGTATTTATTATATTTTCTACTTAGAACTACTCCTCATGCTTTTAAATTGCCCCCGGGGGATAAATAAAGTTATTTGAACTGAACTGAAAACTCTGATCTGCTACCCTGCACAGAGAAATATCATTAGAGCTGAAACAATTAGTTGAGGAATCGAATAGCCAATCAACAGATAATTCATCCGCAACATTTCTGATAATCGATTTATCATTTCAGTTGTTTACTCAAGCAATGATCCCAAATATTTACTGAGTCTCTGTGTATTTGCTGCTTTTATATAGTTTGGCCTTGAATGTAACTGGGTTTAATTTGGATGTTGGTCAGACAAACTAGACATCTGAAGACGTCACCTTGAGCTTTCTAAACTTGTGATGGGCATTTTTCGCTTCATTTGACATTTCATAGAGAAGTAGAGTAGTAATGAATCTATTAATTAAAAAGAAAAAAATGCAGTCCAATAAAAATATGGGGTAAACAATATATTCTTAATGTGTTTCACTGCACTATTGTTTTCTCTGTTGGTGTCTCCCAGTTGCTCACAGGTGACATACTGTAGCAAACAACATGTCATCTTTGTAATTAGAAAAACTATCATTACTTATTTCAACACTCCTTGAACTGGTGCAGGCCTTTGCACTGACCCTTCCCATACATCTGGCGCCATCTGTTGGCTGATCACCAACTGTCAGCATTAACAATCCAACAACAAGCTGAAGGAGATATTCTGCCCTAGGCCATTTTATTTTCTCCATATTATAACCAATCTGCATGTGTACTGACCAAAGTCACCCAACAAGAGGTTAGTGAAACCATTCGGTTCAACCAGTCAGGGCCAACCAACTGTAACTGCCCCTTTAAGAGCTAACAGTTTGTCTTTTCACATTCAGCATCACAGGAGAGATGCTCATTAAAAGCGCCTCCATTCCTCACTGTTTCATCAAGTGAGACTGCCAAGCTCTTTAACTCAGTGTTCTTGATGTTTGTGCTGTTTGTGTAAAACCCATCTGTTTCCTCGTCTCCCGTTGGCAGAGGGTCCACCTCATCCGTATGCTTCTCTTTTTGAAGTCATGTCAAAATCGCATTTTTATGCATCGAAGATATCCAACTTGTCATCGGCACTCAAGCAAAAGTCAAGGAGGGCACTCCTTAAATAGCTCCTTTTTTCACTTCATATACAATACATGCAGAAACAAGTTTAGCAAAGGAATTACAGATGTGATACTGTATTTATCATCTGTTTAAAAGATAAACAAGATCATTTTAACAATGCTTTTGTGGCTTCTATGGTGTTATTTAAGCTGGGAAAACAAAATGTCTTCGGCCTCTGTTTTTAGGGTAAAGTTAATGAAGTGAAGTGCAAATGGAAAGACAGCGTACAGCTTAATCCACATTTGAATAACCCCACTCCAAAGCACCAGTTATCTCTGGGGGAGCAAATTTATTTCAAGGCAAGGAAGATCATTAAGCAGAAATCCTGTTCTGGGCAGATGTAGTAGAAGGAGATAGTGCAGAAAATAATTTCATAGGTTTAGGCAGTGAGAGCCACCAATTATCAGTGAACAAATCAGCGTGAACATCATCAGTGAACAAATCAGCCACACATTCAGCTGCAAACAGAGAAACATCCACTGTTGCTAAACTGTGTCATGATTTTAGACACATTCATCTATCACAAAGTTATAGTTTGAAGAATGAAAATCGCAGTCAGAATAATTATCACTTTAAAAGCATGTCAACGTGTAAAAGGGGAAGGTATAAATAAATATAGCTCACTTCCCTGTCGGAAAGCTGGCAGGTAATTTTCTCCAGCTGCTCTAAGTGTGACAATCCCACAGGGACTGAAATCTAATATTAACAGCAAATCATTATGTGGGAACTGTTCTTCCATGACCTGCCGCTGTACCTGTGTGACTAACTCAATCTAAGTAATTGAGATATGTTAGCAACTAGAATACAGTCCTGCTGTGACAGTAGAGGGTCATGCAGAGTGTAGTGGGACTCCAAACACACCTCAGCACTGGAGATGATTTACATGTCTATATGCTTATACTGGCAGGCTCTCTTCTCTTCATGTGATGCTGGTTTCCTTTGGTGCATGATGATGTGGTTTCAGATTGACAGCAAAGAAGCGAGTTGAAATTGACATTGTATAAAGTAGTGAATGCCCAGGGGGAATATGTCACCATACATATTATTATATTACTACACTGCAGTTATTCAAAACAGAAGCACCAAGTCAGCCAGCTACACGAGCCGTGTCAGCATATTAAAGTCTAATTGGAGCTGTTCTGTTGTTTTTATGCTATACTGGTGTCAACTAAGATGCTCTTTAAGAAAGAAAAGTAGAAAATGTAAGGTGGATTTCAAAGCTAAGCTGTTTTGTTTTGTTTAAACAGATTGTTGCTGTTACTGCAAAACTACGACTTGACAATAGGGTGAAAAAGTTGATAACATTTGCTGCAGCACCTAAATTACAGGGTGCATTTTGTTCAATTTTATTCCACAATGATATATAATGTACTGATTTGTTGTTAATGATTATATACATTACTATATATAGACCTTCTTCATGTTGTAACTGATCCCCGTGTGACCAATTAATAAAACACAAAAGGCGCTGCCATTGTAGTTCAAAGCGTTTGTAATAATTCAATATAATGGCCTGCCTCTACTGTCCAAGAAATCATTTTTAATTGTCTCATTAGAAGATGCTGTAGCTGTGGGTTGGAGAAAACAACAATAGATCTGTTTCCGCTCCGCTGCCACAGATCTTTGAAGCTTTCCACTTACCTGTGCAAAGCTGCGGGCCCAGACGTCCTTTTTGTAACCACAGCAACCTGGCTGGCTCTTTGAAATCTCTGTAAAAATAGAATAACACCAAGTAATGCACTTTGATGGAAGAAGCCTATATCATGCAACAGTCGACAGTACAAAACACTGACCTCATTAAAAACTATTGTCACCAAAGGATTCTGGGCTTGCATCGACTCTTTTCAACTGCATGACTAATTGCTGGAGTGAATTTGTTTGGCCATGAAATGAAAAAGTAATTATACAAAAAGGGGTAAAGTGTGTATTTGATACTACATGTACATGCCATGAAATACTACAACAGCTACCGCCAAACAAAAGGAAGAGATTTTCATATTTTGTCACCTTCATCAAAAGTGAAAGCCCAGTTTGTGATAAAGGGAAGGGATACCATGGTAATACCTCTCTACATTGGGTTTTAATAAGATCAGGACAGAGATTAAAAAACAGCATATTTAGAGAAAGAAATTATTAATTTAGTAAGTTATATTATTATTTTGAGACAAACAGCATTGGTTGTCTGTGGGATCCCAAACCATGAGGGAGTAAAGCCATTGTCAACAACAGACAAGGGTCAAGTCTTTTCCAGTACTGTACTACTAACATTAAATGTAATTTGTGACTTTTCATCACTGATTACAGGAGATAAATAACACTTAGTTGCTCAAAGTACAGTTTGAGTTGACTACTATTCCTGTGGGAATATAAAAGAAATAAAGGAAAGAATATTTAAAGCGGCTATAATTTATATATTTTGTTACTAAATGGCAATGTGAAAACAATTTAAATGGGGTCGCTTGTAGTGATGAATCTACAGAATATGAATCAGCAGCAGCTCCCCTAATAAAACATTTTATTTTAGGGCGCCTTTCAAAATAGCCAAGGTCGCCTTACAATGAGTTAAAAAACTTTCCATGGCTTTGTAGTGAGTTTCAGTTCATTATTTAGGTGCCCAACCCTCAACTTAAATTTTAAATTCCCTCTCACCGCTGTCATTGTCTTGTTTTCATCTGCAGCAGACAGGGAAATCTCTAAAACCCCTACCTGCTCAGCACCAAACAGCAGAAAGACACAGTTAGCGACTAGCTGCTGAACATAGTGGAGCATTTAGCAGCTAAAGAGACAGCTATTTCATTCAGGAGTTGGAAAAAGAGCTATAAAAACAAACTTGTATTGTATAATGTTGCTCCTGTAACTGCTGGATGTGTAAGCAACAGCTTGCTAACAAGTTCACCATATCAACTTAAAATGAGATGATATGTCAATGGTGGGCACACAGCTTGTTTCTGCTGTCCCCAAGTGGCAAAAAAATAAAAACAGAATTATGCTAATTTTAGCTAGGCTAACTGCAATTATTTGGGTAACGTTAACTGAGCTAGCTAATTCACAGCAGTGTTGTAGGCCAGGCATTATCATAATATATCTTATTTTGACAACAAAGGGCTGTCCAACAACATTTATGCTAATTACGAACAAAACAAACACTTTACTTTAGATATAACAAGTAAATTCGCCCTTTGAATGCCAAATGCAATCTAGTTCCAACTATCAACCGACCAGAGAGGGCGTTGTAACCATGGTTGTAACTTAGCTACATTTGTGATTGACAGCGCGGAGGACCAATGAAAACTTTCTGTTAAAGTTACTAGCTAGGCATCACGTAATCAAATGCTGCATTCACGTGCTCCTTGGATGGGCCCTTTTACGGAGTTGGCAAGTCGTTCTTCAGACTTTGGTGTGTTCATGGGCTTGCGTGGTTTATAGTTATAGCCTAATGTGGGAAAAAATATGGACGGACAACGAAGATGTGTTATTTATTTTTTTTACTGCTCAGAGCGTTTAAACAATGCGTTAATAGCTGTTTCCAGTATTTCTATGTAGTTTGAAGCTTTATATTGGTGATTTTGTCCCAGACTTGTTTCTGGACCAGTACATTCCCTAAAACAACTAAAAATATTACTTTACCGGGGCGCCTGGAGAGCTCACCTGGTTGAGCGTGGGCCCCATGTTCTGACCTGCGACTTATTGCTGCATGTCATCCCCCTCTTTCCCCCACTTTTCTGACTAAGCTGTCCTATAAATAAAGGCAATAAAAGCCAAAAAATATATATATTTTGCTTTACCTGACTTGTTATCTACAGTTCTACCTATAACAGTTATTATAGGGTAAATGCTAACAAACAACTTTTCTAACTAATCTAATCTAAGCCACTATACTGGGACAGCAACTAACGGGTACAACCTAATACTATATTACAAATGGCATGTGAACAAAAAAGTATTATGCAATATGTGAATACATTTTTTTTTTTTTTTTGTAGTACTTTAGTCTGCCATGCTACTGCGTTATATGCATTGACATATATATATATATATATGACGCCAACTCGGCAAGTCGTGTAGCAGAAATGTCGCCGACTTTCGAGTTGTTGTTCCGAGTTGAGGTCATGGATGTATTAGAACGTTTCCCAGTCGGTTACAAATTATTCCGATTATTCCGACGTTACTTGAATGCAGCAAACCTAGCAGCCAGGAAGTGACACTGACAGAACCTTTCTAAGATCCATACTGTCTATGCTAAGATCCCGTCTACTGTCGGTAGGTAAATGTTTCGGTTTTGGCACGGCACTAAAATAACTCGAGTGAAACTATCGGTAACCTGTAGAAACATGTCGGGAATGCCCACTCAGTGTGGCGCGGCGGACGTTAAAAACAACAGGTCGATTCACTCGGACAGCCTCGACGAGGTCCATAACGTCCCGATGGAAGTCATCATCAGACCGATTCCTCCGGTGCTGGATGAGCTGAAAGTTGAGGGTCTGATGAAAACAATAAAGGTAACCATGTTTTATGTGCACTTTAAGGTGGCATTAAGATCCATTAAAATGCTTGGCCTACAACACTGCTGTGGATTAGCTCCCCAATGTAAAATCATATTTATACAGGTTCATGTGAATATTTGTGCTGCTTTAATTTGATCTCATTCCTCTTCTATTAACGTTACGTAGAGGTTTTATATTAGATGATTTTACATTCAAGGATTTCAAACACATTTTATACTTTAAATGATCTGATCCATAACTGCAACAACTTAACACCACTTGCACTAGCTAATGTCCACCTTAGTATTATTAGTTACTATTACTATTATTATTAGTATTATAGTAAAACCCTTTTTTCAAACCCACTTTTTATTTAAGTTATTGTTATAACTTATAAACTAATTATAAAAAAGTATATTTTGTTGCTGTTTTATCTTGTATTAATACTCTAAGCTGCTGTAACAGTTAAATTAATAAAGTACTCTATCTATCTATCTATGTATCTATTACTATTTTTTAGGCAGATTCCAAAGTTTTTAGACTAAATTTGACAGCTTGTAATCAAAATTAATGAATTAATTAAAATTATTTATGAATGAATGATGATATTTAGTATTTTCCACCATAGTTACATACACAGCACCAGGCCATAATGTGAGGAAATAAAATGTACAGAAAATATATATGAACATTAAAATTAATATAGATTCTGTAATGTTTGGTTGGTAGTTTGGGGTTCAGTCTTGACCATGGATGCATTTATACATTCAACTACCCAATATTATTTAAAGTACTTCAAATTTGCTCCACCTCTACTAGCTAGAACTTTGTTATAATAATCTAATAATCAACCAGACCCTGAAAGGGACCATTCTGTATCATGAGTACTTTTACTTTTGATGCTCAAAGTACAATTTGCTCATAATAATTCTGTATTTTTTCTGTATCTGAGTACTACCTCCACCACTGCCTATAATGTTCTTACAATATTTCTACAGGAGCATGTTTGTAGTAACATTTAGCTTCTTACTCATACTGTAGTTCCCCTCTTCATCATTACAGTATAGTGTATCATATATTTTTGTAAAATGCAATACTTCCATAATATCTGCTGCACGCTTGCGGTATAAATTAATTATTAGTTTGTCCTTCCTTCCAGGAGACAGCAGACATCAGTGTCGTTCCTCCCATCGATGTGCTCTGGATCAAAGGCAGAGAGGGGGGAAATTACTACTACTCTTTTGGAGGCTGTCACAGGTTCGCTGCGTATCAGAGGTTGAACATGTCGACCATCCCAGCCAAGCTCATCAAATCAAACGTCTCCGACCTCAGCACTTACTTGGGAGCTTCGACGCCTGATCTGCGGTGATGCTGGAGCAGCAGTTTTCAGAGACTTGGCTCAGGTGGCTCACACACACATACACAGCTTTTTCTCTCTTCTGTTGCAGCTGGGGACTGAAGAAAATTCAAGGAAAATACTGTCCTGAGTCTAATACACACTCAGATTCCTAAACGTATATGGTAATCAGAGCTTGAGCTAACTAAGTGTGTGTTCCCAAGTCTATACATATACAGGGGATACAACTATAATAATTGGGACTAACACATCTAGAATATAGAAATATTTCTACAGGACTGCACAGCAAAGAATTTACCAGCAGGGGGAAATGTAACTCTTTAGTTAAACACATGACATTTGTCATTTGAAACCACAGAAATGTAATTTAAAGGGTGCTTATGTGTGTGTAAAGTTGTGTTTTTGTAAATTAAACATTATTATCAAGTCGTCATTTAATACTTAATAATCTTCAAACCCCAGTTGATACTTTTCCTGCAGTTATTTTCTTGTACATCACAGCGCCATCCTGCCATTTCTTTTTGCACAGCAAATGCAGAAATGACATTATTAGTAAGGGGCTAAGTGACACTACATAGTAGGGGTGCACGATTCAGAAAATGTCACGATTCGATATCGATTTTTAGGCTCAAGATTCAATTGAAAATCGATTTTCGATTCAAAAACGATTCTTGATTTACAAAAAAAATTGACAGTATGTAATGTAGTTACTTTCCCCATGTGATTGCAGTAGACCTACAATTTAAAAAAAAAAAAAAAGAATGGATTTTTGGAATTCTATGAATCGATTTTGAATCTGTAGAGCTTGAATCGCGATTCGAATATGAATCGATTTTTTTTTTTTTCACACCCCTACTACATAGAAAAGATGGTTGGAAATGTTGAGGCTCTTTTCACAGCAGATGTTTTGACCTGTCGTAGTAGGAAAAGCATTAACAACGTTACATCTGTTATGTTCAAGTGTCCCAGTACACTGTGGCAGTGAGCCAGCATGTGCAATACCAGGACCCTGGAACTGAAGCAGCTTAATGGAATTATGCTATCATTCTTTTTTTTTTACTTACACGTGATTTTCCTTGCGGTGACATGTCAAAATGTGTTCTATGAAAAAAAAAAGGCTTATTGAATCCACTAGTGGCTTTCCTTCAGGTGCACCTTTGGAGCTTGTGCTACTGAGCTTTGGGAAAAGATTTAAATGTTGTCACGCATTGGAGTTATTTTAGTCTGAAATTACATCAAAAGGTGCCTGTAGTCAGTCTCTTCTTTTTGTGGCACTAGTGCTAATTTAAAAAAAAATCAATTGGTGCGGAGCTGCATTGTGTCTGCATCAGAATGTGAGGAGGAAATGTGCATTATTTCAATAACTAAAACGAGCCTATAAAAGTACTAATAATTAAGTAGGACCAAATGTTGCAACAAGGTATCAAAACTTTCCTTTCCTTTCCTAACTTTATAAAATTGTATGCACAGTCAACTTTGATTGTGATGTTTCAGACAGCACATGAAGGTACTAGAGAGGAGCCTGTAGAGCAGATGGTTTGCAGAATGACTCAAGTGTTAGAAGAACATCAGGCTGACGTCTTGTGTCAAAATGCAAGATGTTGTCGAGTCTTGCCAAATCTGCCCCTTCTTCCCGTCATCAGTCTTTCTTACTCGTCGTCTCTGGATCCCTCATGTCATCTTCCAGTCTTGCTGCTGTCGTCCAGGTTACTTCATATAAGAACCTACCTAAACCAAAATCTTTTCTCACTTCCTTAAAGTACCATCAGATTAAATCATTTTACAATTTTTTGTAAAAAGAAGCTGATTGTTGGCTGTCCCTGATGCTTTAAGAGTACACATGTGTTCCACTTACAGTAAATAACATAGATGGAAGCCTTTTGCCTTCCTTAAACATGTAAAACAATGACGATAATGGTTTGTTCTGCTGTGATGAATAATCTTAAGCTACATGTTTGTTGTTGGTATCGAACTTGAGACAGGGCCCGGCTTATTAAATCAAGTCAGTTCCCTTGCCCCTCTGTCCAGGAGGAAGGAACTGTAGGTTTGCAGAATAATGTAAGTAAAATATACATCACAGGGCATTGCAGAGAGACAAGGCCTTTTCCGACGTCAGCGCCTTCACAATGCGAGCTCCGAGCTGCTTGATGGTCTCCCTTTGTGGCCATCGAGGAAATGAAGGGAGACCTGAGGGCAGCTTTTGCCGACCGGCCCTAAAGGACTCTAAATTTCTCCTCTGAATCGTCGCGTGTGAGAAGACTTCCTGTGGCTCGCTCACTGTCTGGAAGTAACCGTATCCTCAAAGGGTTTCTGACACGCAATACTGGTATGAAAAAAAATATATTGCACCTGTTGCTCCGTGGAGCGGTTTCCATGGGTGGTTCTTTACGCTTTTGTCTTTGAGGATTTAAACAGATCAAGGAGGTTTAGGGGGCTAAGAAGAGGAAGTGTTTGTGGCCATTTTTTATTTTTTCAAATGGTTTGTGGCTGTGTCAATTCTCATATACTTTCTTGCAGTCTGTTGTTGTATTGCTCAGTGATGACGTAACATAGGGCTGGGCAATATTTCAATATTATATCGATATTGTGATATGAGACTAGATATCGTCTTAGATTTTGAAGAATTGTAATATCGTTACATGGTAAGTTTAGTTTTTTCCTGGTTTCAAAGGCTGCATTACAGTAAAGTGGTGTCATTTTCTGAATTTACCAGACTGTTCTAGCTGTCTTAGTCATTATATTCACATTTTGATGGTTATTTATCGAACATCTAAATGTGGAATATATTTTGTGAAAGCACCAAATGTCAACCTTACAATATCGTTGCAATATCGACATCGAGGTATTTGGTCAAAAATATCGTGATATTTGATTTTCTCCATATCGCCCAGCCCTAACTTAACAAAATGAACTTGTGGTGACTACTTTGTGTTTCGATGAGATTTGGTGATGCTCTAAGAAGGGTTTAATTTTCTCGGCTTAGTATAGTTTCTCTCCTGCAACATCACTACAAAACAAGATTATTTTTAATTGCTGTAACCAAGAACAATATGACTAATTAAGAAAGAATATAAAATAATGCTGATTGATATTGAATTTTTTTTTATGTGCAAAAATTTCAAGTTGTTCCAAAATGTTTTGCCCTTTTTGAATGGTATTTTGAGGGACCCTTTGATGGGCTCTATGCAGCAATGTATTGTGTGCATGATGTGGACAACATATTATTCGTAGATTTTTAAAATTATAAGTGCTTAAATTCAATTTTGGAGATACAGAGAGCATCGCTCATTCCTGTCCAAGCATTCACTACACTGTCTGCGGTGACATTGTTTTAATTTTGGCATCCCACCAAATAGTTTTACTATGTGTTGCGTGGTCTCGTCTACGCCTGTACCATATAGTGTCGTATACATTTAAAAGATGAATTGCTCTATTAGTTTTTACTGTAACCAGGTTGAAAAGAATAGGCTGTGCATTGAAACAGATGAATTTACCAGTTGTTTAAAATCTCTTTAAAATTTTACAAGCCTGCTTTTTCTTCTTTCTTTTTTTATCATGGCAGATTTCTCTAGGGATTTATAACTGTTTTACAGGTGATAAAAGATTGATAGAGAGAGCCTTTCCCTATGTCTTCTAATCACTGCTGAGTCTATAAAATGACCCAGTGGCAGAATAAAACTACCTTACAAGAATTTGATTCTGGCTGTCCCGTAGAGTATGTCTACATTTAAAATACAGCTAAAAAACGATCTCTGGTTAGCCAGCGCACCCATTTGTTCCACTTAGGGAGGCACTACAACCAAATCCTCCTGAAAGAGTGTGTGGTGTTTGAGCCGATGAGGACTTCTCACAGCTTCCTATCCGGAATTCCCTCAGACTACTGGTGGCTGCTGCAGGCGTGTAATTTGTGCCAGATTTGCAGTGCCGGGTCCGCCCTCTGACCCCCGCACTGTGTGCTCTGTGCAGTGGTGGAAGTAGTATTCCGATCCTTTACTTAAGTAGAAGTACTAACCCTACACTGTAAACATTGAAAATGCTACTTAAGTAAAAGTATGTAAGTATGATGTAATGTACTCAAAGGATTGAAAGTACTCAATGCAGAAAAATGCCCCATGTGACTGTCAAACAGTTATATATTATGTCATTAGATTATTATTTCTCGTGCATTAATATGAAACCAGGATTGTACTGTTGTGGGTTTTTTGAGGTGGAGCTCATTTTTAACTGTTTATAACTGCAACTAATGATTATTATCATTATGGAATAAATCTGCTGATTATTTCTCGATTAATCGATTGACAGTTTAAATTGGTAAAAATTCTGAAAATAGTGAGAAATGCCACCACAGATACTCAAAGTGGCACCCTCACAATGTTTGTTTTGTCCAACCAACAGTCTGAACCTCAAAATGATTCAAAATGCATTTAAACAACTACAAGGAAATCCTCAAATTTTAAAAGCTGTAACCATGAAACGGTTATCAAAATAGTTGCCTACATATTCTGTTATTCAATCAATCATTTCAGCTGTAATGCGCTAATGTGTTATGTGTGCAAAAAAAACAATTGTAAAGTAACTTAAGTTCTCAAATATTTGTAGTGGAGTAAAAAGTACAATATTTCCCTTTGAAATGTAGTAAGGTTGAAGTATAAAGTTGCTTGAGAAGAACATACTCAATTAAAGTACAAGTACCTCAAATTTGTACTGAAGTACAGTACTTGACTAAATGTACTTAGTTACTTTCCACCACTGTGTGCTCTGTGACACATTGTGTCTTAACCTTCGTCTCTATGTAGCTTTGTGAAAGTGTACATGAGGTATAATAGCAACAGGTTGTATTTCACACTAGCTTCAAGCTTGCCCTGCCAATCAGAGTAATTGTAATTTGTAATTTATTTATTTGATAGGGACAATGCTCATTGATCAACAGACAAATGACTTGCTGTAAACAAGTCAGAGTTAGCTACAAGTGCTAGTTTCCATCTGTTGTCCCTAGCCAGGCACCCTAAAATACAAAAGTCAATACAAATACACTTTAAATTTAAGAAATACAGTAGCAATGTAATAAATATAGCAGGAATTTTAAAACAATATGAATATACCCTCAAACAGACAATATATTGCTCACCTCATCTAATCCTCAACTTAATTACAGTATAAAGTACAGTATAAATGTACAGTATAAATAAGTAAAGAAAAATAAAAATAAAAGAAAAATATGTTCATGAGCTTTGAGAGTGAACATATTCACTGGACGGGACTCCACTATCAAAGGACCAGATGCCTCATCAGAAGGCATTGTCTGTGGCCAAACATTATCATGCACTTCACATCAGCCTTGTCCTCTAACAGCACTCTGTTAACTTCAGCTGTAGGTGTAAGCAAAGCCCCAAATCCCTGCTGTGACATCACACATCTGACTCCACGTGCAACAGAACAGCAAAACAAACCTGCTCCGCCAGGGAGGTGGGTGATGGGTGTCTACTTCCAATGTTCATCAACAGGGCTCCAGCACCTTAAACACAAATCCGCCACTAACGGATGCCTGATAATCAAACATGATCAAACATAAAGTGCATAAACCATGAAACCACAGTACAGATCTCCTCTACAAATGCTTCCCTGAACAAGCATGAGGGACAATATGTGATCCTTGGCTTTACCTCAACACAACCTTAGCTCTAACCCCAGCCATTTTTCTCTGCAACACCTGACCATAACCTATTCTAAGAGTCAGGGGAGACAGACCTCCCAAATCCCATTCAAAGACTAAAACCAATAGTGAGTTAGTCCCGTTTGTCAATACTTTATTAGCCTGTCTGTCGCGCTCTGTTGCCTCAAGCCCATTTGTTTCTACTGAGGACATAGATGGTTAAAACAGGGTCCTGATTTTATAATTTCAATTTTATAAAAGTCTACATAATTTCCTAAATAGCTGGGCACTGTGGTTTCTGGCAAACTTGACTTAAACTGGAGTAATAGTGTATTTGTTGGCGACTATTTGTATGTCACACAGTGCAACGGTGTGGCTCACTGATGTGTTTTTTAATAGTTTTTGGACAACAATGGAGCTCAGTAATAGTACTATATAGTAATATACTATATCTGGCTTTGGCTACACAGGCAATACTAGCTAACTAGTTAGTAGGATCCATTTATTGTTGGTTTCCAGCTTTTATTTAGACCAATGAGAATTTGGTCAGACAAAAGCTTATCGACTAACCAACCGACCAACCGACCAGAAGATGTCAGCCCTACATGGATGTGGTACCACATTTCATGACAACCCATCAAATAGTTGTCGAGACATTTCACTCAAAAGTCAGAGCATCACCAAAGTTATAAGGATTTATCCCCTGGGGAACAGGAATTTCTGTGAATTTCAAATATGACAAAAAATGAATTAGTTGTTGAGCTATTTCACTGAATAACATGTCAACCTAATAGTGGATAATAATAATAGCATTAGAGGAAAAAATCTGAGCATCACCAAAGTCATTAGGATTCATCCTCTGTGGCACATGAATGTCTGTACCAAATGTCATGGCAGAGTCCATTCTGTGAAGTGATGGACAGACAGACTGACACTGCCATCTATAGAGTGGCAAAACACGCAACAGAGCAGAGATAGAAAACTTTACTCGGACAGAGCATGCTGTCCTCGGAGCTATCTGAAACACACCAACACTCAGTGGGTGGCAAAGCCAACATGCTGTCGCCTCATCAGGATGGACAAATGGACCTACTTCTTCCGGACGAGCAAAGGAGAGTTTCACAGTTCCATGAAATAAGATAACTTCTGTCTTAAATCCCAATTCAAAAAGTCAAAACACACACACACACACACACACACACACACACACACACACACACACACACACACACACTTGTTCACACGCCCCACAAAGACCTACAATAAATTCATACTGCGTCTTTATGGGTCCTTGTAAATGTAATAAACCATGCAGCAGCAGCAGAGAGTGTCTGAGACTTGCAGCATAATTAGTTTGCTGATAGTTGAGGGGATTTATTGACCTTTTAATGTGTTATTACTGCATCATATCAGATATCACAACAAATTAAAATCAGTTTGTGTATCTTTCATAGCTCATAATGTTTTTTTAATTAACTTGTATGAAGTAAAATCTCTGGAGACCCCCCTCCCCTTATTTTTGCTAATTGAAATATTCACACAGCCTTTGCTACAGCCGATTCCTGTTTGGTTTGTGTCCTTTGTAAGACCTCCGAGCTCTTTCAGCAGACAGTTCAGGTGTCTGATGTCTGACTGTTGATGCAGCTGAGGCACACTGAAGTGGTTGAATGTGGCTGGAGAAGACTGAAAGGACTACATCGTCCATTTGCCACTGTTTTGTTTTTTTGAACTCAGGGCAGCAAGCAAATACATCCTTGCTATTCCAGGATCATCTGCTCAATGTTTATTTACTCACACTTCACTTTCTCCTGCTGCCTGAGCTCTGCTCCTAAGTGTAGTATACCTGTATTTTGCGGTGGAAGAAATATTCTGATCCTTTTCCTAAGTAAAGGTAGCAATGCAAAATAGTTAAAATACTCCGTTACATAAAAAGCACAGATTATTTACTCCAGCTAATCTACGCCCGTTTGTTGCTGTGCCATAGTGGTATGAGGTCAAATATTCAGGCAGACGTCTTGAAAAAGATATTCAAATTAAAGAACTTCTCACATTTGACTCAACAATTTCCAATGGAAATTTGAGAATTGGCATGACAAAGAGAATTTGCATACAGTTTTCCAAATACCGGAACAATTATAAGTAGGTCGATGTAGATGTTGAGCAAGCTGAAGTCTCGTGGAGGTATTAAGTTCATTTTGATCTTGTGGTTTACCAGCCAACAGAAACAAACCTCAATGGGTGGCAGCACCATAAACATGTCAGACTAACACAGGATAGTAAACTGTAAAATAACTGAAAAGCAAACATTGGTCTCTAAATGCCATTTAAAGACTCTATAGCCCTTTACAGTTGAATTTTTACAACTTTATAATCATGCTCCCAGCCCAGAAACATTAATTTCATACGAAACAAGAGTTCCCTTCATCCTATACATAAAGTACAGCCAGTGGTGGAATGTAGCTAAGTACATTTACTCATGTATTTGCTTAAGTACAATTTTAAGGTACTTTCTTTGACAAATCTTACTTATTTCTTTATTTTTTACTCCAATACTTGTTTTACAGCTATAGATACAAATTACTTTCCTGATTTAAAAATGTACATATACAAAAACATCAAATCAGTTTATAAAAAAAAAAGATGCATTTTTAAACTAGCCAGCACTACATACAACTACATAAAGTATTGAAAAAGTAGGTCCAACTTGACCAGCAGGCATTATGATTCTACTTATTCAATAATATTTCACTTAATGGGTGTCTTCTGTCTGCTTGCTCTTGTGGGAATTACTGGAATTGTTGGTTCTTTGTAAATTATAGAGTGTGGTCTAGACCTACTCTATCTGGAAAGTGTCTCAAGATAACTCTTGTTATGATTTGATACTATAAATAAAATTGAATTGAATTCTGCATATACTTTTACTTTTTATATATTTTGCGGCTAACACTAATGTACTTCTTGTAACTGAGTATTTGAACTATTTTGCATTGCTACCTTTACTTAGGAAAAGGATCCAAATATTTCTTCCACCACAAAATACAGGTACAACTGCAATACTGTTTATCTGGAAGTCGCTTTGGTTAAAAGCGTCCGCTAAATAAAATGAAATGTGAATGTGATACTGTGTCTTGCAATACTACTAAATCACACAGTGCCAATGTTTCTTTAATATGTCTGAGTGCTAAATGTATAACTCACTTTATCTTTTATAGTGTAGGCCTATTACTATAATATCCATGTGCAATTCTGGTGCATTTGTGATTTATAAGAGTTAGGTGTATATTTGTGATGAGTTATTATGTGAGTCTTTTCATTGGAGAGGTTACTGTAACACTGTGTGTGTGTGTGTGTGTGTGTGTGTGTGTGTGTGTGTGTGTGTGTGTGTGTGTGTGTGTGTGTGTGTGTGTGTGTGTGTGTGTGTGTGTGTGTGTGCTCCTCCCATCCAGCTATAAGAGCCCAGTTGAGCAGGTAGTCCTGGTCCATCCCTAAAATAGGCCAGTCCAAAAACTGACTTATGAAAAGTCGGTCAGCTTTATTAAAAACGTCCCTTTTTCCCGCAGGTGGTTACATGCAGCGTGTGGGCCCTATTGAGATGTAAGATTGGTCCCTTCGTTTGTTGTCGGTCTTAACTACCAGAGGATTTGTGGCCGGGACTTGTATAACTTGTGAAGATGACTTTCGCCATGCTGCGGCCCGTGGCGACACACTTGATCTATTCTGACTTCACCATCACGTCCGAGGATGATGAAAACCGCAGCGAAAGCGACGGCAGCTCGGAGCAAAGTTACTGTGGCTCCACCAAAAAACGCAGAAGGATTTCGCACCGACTGGAAGGGCAGACCCCGGTGGTGGTGAAACAGAGGAGCGCAGCTAACGCCAGGGAGAGAGGCAGGACCCAGAGTGTCAACACCGCATTCACAGCTCTCCGGACTCTCATACCCACCGAGCCAGTGGACAGAAAGCTCTCCAAGATTGAAACTCTCCGACTGGCATCCAGCTACATTTCCCATCTGGCCAACGTGCTTCTTCTCGGAGACGGCGGCGCTGATGGACAGCCCTGCCTCGGCGCGGTCCATGCGCGAGGAGAGAGCGGGGCGCAGCAGCCGCGGACCATCTGCACCTTCTGTTTGAGCAACCAGAGAAAAGGGGTAAATTCTGTTGTTCTGCATATTCGTAGTCAAGCCGGCTTAAAATCCAGTGCAGTTTAAATACACTGATGTGTTCAATGTGATATATATATATATATATATATATATATATATATATATATATATATATATATATATATATATATATATATATATATATATATATATATATATATAATCACATTGAACACATCAGTTGTGTGTATATATATATATATATATATATATATATATATATGAACACAGGCCAGTTGTTGTCTTGATCATGCTTTTATGAGAAGCTTTCGTCTAATGCAGTATCTGTTTATCTTTCAATCTTGACCACTTTTGTGTAACTCCATTATTTTGTCTTGGAGTGTGTGCGTAAAAAGACCTTTACGCACGGCACATTGGCGCACGCTGTAAATTCCTCACACAATCAGACACAGATGTTTGTTTCTGTGAGATCTTCATTGTGGTTCAAAACATAATGTGATATACTACATAATGAGTCTGGCCTTTCACTTTGCATTTGGACATTAATGTGACATCAAACAGTGAAGCTGAACAATGTTTTGTAGAAAATAAACATTTGTTATGTCTTTATTTCCCTAAAAAATGACAATGACTTGTGGTGCAGTTACATTAATATTGCAGAATCTTTATATGACTGAGACGTTTCTCTTTTTTTCCAGATAAAGGATGCCAAAGACTGTTTAAAAATGCGAGGGCTGGGTCCGCTGCGAATGAGACGCTGACTGAAGGCCAGCGAATGATTAGCAACCTGAAAATCCTCAAAGACTTTCTCAGGGAAGAGTCAACGCTGGTGTTAGCACAAACACTCACACCAACACACACATGCTGGATCAAATGATGGAAACAAAGAAGAGACTATTTATACTGGACTGAGAAAATGTAAGCATAAGCCTTTCAAAGATGCAGTGCATTTGTTTGAAACTTATGAGTTTTTGTCCTTTTTTTTGCCCCTCGAAAGTTTAAAATAAAATCTATTTTATCAAAATAAAAGCTGTTATTTTCCTGCTTCCCAGGTTTTTCCGGTGACAACAAGAAACAGTTTCATGAAGAAAACTCAATGTCAAAATATATGTCAGATTGTGTTAATGACTGGGATATTGATGTAAAACTAAATACATGCAGAGTAAAATTATAAAATTCACAAAAGGAAAAAAAATAGATCAATCAACAATCTTGGATCAACAATCTTATGACACTTTCTCTGTTTCAAGCTGTTACTGCAGATTGGAAAATTACATAAAATACCAAATTAAATTTAATGAGAAACTTTAACATTCTTTGTCTGACACCTAAATGCTCAAATAACAAACTATTTATCTTCAGCTCCATTTGCAAATATCTATTTTCTTAACGATCAAGTTAGTGGTATAAAATGTCTTTTATGTCTTAATGGAAAGATGTCACACACACACACACACACACACACACACACATTTCCACTGTTTCCAGTAATGTTGCCAAGACGTTGTTTATGAAGCGCGCAGAGCCTCAAGGTTTCTGGTGTCAATGAATGGTGTATTTTTTTTCCAGATCTCACGATGGCTGTTTTTTGAAGTCTGTTATCGATTAGTCACGGCAAATAGTAGCCCACACTCTGCTCGGAGCCCCCAACACAGCTGTTGGTATGTCAGAGGGATAAATCACTGCTGTGGGCCCAATGGACAGGGAGAGATGGGGTGAGAGGTCGGAGGTCACGCTGCAGCACAGAAGTGAAAACCTGCTGATGTGTAATCATGGAAAATGACGCAAATATAATGCTGCCGCTGCATCCTGAAGAAAACTTTCTCTGAATTTATATGAATGGATTAGTTCACGTGTCAGCGGTGGTTGAAGATTCCCTCTGAAGTTCATACCGAGGTTATTACTATCACTAGCATCATGACAGTCTTATTTATTTGCTGATATTCAGCTGCAAAGGCTTCTATGGGGCAGCTGTGGCTCGTAGAGCGGTCGTTTAACAAACGGAAAGTTGGTGGTTCGATCCCTGGCCCTGGAGTCCTGAAACCTGAAGTTCTTCCGATGCTGTGCCACTGGAGTGTCGATGTGTGTGAATGTTTATCTGATGAGCAGCTTGTACGGCAGCATCAGTCACAGTGTATGAATGTGTGTGAATGCTTCCTGTACTCTGTAAAAGGGCTTTGAGTAGTCGTTAAGACTAGAAAAGGGCTATATAAATACAGTACATTTACTTTTATATTGTCTTGCAAGGTGGTCTCCATAGCACAGAGACGATTCAGACCTCTTTCACTGGGAAACATTTCATAATAGCGGAGATATCCGGCTGCTAAGCAAAAGCAGCCCAGTCTCTGCGGGCCTGTCTCTGTCTTTTCCAGTCTGAAAAAGACAGTGTTGTGATCAGTCCAACAGGCGGATTGCAGCTCAGACACACTGTCTGGCATCGCTATGAATCAGACGTGCAAATATAATCCTCAAAATGACGAAGGGAGGCTCCCTGGTGACACAGGAGGCTGTATGGAAAGTGAATTTTAGGGCTGTTAGAGGTGCATGCTGGGGGTCCGAGCTTCCCTCTGTCCCCCATCCCCCACCTGCCCTGTCAGGCTAATTGGAATTTGCTGTGCTAAGTTCTCCATGCTCGGGTCCCCGGGGCCTCCTCAAATGGCTCCCCGAGGCTCCCCCCGGCAGGAAGACGTCACAGAGGCACAGGAAGGGAAAACAACGCACAGCCGACCTCTCTTAGGAACTCTCTGTGCGGCGAGCTTTGGGTCAGCGCCAGTCTTGACTTCATCCGGCGCTGGGGCCCAGATGTACTGCTCTCTGGTGGTGCTTTTCAGCATGAACGAACCAAATAGTGAGTTTTCCACCATTTCGGAAGTAGACAGTTTTTGTTCTTTCAAGATGACAGGTAACACATTGATGGCAGAGAGCATCAGAGGAGATGAGGGAGAAATAAGGTCAGGGTGGATGTGTTTAACATGTCTGACAGGCGAGGAGCCACCTGGGGACCACTGCAAAGGTTTACTGCTTCGATTCGGTGAGTGTTTCCTCTTCCTCGGACACTCGCATCTCTTAATCCCAAAAGGGATTTTGTGCAGGAAGAATTTCAGCGCAGCTGAACTGAAGCTAGATGGCCGATCCTCCTCTGGCCAGATTTATGACCTGAGATGAAAAACTACCTCGACAGTCTATTGTTTTGTGGAAGATGGAAAAAGAAAACAAGAACAAAACGCTTGGTTACTTTGCTTTGTCAGCTATATTATGTCATGTCTTTGAAGGATGAAGGATGAACTCAAACTAAACATAAAGCACAGAGACTACTTACTTATCTTTACCCAGTACTAATTGGTTGTTTTGACCCATCGTTAGTGTTATTTACCCAAACTAAAATATGGTTATTTTGACCCAGTTTACCTTTAAAACTGTCACAAACAATGTACTATTAGTTGCATAAAACGATGATAAAAACAGCAAAGGATACACTTAACAATCTGTAACAAATAGTGATGCTACTATATACTTCTGCTCCACAGCATTTCAGAGGGAAATATTGTACTTTTTACTGCACTACATTTATTTGACACTTACTTACTAGTTACTTTTTTACGTAAAACAACACATGACATGATGCAGTACTATATTACTAATCTACCCAATAGTATACAAAGTATCTAAAATTGGCTCCACATGGACAAACTACACTATTACAATTCTTTTTACATAGTGATAAAACAGAATAATAAAATATACTTCCACTCCACTACATTTTTACATTTCACATGTACATTTAGCAAATAATACAGGACTTATACTTGTAATTGGAGTTTGTTTACATTGTTGTATTGGTACTTTTACCAAAGTAAAAGATCGTAATACTTCTTCCACCACTACATGTACAGTAGCATTAAAAAGTAGAGTAGATTATAACAGATTGCAACCATATCAGATTTAAAATAAACAAATATTTTAAGAAGATATGTGTTCAGGATTTGGATGCAAGATGGCTGCACTGCAGTGATAAAGTTGAAACAAGTTTATTGTACAAAAAAGCTCACTTTAGAGTAAACCTAAAACTATTGTGTGTGTAAGATTTGTCTTCTTTATGTTGCCCATTATGAAGCTCAGTGCGTTATTTTAGGTAACAGATTGCAGTTTAGTGTTCTTGTTTCTACCTTTGCGGAGATTTATTTGTGCATAAAGTAAATGTAGAGGAAACTGACATAATGTAACATATCAGCCTGTTCATGTTGATTGACTAATAGTTATAGGTCTAAAAAACAGAAGAGGAAACATGTTGGAAACACTCCTGTTGAGCAATGGCTCCATGAAAACATCTCTTCAGATTAAACACAAATCATTGCTCTGACTGTTCAAACTTCTTCCTCTCCTTGCCTCGCCAAAAGAAAAAGCTAAAATAGATGATCCAGAAACGGGGAAGGATGTAAAGTGTTTTTTCAACGTCATCTGGGAGTGCAGTTCCGATTCCCAGATGGGTGCTTAACGTCAGCATTTTGTAGTCTTGCCAGAGAGCTCTTGTTAGAAACAGACATGCACATGGTAATATTTCAATGGCTTCTGCTCTCACAGTCATTTTCAGCATGTTTCAAACACTCCCTGGCTGGGGAGATGGCCCCTTGCTCCACCTGCATGTCAAAGATATTAATGGTTCTGAGTCACTTTGTGGCTCAAGACTCAGGTTCCCTGCTTCCGCTTTGACTGAACATGACCGCTTTTCCAAACGGAGGAGGATGACTTCTGTCTGCCCGACAGTCAGCTGAGCTTTGGTGGGGGAGAAAATCCTGTCTGAGGAGGCGGTTGTGTCTCCTCAAACATACAAGAACAATGTTTTTCATGTGCCAGAGAGTTTGGCAGGGCCTTCAGACAGAGGGAGGATGATGGAGGGCTGTACAGTGAATAGGATGGGCGGGTGTGTGGAGCTGGTAAAAAGGAAATCCCTGAGAAGAAATTAGGGAACAATACAGACCGTCGTAACATAGGTCTGTTCTGATGCAGGCTTGGACAATCAACCTCCCGCACTCAGCAGCCTGCCAAAGCCTAGAGGCAGAGGTGAGAATCCAGTAATACAGACATTTTTTTTTTTTGCTTCCTTAAACAAACAATGTAACAGGGAGTGTAATGCAGCTCTGCATCCTCACAAACACAGGAATCATTTCAGTTACAGTCGTATTAAGTTCAGAACAAATGTATTATCTAGATCAAACAGGAGAATCATATCATCCTCTCTGGCATGCGTGACAGCATATATTTATTATAGTGTATGTTTGAGATGTCTCTGTGTGAGTGTGTGTTAAATTAGATTTAAAAATGGATATGAATTCGCCAACAATTTTAGGCTTTATTTAGATTATCTTTGTTAAAGTAAGTGATTTTATTTTATTTATTTTATTACGGTAGTAGTGTTTTCCAGAGTTTCTTTGGTCATTCTGCTACTAAGTAAATAATTAGCTATAGTTACTTTGTTATGCTGGCAATATACAACAATATGCAAAGGGCAACAAAGACGGGTATTTCTTGGGGACGTTTTTTAATGTTGACAGTTATTTTACAGATCCGTCACGGTGTCAGTCCAGACCTTCGAAACACAAATCAAATGGGCAACAATGTCAAGGTGGCGAGTAAAAACATTGGTGAGCGTCAGTTTCTTTGTCAGACATTTTTCATAACGAATCTAAAGCTTCCTTTGTTTAAGGAATTTCACATCCTGTCCTTGTCAGAAATACAGGTCTCTAAAAATTAGGTGCAAAATGTTCAATTATCCTATGTGTTAATAAATGCTCTTAATTCTAAAAAAAACATAAACTCAATCATGGTTCCAAGCTTGTCCCTATTCTTTTTGCAGCAGTTTGTCTTTGCTTTTATCACATAAACCTTTTAGAGTATTCTGTATTGCATGTTCTGTACAAGTCTTTAGTTGTCCTATTGTGTTTTTATTGTCTTTGTGTTTGAATGCTTCCTTGCTGCTGAAAGAATTCCTCATGTCGGACAATAAATATCTTATATGGACTGAACCGAGAAGGATTTGTAGAGTTTTGGTGTTAAATTCTGGGTTAATTAAAAAATGGCCCAAATAATCTCCAAGTATCACCTATCAGCCTCTCCAGCACTGAAACATTGGTACTGCTAAGGTCCATCAAAGAGCTATATATCTGTCAAAGCCCAGTAAACATGCACACTCTTCATGGGAAAGTCTCTGTGTACAGGGCCTGTGGGAGAGATGGCGGAACCATTGGGACGTTTCATTTCAGCAAACAGAGGATTTCCTCAATCAGAGGCTAAAGAGTGTGCAGTGAACAACCTCGCTGACAGAAACATGGAGACCTACACTAGCAGCTGGGCGTGCTAACAACCTCTGGGATTTACTGTGGCGTGCAACACCCTTTAGCTACAGCATGGAGAGCCAGAATCAAACACATACTGTACATGCACACATCACACGTGCACTCACTAACCCTAACACCAACAAGTAAACCTTCAGAGAATCACAACTTTGATAAGTCTTATGAACTTCCTTCCTAATGACACTATTTCCTTTTAACACATACGTTGTATAACTGTAAAACTCCCTTGTGCTTGATTAAGATGTTTTAATAAATGCAGCACAGAACACCTGCAATGACCGACAAGTGAGAGACATTTAAGAAATGTGGAGCATCATGCTTTTGTATTTGCTATCTCTCATGCTGAGATTACTCCCTGTCATAAAATCTAAACTCGCTCACAGCTGCAGTTACCGGTGTCCAATAGGAAGCGGCCAAAAAAATCCTCATCTCCACTGATGTTCAGCGTTAATATCAGTACATTTCTACGTCCCTGCACTCACTGTGCCAGCTGCTGCTGAATGATGCATTGTTTGATGCAGATGGTGGAATCCAAAGACCTCACTCTTCCTTTTTCCATAAAGCCAGTTCACTATTAATAACCATATATCGACCTCCTTTGTCAACAAGAGCGACACCTACAAATAATATGCTTGAGGGGGACAATGGGGAGTTCCCTGTGATGAAAACAACAGGATGAGCCAGCTTCGTGTGTGTGTGTGTGTGTGTGTGTGTGTGTGTGTGTGTGTGTGTGTGTGTGTGTGTGTGTGTGTGTGTGTGTGTGTGTGTGTGTGTGTGTGTGTGTGTGTGTGTGTGTGTGTGTGTGTGTTGATTGATGTGAGCCTTGGTATGTTGGACGGTTAGTTTCTTGAAGAAACATTTCACTGACAAACTACTGTAAGTAAAATCTGTTTTAGCAAATTTGTGAGACCTGTTGCAGCTTATTTATACTTATAACAGGTTCATGTTTTTATCTATTTCATGTGGGGCAAATTGCAAATCTATTTAATTTAAATATATACGCTAAACTGCCTAGATAACAACATACTGTACAGCCTGATCTTATCTTTATTCTTACTGGTTGCAGTCTTTTCATTGCATTTTGTATTACATGTATAGTTTTCACACATTCTGTTGCCTTATTGTTTTTTTGTATGTTTGTCTCTGGTTGAATGGGTCCGTTTCACGTTGTTGCATCTGTAACGCCCCAGCTAACTGTGGGGGTGATAGGCCACAGCTAGCATACAACAAGATTTTCAGGTGCTGTTAAATAAGCAACAATTTAGTTTTGTACTTCCATAAGGTTGGTGGACTCACAAGAGATTCACAGATTTTAAACAGCACACTTTGTAAAGCAGCCTAAAATTGGTGGAAGGCCCCTTTAAATAACTCTGCCTTGCTAAAAATAAATTATTTAGTGTGGATAAAGATCTGAACTGAACTGCGAGTGTTAAGGAAGTGACCCAAAACTCAAATGTTTTGTGAAAAATGTATAAACGAGTATTAACACAGTATGCACTGCTGTGAAGCAACACATGGTGGCAGATTTTCCTCAGATAATGAATGCCTCCAAATACTACCTTGAAAGCTAAATTGTGCCACATTTACAGGAAATGAGTCAATTTTAAGTGAAGTGAGAACACCCCTTGTTACAGCTAACTCCAGTGACAGATGAAGTGTACCGTCAATCATGTCACAGAAGGTATTGCTGATTAAGGTGAGTTAAGTATAAGTATACAATTTGAGCTTGTAACATTTTAATAATATCGTATTGATCATTTCCTCCACTATACAAACTAAAGTAGTTCAGTCAGTGTATAGATGCTGTTTGTGTTTTGATTATCTCAGCTGCTGTTGGTGCATTATGCAACCCAGAATCAGCAGGAAATGCAAACTGCAAACTGCTATGAAGATGTTGTTCTGAAGTGTGAGTATCCAGGTGTTGACATTGACACTGTGGATTACCACTCTGTGGCATGGTACAAGGTCAGTGATCCCCTTCATTAATGTTGCTAAATTTAAGCTACAATAAATGCCACAATAATAGTTTGTTTTATCTTGTGTGTGAGTGAGTTTCATTTAATCTGACAAATGAATTTTTGGTTGTTACTTTAAACAGCTCAACAACCAGAAGAAAAAAAATGGAATCATCAGGAAGGCTAAAGATGGCAATACCACACAGTACTACAGCTGCCCTCGTTCACCCCGACCCAGTTTTGGAGAGAAATACAGTTTGTTTCTCCCCAGGGTGACACCTGACGACTCAGGCACCTACGAGTGTTGCATCAGTGCAAATGTGGGGAGTCAAAATCAAGATCTTCCAGTCAACCTAATGGTTCATGGTAAGCTATGAATTTAACTTACACCACACTTGGCACAATATACGACTCAATTAAAGCATCTGAACTGAGCTACAAACATATCTAGATAGTATGTTGATAAGGTTTTTGATATCTCATCTCTAGTGTTGGGTATAACGAGGGCCAGCCCTAGACTTTTGGGGGACCTAAGCAGGATTTGGTTTGGGGGTCTCCCCTCAATATAACTTGTAGCCACTTAACTTGACAGGGACAGTAAATATTAGTTTAAGCACACATAATGTACAAGTAAGCATGTAAAGACTAAAGTGAGACAACATCTTTACATAGACACCGGAAAATGCAGTATTTGTCTATTAGCCTACCCCCTAACCCTATGATTGGTCCTTCTCAGATCCTTTTGTTTGATCTGGTTAAAGTTTAATGCATATTCTATTGTGTTTACTTACTTTTCATCGTGGTGATAACTAAAATAATATAGCATTAATAAGAGAATTGAAACAGATATTTAAAAGTAATGCAAAAGTTACTTTCTCTAGTAACTTATTACTTTTAGCTTATACGCAGTAATTGGTACAGTAATTCAATTTAACCTGATCTCACAGAATTCTGTGAAATGAACTCAAAATCTGTGGCAGTTTCACGGAATCGCAAAAAATTCCGTGATGGGCCCACGGAAGAATTCTGTGAAATGAACACGGCCTAACCCTGTTATATAATGCATCTTCAGATTAACCAAAATATTCCAATATGATAGCAGAGGGTTAAATACATGACTAATGCTCAAGAATTAAAGAGTGTGTTCAAGTTTTTTGGTTACAGCTTTTTGCACCAAAAATGAGCACTTCATTAATATAATCGGTATATATATTCATTTAATTCTGCTTTAACCTTATTTCTGCGACACAGAATGTGCCGAGCCACATCAAAAAGCAGGAAACACCTTTTTATCTCCTCAATCACACACCATTTTTCCTTTCCACTGTGACAGTTATGCATTTTCCAAACATATATATTCTACTGTTCATTAAAAATGAAATGTCTACCAACAGACAAATGTTGTCTCTGCTTGATAGAATAATTCCTTTTTTAGATAAAGACATACTTTCGGGATTGGAATTTTTGTCAAATTGTCTCCTAAACTTTTTTAAAGGAATAATGTTTAATCATCGATTAGATACAAGTATCAAACAACATTTATTACTGTGATAGATTTCTGCTCTGAAATATCTAATTTAAACACTGACTTCTGTCTAAATACAGCATGTGTGACCCAGGCTGACCTGACAACAATGACAACTGTGTTGAACACGACTCAGTCCGAAGCAGTCTGCGACAAACAAGTGGAGGACCTGCCAGTCATGTGGAGCATTATAGGCTATGTGGCAGTGGGCCTCGGCAAAATCGTTTTATCTCTAATCAGCATTTGGGTAAATAAACTATTTATCTTCACGCACTGTACACTATAAGAAAAGTCTGTAAAAATATGGGCTAATATACTGTGTTAATTAATAAATTATATATAAATTAAATAAGGAATTTTCTATAATGATTTTTCACAGGTGTTTTTCCCGTATTTTGTTTTCCGCAATGCATCTTGGGAAGAAGACTCACCGCAAAGCGCGAAAAAATTCACGAGGCTGTTCAAAAGTTAACTGTTTCACTGGGATTTTGGAGCAGCCTTTCTTTCACCTCTGTGCTAAAAGTTCAGAAATATATTGTTTATAATATAGGGACTAATACTTCGTCCAGCTTTTGTTAACCTGTGTGTTTTTTTGGGTGTCATGTTGAGAAGGTAACGTTAACACCTAACGTTAGCTATTTTAGCCGGTTCGCCCGCTTTGTAACATTAACGTTAGCTAGGTACAAATGGCAACACCGTCCGTGCTACTGTCACGGTTGGGCTGACTTAACCAGCTAACGTTATCACAAGCTAAAATGGGGCCAGATGGGCCGGCTAGTTAACGTTGACCGTAACGTAACCGCTAACGTTCACAGATACTCATTTTGGCAGGTTGACAGGCTAACGCCATCTTATTATAGCCAGTTTGTCTGCTTTGTACCCAGCTAATGTCCGTTGGCGGTAGTTGGCATGATAACGTTGGATTTGTTGCAAGTTATGAAGCAAACATGGTCAAGTCAATTCATTTATGGAGCACATGGCTGAAAAGCTTTATAGATAATTAAAATGAAAATGGAATGTGTAATGGAGAACAGGAATTGATCAAAAAGATTGCCATGTCTGGAGGTTGAATAGTGGAGGGGCTGGTACTAATCAATGTAGTGCTTTGAAAACAGAATAACAAAATATTTGATTATCGCAATACGTCTGAATTCAATTCAATTCAGTTTTATTTGTAATATCAAATCGTAACAAGAGTTATCTCAAGACAGTAGGTCTAGACCACACTCTTATGATATACAAAGACCCAACAATTCCAGTAATTCCCCCAAGAGCAAGCATTTAGTGCGACAGTGGTGAGGAAAAACTCCCTTTTAGGAAGAAACCTCGGTGGTGAGAAAAACTTCTTTTAGGGAGAAACCTCAGACAGACCCAGGCTCTTGGTAGGCGGTGTCTGACGGTGTCGGTTGGGGGTGTAAGAAACAGTGGCAATAATAGTCACAATAAAGAAAATGGAACAGTGTCTAGAAATAGTAGTTGTAGTAGTCTAAAGTCTATTCAATTTTCCATTTTACAGATAAAATTACTATAAAGCTGTATAAAGAGGGGGACATATCAATCTCATTTTCCAGTTCATACTTGTATTTTGTGTTTCTACTAGAACATGTTTACATGCTTTAAAGAAACACATCATTTTTCTCATACTCTCTGTCTAAATATACCTGTATTTACCCTCTGTCTGTAAACACTCTGTTTTAGTGAGTGTCTCTTTAAGCCCCCCTCCCGAAACTCCAAGTCTGCTTTAATTGGCTTGCAGGAAAAATATGGCGTACCTTTGCAAAGGCAGTTCTCAAGCTGTGGGTGGAAATACTCATGGCAGTATATTCTAATGAGGCTGCATGTAACATAGTAAGGGCAGTCAAAACGTAATGGCTTGTTGATTCCCAATTGATCTAGACAGCCCAGTGGGTTTGTAGGCACTCCAGATACCCAAATGTATGTGCCACAAGCACTGAAAAAATGAGTTTCATGATGTGTCCTTTAAGGCAGACTCACAAGTGACAGAGATTGTTTTGCATGTTCACATCTGCAAACTCAAGATCAGTGGTTAAACCACTGAATTGAGGCTTTAGAAATTAGGACATATGTGTCTTGCTTCTGTTTAGCAAAAAAAAGTTTCGCTTCTGTTTCGCTGGACTTCACCTGGTTTGACAGGGAAGTACAACTATATGACAGTGCTCTCTTAAAGTAGCCATCTGTGGTGTCATTTTATTTATATTAGATGTGGCCTAAAATGGAGCCTTGAGAAACAAAACAGCAGAACTTTACTTACTTTAATTACTTACACATACTTTAATGTGTTTTTAGAGGGCATACAACGTATTTTGTTAATCAATTTGGAGGACTTGCTGGTCCGTCCTACAGTTAAAAAAAATAATTTTACACTCAGTGGCCACTTTATTTAGGTAGGCTACACTTGTAAAATTGAATGCAATTCAATACAACAGCACAGTAGTGTTGCAGTAGTGTTGAACTGGACTACATTATATTGAGAGGTGTTTCTAATGATTTGCTGACCCCATTTACAAACATGAGTGGGGAAGGAATATTAGAAACAACAGAACAACTGAGCAGTTATTATCTTTGTTAAGGTAGAATTTGTCTTAGCTGTTTTATTGGATTGCATTTGATTGTAAGGGTGTATAGGGGGCGTTTAAAGGAAATACACATTATTAGATGCATTATGATAAGACATTGGCTTATTCCACCTGCCACTGAACATTATGAAGCATAAATTAGTTTTGTTTTTGAGTTTTTACATCTAGTGTGAAACCACTACAGTTTGTCGACAGGTTGTAGGGGAGCTGACTCCTGCTCTGATGCACCATTTCCTCTAACAGCAGCCCGTCTCTATCTTTTTGTTTTTCTTTTCTTACGTGCGTAGTGAGTGGGCTTCTTTCCGTTGAACAATTTCCTGAATGGATTTTTTCGTTTGTCTCTTTGTTTTGGTCGTTCAGGTTATTGAAGCTGTTCGTATGAGGTCTTCAAGCCGATGGCAACATTAGTGATGAAGGTGACCTGTGAGGAGATCATGTAAATAGCAGACAAATCTTCAAAATCAGCTATTGCACGTGATTTTATTGTTGCATTTCTTATGTACTGTACTTCACTTGTTTTCAGAGATTATTTTTTCCAGTAAAGCATCCTCAGTTTGTAAAAATCTGTCACTCTGCTGAACCAAAGCATGTGTGGTCTTTTTATTGGCACGATAGAGGTCAACTCACCAAGAAAGGTGTTAATTACTATGAAAAATAATACATTTATTTTCCATGATAAAACTAGAGGAACTGTATCCCACAGCTTTTGGGATACACCCACCACATGTTATACTTTAGTTCCTGTCATGAATCAACGCTCAAAGAAAATTATACCACTCCGAAATGAGTAGAACCACAAATACCAATAAACATATCAACAAGCCGTTATCAGATGTATATTGTGTTTATGTTATCTTTAAAAATCTCTTTCACTATCAGTTTCAGACTTTTAGTTTGAAGGCTGAAGACCTTTAAATTTGTGAGATTTGGTATTTGGTCTGATGCACCATGGAGTGAGCCAGTAAGTATAAACTCACTACTGGGTTTAAAAGAAAAACAAATTTGTGATTTAATGCTCTCTCTAGATCTTTACATAGTTCTTTTGCTACTATATTAATGTTCTAAATGTAGAGTACAGACACTTTAATTTGAGTTTTTTAATTTGAACAACAAAACAAATTAGAAACATGCAGAACAATGCTGTTAATGTTTTTTATAATGGCTCATGTTTCTTGGGTTAAAAAAAATGTAATCTTTATTTTTGTATTGTCGTACTTTTATACTGACAATAGAAAATAGGAGCGTAAAGCACCATGCTCTTTGTAGTAAATATGCATTATAACTATCTATCAGAAAGTATCAGGTTACAGTTAGAATACAAACACTTCACACCCGTCTCAGCAGTATCACCAGTTTAGGAGTGCACTTGGATTCTGGGTAGCGTCAACAGTCCCTCAAAGCAATCCTCCTCTGTTCTTCTGTCATCTTAACTTGAACTTAACCTTAGACAGAATTATTGCAGAGCCTAAACCTCATTGACAGAAGCGCTTGTCTTTGTCAATTATTTTAGCTGTTCTCAATGGACTGAATGTTTTTTATTTTTTGTAAATATATGTACATTTTGATTTATTTAATAGCATTTCTATTTTTTATAAATGGATTTAAATGTATATTTAAACCTACATTGTGTAATTTTTTTTAATTGATTCTTAGCAAAAACCCCTTTGTTCTTTCCCAAATATGTGCTCAATCATGCGTAATTACTTCCACCAACTAATCAAGTATTCTCGTACGCGTAGAATCTGCCATTCAGAATGATTCAGAATACATACAAGCGAGTCGCTTGAATGACGGCCGCCATGTTGTGCCTCCATCTTTAAAATCCATTAGCCAAAGAGGGACATACCTCCTCCGCCTTTCGCCCTCTTACACTCAGTGTCACCGTGACGAATGCCAATGGGAGATTACTCGCCAGAGAAGTTAAAAAGAGAATTAAAACAACAACGCGACAGCCAAAGCAACAAGACCAAAGTTAATATTGGAGCGGCTAGAACAGCTGCGTGTAAACAATGGAGATACTAAGAGCTAATTTCGGGTTTGGCCACCGTAGGAGTTAAAACTCGATCGGAATGGGAAGGGCTAGAAAGTAATATTCAGTTGGTTGTCATATACAATTTCACCGCTAGATGGGAGAAATTCGTACACAATGTAGCTTTAAATACAGTGCTCAGCATAAATGAGTACACCCATGCTAAATTTGAATAAAGAAAAAAAGAGGAATAAAAAAATCATCTTTTAGAAATTGATCTTAATGCCTTAATTAAAAAAATCCAACCTTTAAAGACACCAATTTTCTTTGTGAATGAATGATGTATCGTAAATAAATAAATGTTCTTCCTTAAAATACATGGAGCATAAGTGAGTACACACCTATGTTAAATTCCCATAGAGCCAGGCAGATTTTTATTTTTAAAGGCCAGTTATTTCATGGATCCAGGATACTATGCATCCTAATGAAGTTCCCTTGGCCTTTGGAATTAAAATAGCCCCACGTCATCATATACCCTTCACCATACCTAGAGATTGGCATGGGGTACTCTCCATAAAATCATCTCTCTATCATCTCTTTATCAGGATGCATAGTATCCAGAATACTATGCATCCTGATAAAGTTGATGATGATTTTATGGAAAGTACATTATTTATATATACATTATTCATTCACAAAGAAAATTGGTGTCCTTAAAGGTTGGATTTTTCCTAATTTTTTTAATTAATAAATTTACAAAAGAAGTTGGTTTTTTTTATTCCTCTTTTTAGTCAAATGTAGCATGGGTGTACTCATTTATGCTGAGCACTGTATATTGTGTTTCCCTACTGATTCTAAAATGCCTTCAGGGGATGCACGGAATTTCTTCCTCTTTCCAAGGAGGTTGTAGCATGTCAGAACTTAAGAGCAAAGCCTGAAGTGTTTACTCAGTTTTAGTGATTTGGTGGACCACCTGATGACAACACTTCAGGGTCCAGGACAGCCAAGTCGGCATAAAGGCCACAATAAGTCAGGAAGTTCACTGTTTATACAATGAATATCGTGAGCTAATTAAATAAGCTGGATACATTGTTAAATGTGATTTGTTCTTACTAGTGTTCCGCCGTGTTCCAGAGCAATCCCCACCAATCGGCCCCAAAACGTCCCAGTTAGATAGTCAATGCCGTAAACATATTCTTTGTTAATTTTTACAATCATTCCCCAAAAGAACCAAGCAGGCCTGCCTTATTGCACGATCCAAATTTTCTTCAAACCTCGCCATTTTTAGCGTGTAGCTTGCTAGCTCGAAGGTTGTTGTTGTTTCCCGTTGCGAAGGGATTTTGGGAACGCAAACACGCACAAAGACGAAGGTCGAGGGGCAATGCCTGACCACGCGCCGGATGTCAGGCTTTATCCTGGAACTGTACTTCCGTTGCTCCAACAAAAGTGTGTTAAATAAAACCGACACATGATTGAACTGCCACTGTGTGGCCGTAAATAGAATGGTTGTAGGCTATGTGCCGTTTTGGGCGTCTTTGGAAATCGACCTAAAATGTCATTTAGGTATGAGGATGTGTTGCTATAGTTGTAATTAGACCAGTCTTTACAGCTGCAACGTTAAAGTGATGTACACATCAATGCATCAACAATTATAGATGAATCCAGTCATTTTTTAAATGGGCCATTCTGCATATTGCATAATGAGCCTAAATTTACTGTTGGTATTCATAGGCTATATTTTTATCTTAATACTTTTGTACTTTTACTTAAGTACGATTTTGAACGCAGGGCTTTTGCTTGAGTTGTGGTGGTAGCCTACTTTTGTGAAAGATGTGAATTATTGTAGCCTAGATGTTTGTTTTTTTTAAAAAACTACATCATTTCGTAATCCATGATATATATATATATATATATATATATATATATATATATATATATATATATATATATATATATATATTATTGTTTCCTGACACTTGTTTGTGCTGAATCTGTCTGAATAAAATCCAACAATCTTGTAAATTATATTGAAAAAGTCACAAATTCTCATGACCTGTAGCATACCACACTGTGAGGTGTAAGTGTAATATATTTTTATGACCATAGCTACTGTGGAATTATGTAGATAATCCAGCTCGAAAATAGACATTTTGACAATTCTATTGCAACAATTGCTGACTTTGCACTGCCCCCAAATGGCCAAATATGGTTGTCCGTTGAATTTCTCACCAATGATGCCCCATATGTCCATATCTATTTTCGAATTATGGAGAAAATCCAGCTCAAAAATAGACATTTTGACAATTGTATTGCAACAGATGCTGACTTTGCACTGCCCCCAAATGGAAATGGGAAATCCCATTGTCTCTACAAAGCTCAAATTGTCTGGCTGACTAAACTAGAAGTGACTAGAAATCTTGTCTGTTTATGTTTTTTTTGTATTTCATGAAACGTTGCGTAGCCAACCTGCAACTTCGGCAGTAGTTTTGGCTAGCTAACCACGACAGCTAACACATCCATATGGGTCTCCATTTCAAACATCAATGCAGGTTGACTGCTTTTAGCAGCAGATGTTGATTGTGGGCGACAATACTGTCATGGTTAACTCGGCGAAACTACTGCCGATTGCCGAAGTTGCTGGCTGGCTAAACTACGTTAGCTAATTCCGCTAGCATACATACAGGCTAACTATAGCTAGTTAGCTTTGTGTGTAACGTAACAAAAACCCACCCATCTCGTAGCGAAGCTTAACATTTTCATTCAATAAAATTATGGTACAAAGGGAGCACTAACGCCACAGGTCTTATGTTGACAACATGGACAGAGATATAGGTAACTCCGAAGGCAGTCGTAACATCGGCGTAGCTAGCTAGCTGTCTAAACTTGTGAAAAGCCGAACAGCATCCCTGTCCAAGCTGTGTTTCACTTTCCCTCCAATATTATTATACACATAATAAAGACACATGGACTCGGTCGAGACCAAAAGCCATATTTTGCAAGACCAGTGGCACAGACCGAGACCGGGCTTTCGTCTGCCATCTCACCAACGTGACATAATGCAATGCATTGTGGGGGAAAAGAGAATCATTGCAAACCGCTGTAAAATAGTACTACTTTTTCGTATTTTATTCTGTTTTGTGTTATCCATTGTATTTGATATTGTTGGGTAACAGTTTAAATGTTTATTACCAACAAGCAAATTGCGGAAATTCGTTAGAAAATAAACCCTGCAAGATGGGCTTTAACGAAAGCATTGACAACATTGTTTGTGTACACAGAGTTTACTAAAAAGAAAAAGTTTTGAACAACTCACTGCTTCACTGGCAAGAGGGGAGGGGAAAAACTACTGCTTCAAAACCTTTTTGGTAAACTTTGTGTAGCCCTACGAGGGAAAGGGCTTAAGGTTAAACCCCAAACCCTTGCATTACAACCACAACAACATGAAACTGTAACGTATTTCACTTACTTTTTCGTGAGATCGTGAAGCAAATTGAATCGTGTTGGTTGTGTATCAAAGACTTCCTGATAGTGAGCACAACACGGAAGTCATTGATATCCAGGCTGCAACCATACACTCTTGAGATAATTGTCAAAATATCTATTTTTGAGCTGGATTATCTCCATAATTCCACAGTAGATATGGACATATGGGGCATCATTGGAAACGTTAGGAACTGTAGTATGTGAATCAGGTGAGAAATCCAATGGACAACAATATTTGGCCATTTGGGGGCAGTGCAAAGTCAGCAATTGTGGCAATATAATTGTCAAAATGTATATTTTTGAGCTGGATTATCTCCATAATTCCAAAGTAGATATGGACATAAAAAAAGATTACACTTACACCTCACAGAGTGGTAGGCTACAGGTCATGAGAATTTGTGACTTTTTAAATATAATTTACAAGATTGTTGGCTTTTATTCAGACAGATTCAGCAAAAACAAGTGTCAGGAAACAATTATATATATATATATATATATATATATATATATATATATATATATATATACAGTTGTGTTCAAAATAATAGCACTCCAACATTTTTTTGGTAACAGTCATGACATGCATGCTGCTCATTCTGTGTAATTGAATCTGTAATTGAAAGGGGCATGTTCAAAATCATAGCAGTGTTGTGTTCAATTAGTGAGGTGATTGATTCTGTGAAGAAACAGGTGTCAGTTATGGCCAATATTTAAGGAAGGAAGGAAGCAAATGTTGTGCATGCTGGTTATAGTGCATTTCACACTGAAATACTCAGCAAAATGGGTCGTTCCAGACATTGCTCTGAGGAACAGCAGACTTTGATTAAAAAGTTGATTGGAGAGGGGAAAACATATAAAGAAGTGCAGAAAATTATAGGCTGCTCAGCCAAAATTATTTCAAATGCCTTGAAATGACATCCAAAGCCTGAACGATGTGGGGAAAAAATGGTCAACTACCATTCAAATGGATCGAAGAATAGCCAAAATGGCAAAGGCTCAACCAATGATCAGCTCCAGGAAAATCAAAGAAGACTTAAAGTTACCTGTGAGTACTGTTACGATCAGAAGAAGGCTATGTGAAGCAAAGCTATCAGCTAGAAGCCCCCGCAAAGTCTCAATGCTGAAAAAAAGACATGTACTGAATAGGTTGAAATTTGCCAAAGGACACATTGACTGACCAAAGGAGAAATGGGACAACATTCTGTGGACTGATGAGAAAAATTGTTCTTTTGGGGTTTAGGGGCCGCAGATAGTTTGTCCGACGACCCCCATGCACTGAATTCAAGCCACAGTACACTGTGAAGACAGTAAAGCATGGTGGCGCAAACATCATGTTATGGGATGTTTCTCATACTGTGGTGTTGGGCCTATTTATCGCATACGAGGGATCATGGATCAGTTTCAATACATCAAAATACTTGAAGAGGTCATGTTGCCTTATGCTGAAGAGGAAATGCCTTTGAAATGGGTCTTAAAACAAGACAATGACCCAAAACACACCAGTTAGCGAGCAAAGTCTTTGTTCCAGATGAACAAGATTGATGTTATGGAGAGGCCAGCCCAATCCCCAGACCTCAATCCCATAGAAAACGTGTGGGGTGACATCAAAAATGCTGTCTCTGAGGCAAAACCCAGTAATGCAGAGGAATTGTGGAATGTAGTTCAATGGTCCTGGGCTGGAATACCTGTTCACAGGTGCCTGAAGTCAGTCGACTCCATGCAACACAGATGTGAAGCAGTTCTCAGAAATAATGGTTATGCAACTAAATATTAGTGCAGTGAGTCAAAGTAAAGCTAACCCTTGAGACATTGTTAAGTTTGTACAGTAAATGTTTGAGTTTGTAAAGAAAAATGCAAATACTGCTATTTTTTTGAACAGCCTAATATTCCTTCACTTTCTGTAAAGGTATAACACAAACGTGATCAATTTTGGTCATGTTTTGATTTGGAATTGAATGTGCAGTGTTCCCAATGCATTGATATTATGGAATTAAAAGCTATTCTAAGGATTTGGAGCATTATCCACTTTTTTAAACACAATGCTATTATTCTGAACACAACTGTATATGGGAGCTGTACCACTTTTAATTTGAGTATGACGTTGAGACCAAAAAGCATGGATTTCAAGCATTTCTTCAGCCACTTAAGTCTACAACAGTCGAGAACCTTTTTGCAATTATGTAAACACATAATGTAATCTGAAAACTGCTGCCCTGTTTAAAAAAACAATGTAACTGATCTCAGCTAGTATTCTGTCTGGAATGGAGTGGAATGGACATTTCTAAGTGACCCCAAACTTTTGACCGGTTGTGTGTGTGTGTGTGTGTGTGTGTTTGTGTGTGTGTGTGTGTGTGTGTGGGCATATATATATATATATATATATATATATATATATATATATATATATATATATATATATATATATATATATGCCCTGATGCAGAATGGCTCGATTACACTTCCATGTCATGCGATAAACACTTCCACCCAATAACCACAATAGCTGAAACAGGCATTTTTTTAAAGTGGAATCGAAACTTAAGGAGATCAGGAGCAAATGTGGAGCCAAGTTTAGCGTCATGGATTGCGAAATTATGTATATTTTCGAAAAAAAAACAAACATCTAGGCTACAATAATTCACATATTTCACAAAAGTAGGCTACCACCACAACTCAAGTAAAAACCCTGCATTCTAAATCGTACTTTAGTAAACGTACAAAAGTATTACAATGAAAATATAGCCTATAAATACCAACAGTAAATTTGAATATGGAGCCAAGCATAGCGTCGTTCAGTCACGAAAGGTCTATCAGACGTCGCACTGAAGTCTGTCAGCCATTGTCACCACCCTACGAGGAGTTAAACTGTGGTGGCGAGTAGTTAATCTTCTCTGTACTCGGACATAGTCTTCAAAGTACGTCCTAACAGGCTCCCCTCAGGCACTCTGGAGCTCCCTTCCCTCTAAACGGCGCTAAAGTTCACTCCGGAGATGAAAATATCAGTTGTGTCCAACAAGCTGTGGTGTATCCACAAAGAGCTGATTATCCTGCTCACTCCACTGGTGTTTCTGCCTTTACTTTTTACTCTGCCGGAAAAGGTGAGTGATTTAAGCTATTTCTCGTATTTTTTGGTCACGCCTAATGAATGAAATCATCACACCGAGGCTCAGTGGTGGAAGAAGTACTCAGATCCTTTGCTTAAATAAAAATAGTAGGCCTATACCATACTCAAAAAATACTCCATTACAGGTAAAAGTCCTGAATTGAAAATGTTACTTAAGTAAAAGTACAGAAGTATTATCAGCAAAATGCACTGAAACGTAAACTCATTATACAGAATAGTTCCGTTCAAAGTGGTATATTATTATTATTATAATAATAATTATTATTATTATTATTATTATAGAATTGTATGCAATTATGTTGTATTGTGTTTTATCACTAACAAATACATATAAGAGCATATTATATTTTACATTTGTATACTACTGAATTAGTAGCCTACTGCATCATATCATATCTAAGAAGCAATTATGTTTTTATGTAAAAAGTAATTTGTAACTATGAGTGTCAAATAGATAAATAAAAAATACTACAAGTAGCCTAATGTTAGCTGCAGCCCCGTCTCAATAACCTAAATCTAAAAAAAATATTAATTTATTATGTTTATATTACATTAAACCAGCCATTGCTGTATTGATTTGTAATGTATACTTTATTAATCCCACAAGGGGAAATTACAATGTTTTCACTCTGTTGTTATTACACACATTACACACTGGCCTGACTTACACACACATGCTCAGTACCTATACATGCACTAATGGAGAGATGTCAGAGTGAGGGAGCTGCCCATGGAAAGGCACCCCGACCAGTTGGGGGCTCTTTCTCAAGAGCACCTTGGCAGTACCCAGGAGGTAAACTGGCACCTCTCCAGCTACCAGTCCACCACCATACTTTGGTCCGTATGGGGACTTGAATCAGCAACCCTCCGGTTCCCAACCCAGCTCCCTAACTCCCTACTGACTGAGCTACTGCCACCCCCTGCAATTATATTTATGCCACACACTGTACACTATTCCTTATGCATTGTATTTAACTATACAGAAGCATGCCTCTTATGCACACAGGTACAAATGGATGCATTTTCTCTCTCTCTGACAAAGTCACTGTATTTCTTCCTTTTTTCCCCCTGTCACATCTTTTTCTTCTTAAAGTTGGCTAAACATTAACGACCACATGTTGCTTATCTTTTAGGAGGGAAAATGTCTTTATGTGGTGGTGCTGATGGCTATGTTTTGGTGCACAGAGGCCCTTCCACTGGCCGTCACGGCAATGCTTCCGGTCTGCCTCTTCCCAACACTGGGCATTCTTCCATCCAAAACAGTCTGTCCTCAGTACTTCCTGGAAACCAATTTTCTCTTCCTCAGTGGTCTTGTGATGGCGTCGTCCATCGAGGAGTGGGGCCTGCATCGCAGAATCGCCCTAAAGGTCCTCACTATTGTCGGAGTAAAACCAGCCTGGTGAGAAATCTTTACAGGAAAAACATTTTAAAGGATACGTCTGATGATATTCTGTACTGCTCTTATTCCCAACAAATCTCATTGAAAGAACAAAACCAACAATAAATCGATCTACTAACAAGTATTGCCTGTGTAGCCAAAACCTGATATATCTTATAAATCTTATATAGTGCCATAGAGCTCCATTGTTGTCCAAAAAACTATTTAAAGTGCTCATATTATGCTCATTTTCAGGTTCATAATTGTATTTAGAGGTTTTACCAGAATAGGTTTATGTGGCTTATTTTTCAGAAAACACCATATTTTTGTTGTACTGCACATTGCTGCAGCTCCTCTTTTCCCCCTGTGTGTTGAGCTCTCTGTTTGAGCTACAGAGTGAGACATCTCACTTCTGTTCCATCTTCGTTGGGAGTCGCACATGCTCAGTATCTAGGTAAGCACAGCTAGCTAGTCAGAAGCAGAGTATGAGGGCGTGCCCTGACAGTACCTAGGTAAGGACTACTAGCCAGTCAGAAGCAGAGTATGAGGGCGTGCCCTGACAGTACCTAGGTAAGGACTACTAGCCAGTCAGAAGCAGAGTATGAGGTCGTGCCATGCTAGCAGCTAGGTGAGCATTATACCATGTGTTACAAAGTGACGCACGTTCATCACGGAAGTAAAGGCTGGACTACAATAGAGCTGTTTGGAGAAGTTTGTGAACAGTGTGTTCTCTGGAAGATGGTAAGTCCCTTTGGGGTGGACTTTGGGCTTTTTCACTTTGTAAACCTATTACATGCACAAACAAAGTTATATAACCCAATACAGGAAAGGGGAAAAGCAAAAAAGCACAATATGAGCACTTTAAACACTTCAGTGAGCCACACTGTAGGAGAAGGCATTGGAAATCTTAAGATGCCCCTCCCGGAGATAGAAGAAGTCAACAATGTTGTTGTTTTTTATATTCCCTTATTCTCTCAAAAACTAAAACACTTAGCCTACACCTACTGTGCAACATCTTCTTTAATAATGATGAACATGGGCTCCGTAGCTTATTTTGAATTGATATATCATACACTGTCCTTCTGCTGATAGTAGTCATGAGAGGAAATGATTAAGGAAATTATATACTGTATGTTTTTTTTTTTAAAGTATGTATTTGTGACCCATTTTAAAGATTTAGGTCTTTAGTCTTCATGGATTTTATTGACAATAAGAAAATATAGAATATCGCCAACCTTACCCTCTTAAGGTAGCGTGCTCCTTATTCCAAAAAGAACATCTTCCAAGTCAGCAGATATGATAATGATTAATGTTATTCATTTGAGATTTAATTATTTCCCTAGGCTTATACTGGGAATGATGCTGACCTCGTCCTTCCTGTCCATGTGGCTCAGCAACACCGCCACCACAGCCATGATGCTCCCTATTGCTAATGCCATCCTAGAGAGTCTGTTTGGAGACCTGGAGACCCTGAAAAAGAAGAGCAAGTCCACAGAGGATCCTGAGAATGACCTAATAAATGGTACTTTTCATGTCATTTACCTGACATGGGGAATTACTGTTTACTTGGCGCTGCTCTAATCAAAATTTTTATTTTAACAATGGATGAAATTACTATCTATAACGTGAAAGGTGTAGTGGTGAGCCCATCGAGAATAATCACCAACTCTGAGTTTCCCTCAGTGCTACTGAGCATCTTAACAACTTTTAGCTCATCTTTTAAGTTTTCCTGCCCACAACTTTACTGTTTTAGTCGCATTTCTCTCATAAACCTTTCATCTGCAGCAAGCAGCTCAAAAGCTCTGATAAACCCATGTACACTACCTACTCAGCCCCAAACAGACACACAGCTTAGAGACTAGCTGGTAAACATAGTGGAGCATTTAGCAGCCAAAGAGCCAGATTTTTTTTCTCAAGAGTTGGTGGAGACCAAAAACAAAGCAAAAAGAAAGATAATATTTTAACTTACATTCATCCAATGGCCAGAATCCCAACTTCAAATAAATCATAATGTTGCTCTGTAACTGTTGGATATGTAACTATAAGCAAATGTGTGTTGGAAAACCAACTTTATAATGTGATTATATGTCAGTGTTGTGTTTACAGCGTTTTCCGCTGACCCCAGATGACGGAAAACCTTATCTTTACTAGCCTTTAATATGTAATCTAAGGTGTGAACTTTGTACAGATTTTCCAATACACTGAGTCCTGGGATACAAAGTTAGTGAATATCCACTTGGTAGGTGATAAATGATGCTGGATGGACATAAAGTCATATATTAAATATATGAACAGTATATATGAACCCGCCCCCGACACACACAAAGAGCAAAAACTCTTGTTTATATTACTACATGACAGCAATTCTTTGTTTCACCTTTTTTCAGGTCAGTCTACTGTAAAGCTGCAGTCACTGCCCTCAATTCCCTCAGAAAAATTAATGCTGTCAATAGATGGGTAAGAAACAAACTCTGAGATTGTTTCACACAAGCCTTTACACCCTTCAACATTTAAATCAAATTGGAATGAATTTGGATGGCGTTTTTTAAAAAGACATTTTACATTTTGGGAAATTTGCTTTTGTGATTTTCTACCAAGAGTTAAATGAGAATGCTCTCGCGCCTGTATGGTAAATATGACACAACAGCCAGGAGACCATTAGCTTAGCATTAAAGCTGGAAACAAGGGAAAACAGCTCAGCTGTTCAGCTGTCCGAAAGTTAAAATAAAATCCAAGAAATAGTCTTGCACAATGCACATAACCTCGCGTACAACTACAACTTGTTGTTTTTACACTTTTACACAACAACCAGATATAATGTGTTGATTAGTGATCTTTAGATGTGCTGCTAGGTTGATTTAATTAGTTTTGGACAGAGCGAGGCTAGCTGATTCCCCCTGTTTCCAGTCTTTCTGCTAAGCTAAGCTAAGCTAAGCTAACAAGCTGCCGGCTGTATCAATTTTCTCATCTTTCTCTCAGCAAGAAAGCAGTCTTAGTCCTGTGTTAAACTCTTTTGATGAAAATGAATGAATGTACTTATTCACGGTTCATTTGAAGTAATCATGTCTCTTAAAACACCAAAAGGGCAGATGAGACGGAGCAGAGTGACATGAGGACGGCTGAGGAGATCCAAACAGAGTCGGCGTATCAGCTGAAGGTGTGGAAAGGATTCTTGATCTGTATTCCCTATGCAGCCAGTATCGGAGGGACCGCCACGCTGACAGGCACCGCGCCCAACCTCATCCTGATTGGACAGCTGAAAAGGTAACTTCTCTTCTTTTTTTTGTGTCGCGTTTAAACAGTGCATCATCAAAAATAATCAGCTACTTTGTTTTACAGCTACTTTCCAGACTGCGACCTCATCAATTTTGGCTCTTGGTTTGCATTCGCTTTCCCGCTCATGCTTCTCTTCCTGTTTTTGGGATGGATTTGGATTGCGTTTCTCCACGGAGGATTGAATACACGGTAACGTGGTGTCAGACATTTGCTTATTGCAGATTACGTTGTTTAAGTTCTGATTTTGATGCTTACATTCTTGATTCTTTTAAAAAGCAGTTGGAGACTGTTATTCAAACATGCTTTTAGTTTGACGAGGTTTTTTTTTTATGGCTGGTTGATTTTTCCTTCTTATGTCTTTTATTGATTGTATTTCATTTTATTGTGAAGAACTTTGAGATTTGTATCCGTTAAGGGTATATATAAATAAACTTTACTTACTCACTTAAGAAACTATACAATCATGTTATAATAATCTTTGCGCTGATTTGTTTTTAGCCAAAACAATGAAGGCCAAATGTCAAGATGGTTATTTATTTATATTGATTTATATCATATGAGGGAACAAGCTTTTAATTGTAGATAATCTTTGTAGATATGGAATACAGTCATTTTCATTTGTAAATTTCCATGTGTCACACAGTGTGTTTTTATTTTGTGCAGATTGTGCTTCACACAACACGACCGGAGAGCCAAAGCAGAGGCCAGAGCAAAGGCTCTAATAGACGAAGATTACAGAAATCTAGGGCCCATAAAGTGAGGATTGTGTATGTCTTCAAATCTCATGCAATACAGGCAGAGGGAGGACATTTATATCACCAAGCCTTGTTTACTGACTGTTAACGTTCCCTGCTCACTTTCAGTTTTGCAGAGGGAGCGATCGCTTTCTTTTTTGTATTGTTTGCTGTTCTGCTGTTCACAAGAGATCCCAAATTCGTCACTGGCTGGTCCGTGTTTTTTAAAAAAGGGTAAGAGAGGCACATGTGATGACAAACATAAAGTAGTTTGCTTGTTATTATGTCATTTCTTGTTTGGAAATGAACACGGAATGTATGTATTGAGAAGCCTGTTCATTATCTTTCTCTAGTAAAGATCCCTTCCTCGTTGTCCTGCAGGTACGTCTCAGACGCAGTCACTGGTGTGATCATTGTGTCCGCATTGTTCTTCTTCCCCTCGCAGAAACCTTCTCTGAGCTGGTGGTTCGACCCTCATGGTCAGTGAGCTCTAAAAGAACACACCTATTAACGTTTTATTTAGCGGACATAGGACTTTCAGCGATATTTGATATCTAACCTATTATTTTAATCACTGTGATAATGTGATTTAAGTTGTGGTATAAATAAACTATTTTGATTAGATTTGATTTGTGCTGGAAAAAAGGGAGAAAATCATCTAATAAAGAGATTAGAGAGCAGAGAAGAGAGCAACCAGTTAGCAGTTTGGGGCGAGTCAGAAGTTAATATTAATAACCAAATATTTGTGAAAGATTTAAAGACATCCGGTCTGTGTCTCTGGCACAACTATTGCGAATACTGTAAATAAGCCGAGGAATGTTAATAATGTAGATTAGAGAGTCTGGAGCTGAAACTGTAGTTTCTCTGTTTCTGTGATTAGAATAATCTGTTAATGCTATGTTGTCACACTTTGGGGTTTTTGTTAGTGTATGTGTGTTTGTGTGAACATGCGTACAAACTGTACGCACGTGTTTTGTGTGTGCTGGAGACGCGTGCGCATGTGTGTGTGTGTGTGTGTGTGTGTGTGTGTGTGTGTGTGTGTGTGTGTGTGTGTGTGTGTGTGTGTGTATATATTATTTTCAGCTGATCAAATAAACCACTGGACGCAAGCAAAAAAAAAAAAAAAAGGAAAAAAAAAGAAAAGCAAATCATGGGGCTCATTTGTCCCTCAGTGTAGGTCAAATGTTTTGAATAAAAGAAAATAGATTTTTTTTTTCCAACTAGAGTGGAACATTTTTGTTATCCCACCAAAACTATAGGATATAGTAACAAAAGATCATCATCAATGTATAAAACATGAAATAAACGCTCTAGATTTGTTGGGGAGTTTTTACTCTTAAATTCGGATTGCAGTTGGACTTATAGACTTACTAAAAACATTTTGAATTGCCAAATGCACCTTATAGTGCCCCTGAGTCTCTTTTAGAGTTTCGTATTCTAGCTAACATTTCTGTTCTGATTCAAATCTTGATTAAAGCTGTGAAATGCACCCTTTTGTGCAGGAAGTAAACAAGACATTGTTTACTGTATGCAGTTGTGATTTAGAAGTTTGAACTGCATACGTCTTTTATGGAATCAGCTGACAGCAGTGATGTTGTAGAAGACGTTGACATGAGCACAATTTATCATATGTTAATCTTAATTTGGAGTTCTTAATTGATTGTTTCCCTCCATGTCTTCCCTTTAGCATCAAATACTCCTTATGTCCCACTCTTATCATGGAAGAAAGCTCAGGACTCTGTTCCCTGGAATATCATCCTGTTGCTCGGAGGTGGCTTCGCTATGGCTAAAGCTTGTGAGGTAAATTTTTTTGTTTTTTTCAGGTTAAACAAACTAGATATAATGTGTTAATTAGAGAACTTTAAAGGTGCTGGTAGGTAGATTATGCTACCCTTGGACAGAGCCAGGCTAGCTAACTGGCTGCTGGCTGTAGCATTATATTTAATATATAAATATGGAAGTGGGAATGTCTCAATCTTCTCATCTAAACTCTAGGAAAAGTTTCTTTCCAGCTGAATGCAAGATCAGTGACTTTAGAGTTTGCATGTCAGACGTCTGTGTAATAAATGCATCTCTTTTGTCCTGTTGGCTCTTTGCTGCTCTGCTCTCTTGGGTTCTGTTCTCCTCTTTGCTTCATTGTGTTGAGATTTGATCTTTGACCTTTGACCCCGATTTTGTGGTTTTTGGCAGGAGTCTGGACTGGCCTCCTGGATCGGAGGCCACCTCCAGCCTTTGGCCGAGGTCCCTCCTGCTGCAGCTGTGATGTTGATCACTGCTTTCCTGGCCCTTTTCACTGAGTTCGCCAGCAACACTGCCACAATTATCATATTTCTACCCGTCATTGCTGAACTGGTAAGACTGGTGTTCAACTTAAAGATATACATTGGGTTGGATTCTGTGTTCCTGTTATGAAATGGCCATTAGGGTGACAGTGCAGTAGACAAACTGGCACGGCAACTCATGAATTATACAGGAACATGGTTTGTTGCTGACCTGGTTCTTAATGTTCCTCAAAGACTTTGTATGCCTGTAAAGCACTTGCAATAGATGTTAGGTTTGTAGCCTGTTGGACATTAACTGCTGTTGTCAGTAATCATTATCTGCACGCACTCAGAGAATCGTTTACAGGATGTATAGGAGGCTAGTGACTCTGTCCTACAATTTGAACTGTGACCACCCAATTTCCTTAAAGGGTCAGTTCACCCATACATCTAACCTCTATGAAATGCAGCCAATGCACATAATTTTGGTTGTTTTTGCCCAGGTTTTAAAATGATCTTATTTGAACAGTTTTCATTGGAACTACTTTTTTCTCTTATTTTGTCTTTACATGCAAACGTTTAGAATCTAGATGTCATGTGCGTCCTTTTCTTTGCAGCTGAGCCCGAGATATTTGGGCACTTTAGATCTTGGATAAAATATAAAGTTGTGTGGGTTTGAACAACGCTTTTTCATATTAAATAAGTTTGCAATAACGGGGTCATGAAAGTACTAAATGACTTACATCCTATCCTAAAAATGTGATGACTTTGTTTCGACTTTGTCTTTGCAGGCTATTCGTGTCTCAGTGAACCCTCTGTACTTCATGATACCTGCAACAGTAGGATGTTCATATGCCTTCATGCTGCCAGTGTCCACACCACCCAACTCCATCGCCTTTGCAACGGGACATCTCATGGTCAAAGACATGGTAAGATCCTCACATCGGACACTAAAACCTATTGTCACCTTTCATCACCTATAGCTTCATGTTTTCTGCTCCTGTTTTTTCAGGTGAAAACTGGCTTTGTGATGAACATCCTGGGTATCCTCTCGGTCTCTCTGGCTATGAATACGTGGGGCGTTGCCATGTTTGACTTGAATGTGTATCCAGAATGGGCTCACCCCATCAACACGTCCGCTGTTGTTACTGATGTGCACCTATCACCTGTCCAGTCACTCAATGCTACGCTCTGATCACTCACCCAAAGAGTATCAGAAGATTGTGTAAAGATCAGTCAGTCTATAGATGTCTTCATTTGTGTCACTAAAATGTCAGAAACCTCTGGGAGCTTCGGCTGTTACCTTTCAGTGATGAATTTAATAAGTTTGTTACTCAAGTGTCTTTTTAGTCTCTTGAGTGCCAACATTTCATGCTGGGTGGAAATTGTTGGTATGCATGGCATACTCCAAGTTTTAAGTTAAAAGATTTTTTTTTTTACATTTAACCTCAACAACAATGACAGCGAGAGCTCTGAAGAGTCCTCTTTAAAATATTTTAGGAAACTCCACAGCAGAGTGTGCTGTTTGTATCAATGCTAGACTGACCTCCGCTGGTAGAATGAGAGACACTCTGTAAATAATTATTTTTAGATATATATTTTTTGGTTAAAATCACTAAGAGATCATGTTACTGGTTAATGTATTATATGGTGTTTAAAGCCATAGCACATAAACAGTATTTTAAATCTTTTCTACATTAGGGTACGAATCCTGACTAATAAACGTGTAAATGATGATTTGCATTCATATAACTGCTGTTACAAAAACTTGTTGGTTTGTATTATGATAATTTAGTTGCACTTAATCTCTGTATTTGCCTGTAATGATTGCACATACTGTAGCAAGCTTATTGTTAAGAAAACGCCTTTGTTATTAGAGTATTTGCAACAGCTAAGTTGTGTTTGAGTTTTTATCAAAATGACCTTCAATCCTCAGGTTTTGAGTAGCTGTGCCTGTACTGCTGCAGGTTTAACACATATTTCAACACATTTTGGCCTTTGCACACACAAATAGAGCCAGAAAGAATGCACAGTTGTAAAGTACTTCCAGTGTTTGTTGATCATCAACGCGTTTGTCTGTCTGAAATCACAAGGCCCGACAACAATGGTTAACCAGTGCAAGGCTTTGGTTGTTACTGAGTGTTAGCAGGGTCACTGCAAAAGGACCCATGGTGTTTAAATGCAAAACTATAAAAAAAAAAACAGACGAGAACAGAATGTACCCAACTGTCTGCACAACTCAAACAAACTTTGATTTGAACAAAAGCTGATTTAGCCTATATTTTTTGAAGATCCAAAGACAGATTAGAAATATCTTACTATTCAGTTGTTACTCATAAAAAAAAGTTGACATTTATGTCTCAATGATAACTGGAACTATAAGTTTACACTAAATCCCATTTATCTCTAGTGACACAAAATATGTCCTTATATGACATTTTCACCTCTACACATGACTAATGATACTGTGTGTGTTGTGGAGAAAGTGTATGAAATACAAAGTGTCCTGTGAGGCTCTAATAACGTTCTTCTGCCCTCACTATGAGTGCACAGTAACACTTGTGGTTTGCCTTTGAAATTTTGACTTGAAGCAAATGTGACTGTAAAAACAGTATTGGACAGCAAATTCAATGATGACAATATAAGAGACCAATGATCAAAGGTGTTGTAAAATGAATAAGAAACAAGGAAACCAAATTCCCAAAAGTATAGACCGCATACCTGTCAAATTAGTCTAGTATACATCCACATAAAGTCCACAAGACTAAAAGTTAAAAAAGAGTAATAAATACACAACAGTTATACCAATAGTAGTTCAACAGAAAAGGGTCAGTAAAGAGCCTAAATGCAGCCAAACAGCTACATATTCGTACAGCTTCAGCAGATGAATGTTATAAACAAAACAAAAAAAATATTGTAGTGTAAAACACATTTTGAAATGGAGGAGGGCAATTTCTAAATAATGTGAGTGTTTGTTGGCTGAAACAAACAATACAAATTGCATATTTCCAAATTGTATGTCACTGAAAAAGTGTGACCTGTGTCACATTGTGTGTGTGTGTGTGTGTGTGTGTGTGTGTGTGTGTGTGTGTGTGTGTGTGTGTGTGTGTGTGTGTGTGTTTGCATCATGCCTCCCCATATGATTTTGTGTCATGTTTGGTTTACATGGAGAAGTGTCGTCAGTTTTAATTTCCCACGTGAGAACTTGTAGGCGACCCACAGATATCAACATGACTGTGACTGTTCTGAGAAGTTCCTCTTCTAACCTTCACAGTCAATGAACAGAACACTTCCCAACCCTGTTTTTTCTTAAACTCATATTGTCATAGAGAGAATGCAGTTCCTCATAGAGAATATTATTATACCTGTCAGGTAAGAACTGTTATTTATTTTCTATTAATCTATCTATCTATCTATCTATCTATCTATCTATCTATCTATCTATCTATCTAATCTTATAATGGCTAAGTAACGGTATGTGGTTTATATATACAGTACAACGTTTTTTTATTCTTAAATGTATCCACTGTAGGACGTACATAATTGGCAATTGCATGTTGAAGTAAATTAGGCTACTCATAATTTCCCATTATTGTGGTTTACAGAGATCAGTTAGATGTGGAAGATTATCTTTCGCAGAATTGAGCCTACTCTCCTTCCCCCATCCTTCATTTTTTGGAGTTTAGTTACATGTTTGACACTGTGGGAAAGAAGTTTATTTGCTTTCTTGACGAGTTACATGAGAAAAATGTCAAATTTTGGTTTTACAGTGAAGATACTGCACAGAAGAGTTGGGCAGATCAACTATTGTAGCTGGGTTTTTTTTTAAAGATTATTTTTTGGGCTTTTTCCGCCTTTAATTTTTGACAGGACAGCTAGGTGAGAAAGGGGGAAGACATGCAGGAAATCATCACAGGTCAGACTCAAACCCTGGACCTCTGCGTCGAGGTATAAACCTCTCATTATATGTGCGCGTGCTCTACCCACTGAACCAACCCCAGCCACATTGTAGCTGTTGTTTGACTGTTTGTGGACAGATAAAAAAAATGGTTACATTTACGGATGTTGATAGGTACGGAAGCTGAAAAGGGCCAACCTTGCAATTCTTTTTAACGCTGTTACCCCAAGATCATAATCTTTTGTTTCTTTTTATTACTCATAATGGTTATCAGAGGTCAGATCGAGCTGATGGTGACGGACTTGATTGATAATAAATGTGTGACAACCCGTGTGATGACATCTGTTTTTCAAAAATAAAATGCTAAAAAAGGGTATAAACTTCCATGGAAAATTAGATTATTTGATTTATAAGTATAAAACACATTAACACGAGATGAGATCAAAAACTCGTTATCACGAGATAACGGCATTTAAAAATCCGACTGCACCTTGGCTAAGAAGATGATGGTGATAAAATAAATGTGGCACTTTGTATTTTTTGGCTTATTTAAAGCTAATGTACTTCTTCTGTATGATTCTTGCTGTTCAGGCAGATTACTTTTAACCTTTGGACAGGCTAACTCTTTTCCCTGTTTCCAGTCATTCTGCTAAACTAAGCTAAGCTAACAGTCTGCTGGCTGATGTAGTTTATATTCAATGGATATAAGAAAGGTTTTAATTTATGACTTTCAATTCATCTGACTCTCGGCAAGAAAGCAGATATTTCCAACCTCAACTTTATTCAGGTTGTGTTTTCTCTCCTCAGGAACAGAACAGGATCCTGCAGACAGGTTTTAAAATGTGTCCTGCTTTACCTGTGGGATGTTTACTCTGCACCTGCACCTGTCTGCAGAGACGTCCTGACTCTGCTGTCTCTCTGTGTCACACTCACCATCATCACTGGCGGCCTGCTTCATCGCTGGCTGTCAACAACTCTGAAATACAACCATGAAGCGTCCATTCAGACTGCCTGCATCTACAGTGTGGCCATATTTCTGGCCTCGTTCCTGTGTCACCCTCTGCGCTGTGTGCTGACCATGACTCTGCCGACAGTCTGCACCAAACAGGGACGCAAACTCCTCATCACAGCCTCCGTCATGATTGTAGTTTTGAACGTCATTCCTAATATTTCAGTGAACGTAGGGACAGTCGCTCGCATCCTGAAGTGCACCGCTGAGGGTTTCACAAAGACTTTATTGAACTCATCTGAACCTTTGAACAAAGCAAAGACGGACCTTGTTGAGGAAACCATCAAAGTGAGAAGGGAAGACTTGAGCATTGTCACCAACTTGAGGAAGTTAGATCACTTCACACATGTTGATGTGTCAGAAGTCAAAAGCAGGTTCACTAAGATGATTGCACAGATAGAGGTCAACTTTTCACATGCCAGGGGCCTGCTAAAAGATTACAAACTGCTGTCAAACCGGATCCTTGCTGCCATTTTTGTTGCTTTACTAATCTTTGAATCTGCTCGCTACTTAAAATCTTATCTGGCATCAGTTCAGTTTGATAACGGCTACATCTCCAAAGAGCTTCATCAAAAAGTGACTCATGCTGCTAAAAATAAAACTCATCCCACAAGCTGCAACATAACAAGTCAGGAATGTACCTCCTGTTTCATATCACTGGTTGTGGTAACATTATATTTCATTGCAATAACTTTATTAGTAGCTTTGGATCATGTTGTGTATCATATAGTTCAGGCGATTGTGCCATGGATACTGGACTTTCCACCGACATCTGCCAGCATAAGTGTCAATTATAAGGTAAGACATTACTGCAGTTCCTTTTATTCTAACTGCAGTATTTTCTTCCTCTCTTTTAAGGTTTTGCTCTTTTTTTAATCTCCTGCCAGGTTCAGTGGTTCCCCCCTGCCTTTTGTATCATCCCACAATCCTGTGTCACACAGGAGCTCACAAACATCCACCGGGATTACAAGTGGACTTTCAACCCCGAGCCATCGCTCTGTGATGTGACAACTTCAGCTCCGAACCTGGGAGTCACACTCCTGCTAGGATGTCTCTGGCTGATGAGCTACTCTCTGGTGTTCCTCGAGGTTTATGCGAGACGGCTGCGCAGGAAAATCTCTGCGTCTTTTTTCAGAGAGCAGGAGGAGAGGAGAATAGCTTACTTGATGAAGAAAGTACAAGAGAAGCAGAGTAGAAAAGAGCAAAAAGAGACTGTTTGTGTTGAGGTTAGGTGAATGGTTACAGGACAGTGCTTTGTTTGTCAAATGTTTCTCAAGATGTTTTTATCCATGCTAACTGCTTTGCTCTAGGGATGGCAACGTCGGTGTGTCGGTCCACCACTTCAAGCTGTTCTCATGAACTATTCGTACATATAGCTTCAAAAAGTAATGCACTGTAATCTGTATGTATTCCACGTATTTATTAGTGTAAACCCCACATTGATGTTTACTGTAAGGCAGGCCCCTATACTGTCTGTAGTAATTATAACCAAAACACCTAGTATGGGACTGTATATTGTAGGGATGAGGTAGAGGTGGATTGGTAGCCTGGTCCTACCAGACTCTGGTACATTTAATTTGTACAGAGAGTCTGGCCACTCTCCATTGACAAGTGTTAACTTCCTTGAAGGCGGGTACTCTGTTGAAGTTTAAAACTATTGGATCTGCCCAGAGCTACTCTGGATCTGCCATAACCAATTGCTAACGTTTGGTCGTGATGTTGGCTTAGCATCGCTAGCGTTCGCCTTAGCCAACTCCTTCACCTTAGCTAACTCCTTCACCTTAGCTAACTCCTTCACCACTAACGGAGCGAGCTGGAAAATCAAACTTTTCCCGAACCCAGAGGGGAGGAGGGCCACAACATCATGGCCACCAACACAACTCAGCAAAGATTGTTCTTGCTCGGGCTTTAACTTCTGGATATTCAGTAGTGTTGCCACAACGGACCGAATGGCTTCGCTCACATCTTTCTCCGCCGCCAATACGGAACTACAACTCAAATTAGCTCACAACCTCAACGTCATCGTTCTCAGCCACTCCCTCTGTTCGCTGATTGGACCGCCAAATATTTGGCCGGAGAAAACTCAAGAATATACCACAAACCCAGACGGAGTACTAAAGGAAAATAAAAATTGAGCGGAAGTACGTAGGAGGGCGGAGCCAGGCTACTACTTGAGGGGACTGGTGTTTTAACCCAAACAAAAAACTTTTTTGTAATCTTAACTAGTTTTGGTGAAAACCTTAAACTGTCGCATAGGCCTAACGGTGACCGGCTGTCATAATTTCAAAGATAGATAAAAAAGATATCATTAGAATAGTTGTCCATACATTTTTGTACGAAATCAAACAAACACGCATTGATGATAACCCATTGACCACTTTGATATTTCAACAATTATTTGATGGATTTCCATGATATTTTCTACAGACATAGTTTGGTCCCCAGAGGATGAATCTTACTAACTTTGGTGATCCCCTGAATCTTTCTCTAGTCTCACCATGAGGTTAATATTTTCGGGGTTTTATTGAAATGTCTCAACAATCACTGAGTGGATTAAGTGGTTGTACCCTGACTTGTCATGTAGCACCACCAGCATGTCAAAGGTTTCACTTGTCCAGTGTAATCTCAACATCCACTTGATGCATGGTCACAAATATGATTACAGAGATTCATGGCTCCTACACACTGTAGCCTGTATCTAATGATCCCCAGACTTTCCCTCTAGTGCAGTGGTTGACATTTGTGGTTTTGAGTAAAATGTCTCAACAAATAACCGATGGATTGCCAGTAAATTTGGTGCAAACATTCATGTCCACCTCAGGATGAATTGTAATAACTCTGCTCATATCTTAGCTTTTAATCTAGCTCCATCATCAGGTCAAAATTTAATCTAGCTCCATCATCAGGTCAAAATTTTATTATCCAATACTTTACGACCGAATACCTGCAGATGTAATGACATTCCCATCAGCTTCAGTTGTACTTTGTGTTTATTGTTAATCAACATGCTAACAAATGATAGGATGACCATGGTCAAGATTCTGAGCATGTCAGCATGCTGATGTTAGCATTTACCTCAAACCACTGCTGGGCCTAAGTAGCCTCACAGCGCTGCTAGTGTGACTGCATGTAGACATCTTAGTCTTCTTACCTACAGTAGGCTACAGTTTTTCTTTAAGGTTTGTAACACATCCTTCTCCTCTCTTCTGCTAAGAGTCTGATTTTGCAAAACATAAACTGATAGAGCATCCTGTGTGACAACACATTTTCCTGTGCAGGCATGTCACCACTCAGCGTGTCTTCTTAGGCGCTCACACTCAAACCTGATGTGGTTTTTATAGATGTACCACCACATCTGCTAACTTTGCATCCACATGTGTGTTTGCCTGCATGGTAACAGTTTGTTTTTTTTTCACACAAATTTCAGAGAGCTCATATTTTACTGTATATTTTCTGTACTGTGTGTGCAATGTTGTTTTACCTCGTGTGTGGTTCAGTGTGAACCTGTTATTTCTTGTTTTGCTTCTTTCTTTTTTTTTAACCCCTGAGCCCCACTAGATGTCACTATGGTGCTTTGGATAAATGAGGATAGCGAGTAATACAGTACCTCCTGTCAGAAAATGAAGAGCAATAGATTGGATCTTACAATGTTTTGAATATTTTATTGACCCAGATGATTTTTATAGATGAAATGAATCTGTTTCATGTGCACATCCAATAATTCACCCGCCTATTTTAATCAGCATGGCCTTACTAAAAAAAATCACTTCCTTTGCAGGTACTTCACATTTTATCAGTACGCTTCTGCTTAAAACTCCCATGAGCCTTTGGGAGTTTATTTTAAGACACCATCCCAGAATAATAATAGAATACCTCTTTATCATTTAGTCTATTTTTTCTGTCTATTTGTCCACTCATGAGTGTCTCAAATTCATCAAATCTGTTTAAAGATGATAGACAGAAATGATAAATCATTCATGTATTTTGTCCTTACTATGTGTGTCACAGCTCTGGGCTTATTGTTGGAAAGGCAGTGAACTGAAATATTATTAAAAATGCAACTCAAATGTAGCTCTTAACATCCAATTTTCTCATTTTCATTCTCTTTAAGTAGCTTTAAGGGTGGAAAAATCAACCTTTTTACACTATCTGACAGTATCACACTGTACATGTTTGTTCCAGCTCTTCACTGAAGATTCTATACAATGTTTACATTAAGTTAAATATTAAGACTCAAATATTCGAGATATCTTACATTTGATAAACATTACCCTAAAATGTAGCCTGGCATGTTTTGATACCTTTCTCAACTGGAACTAAAAATAAATGTCTGTGGGATTGTCGAGCAGCCTAACATTTGTTCATTTGTTCAGACGCAGTATAGGATGGACTTCTTAGCATGCAGCAGTTCAATCAAACAATTACCTGGAAAGAAACTGCTCTGCAGGATTATGTTTTCTTCTTCTGTGAAGCTGTTATCTATTCATTAGAGGAAGCCTGGTGGACTGAGTGCTTTGCGATTGGCAACTGCTTGAAATGATAAAATTGCAAGCGTCTGTCATTCATTTGCATTCATACCGACAGTCTTGTCCACAGAAAGAGGTTTAAAGAATGATTTGTTTGAATCTATTTCTATAGCTGTGAGAAGGATTTTGTTGGTTGGATTTGATGTGTCTTAAGGTTTTCAGCTATTGGGAGCAGGTTTTAAACAGTATCAGTATCTACCACATAGTGCCAGTGGCTGTGAAAGCAATCCTAAATGTGCCTCAAAGGAATAGCGAAAATCTTCATCTTATGATGTGTGTTCCTGTTTGTCCTTCAAGATACTTTTTGAATTCTACACTCCTGAATCTGTGCAAAACCAGAGTATCCAAAGATGTAAATTTGGTTTTTCACAGAAGAAGATGTTAAATAAATTATGTCTGCTATGGCAAAAAAAACAAAAGGTCTACTTCCTAATTAGTGCCATTTAAACTCAATGGCCGATCACTGCAGTGGATGATGTGTTAAATTGCAGGCTACCTCCTCTGTTCTTTTGATAATTATAGGATTTATGGCCACAGCCATGGCCTCAATGGTTGACATGGCATTTTGAGCTTGGATGGGGAGGTGGAATTGATTTTTAAGTTGGTGGCTGTACAAGGCAGTGTGTTGCAGGGTGGATGTACTGATGTGTGATGGCAAAGAGAGGGAGGGGTACACTGGGAAAAAGGGAGGGAGAGCAAGAGAGAGATAGGGAGACATATGTGGAGGACTAGAGCGCCTCTGGAGAAAGACTAAGCATTCATTTGTGTTTCTTGGTTGATTGCACCTGCTACCACGCGAGAGTGAGAGCTGCCTTTTGCAAGTGATGGTAAGCTGCCCATTTTCTTCTCTTAAAAATATTTGTTTACTCTCCCACACTTTTATTTTCTTAACCTGAATCAACTCTAAATGTTTAATGATTTATTTCTGTGTTATTTCCTTGGATACAGGAATATAAAGAGGGAGGGTTATGTATTTTTTTCTAAGAGGATAGTCAGTCTTTTCTGGCTTTCTTCATTTGTTTAAAAATTTAAAAAAAACGGATCAAACATTCAACATAATGGCTTTAGTGTGGGCTTAACCTTTCCCTTCACAGTCAACTGGCTGATAGGAATATGTCCATTATGAGAAACACAGGATTTCACATCTTTATGGATGTTAGTGATTAACAGAAAATTAAATAATGTTGACGTATATTAAGATTTAAATTTAACCTTTTATTTATATCTCTTTATTTTAAACTAGAGTGGCTGAACTATTCATAATTTGGTGATGTTTGCTGATTACTGTTATTTCATTAATATGCCTGCAAGGACAGAATTTTTTTTTTTTTGCTATTTGGGGGCAGTGGAAACAAGTTGTGAACACGACATTGACATATCCACTTTTGACGAACACCAGTTTTGATTGATATTCTCTGGATTGCACACAAACAAACCCTCTCCCGTGCCTGCCCTACCATTTTCTTACAGTCATATCTATTGTTTCTCTCACGTTTCTGCATTTAGGCTTCTTGTTTTGTGCCTCTGGAGTTCAACTGAGTTGTGGCCGCATGACGTAAACATAATGGAGAACAACACAACCGTCTTTCGGGAAGTTGCTCGAGTTGTAAATCTGACAGAAATACCTCTGAACCCTCTTGAAGAGCAGGCCATTACCATATTTTTGACAATGCTCATCTGTGTAGTAGGGATTGCTGGGAACATCATGGTGGTGCTGGTTGTGCTACGCACCAAACACATGGTGACCCCGACTAACTGCTACCTCGTCAGTCTGGCTGTCGCAGACCTCATCGTGCTCCTGGCTGCAGGGCTGCCTAACATCTCTGATGTTGTAGCCTTCTGGATATATGGATACACAGGATGCTTGTGTATAACTTATCTTCAGTACCTGGGCATCAACGTGTCGTCTTGCTCCATCACGGCCTTCACCATCGAACGATACATCGCAATTTGTCACTCCATAAAGGCTCAATTCATATGCACCGTTTCCCGGGCCAAGAGGATCATAGCTGCAGTCTGGGTCTTCACCTCGCTCTACTGCATTATGTGGTTCTTCTTAGTGGACACGGAAGAAACCGTCTACACCAACGGAGTGGTGGTCACTTGTGGCTACCGTGTCTCCAGGAGCTTGTACATGCCGATCTATTTCTTGGACTTCACTTTGTTCTATGTGATCCCCCTTATTGTGGCCATGGTGCTGTACGGGCTCATCGCCAGGATTTTGTTCATGAGCCCCCTGCCTTCGCATTTGAACGACAGAGCCGGAGGAAGCTCGGTTCACCAGGGTCACTCCAACACCACTAACAAGGCCAACAAGGGTGCGGTCTCTGCAAGGAAACAGGTACTGGAATGGCTGACACACAGTATAGAGCAGTGGTCTTCAACGTTTTTTAGGCCAGGGACCCCTTAGCTCAAAGATAGACCGAGTAGGGACCCCCTACTGCATATGTTGTAAACAATTGGGTTGCATATTAAAGATGAAAATAAATGGTATAATTATTTATACATCATGTTTTAACCGTAAACATACATGTGGTAGGCACAGTGAATCTTTGAGCCTAACTGTATAGCTGCCATAGTGGCTACCTTACCTATAGTAAGCTTATCTTCAATATGTAATTATTTTTTTCACAAATAGGCCAATTTATCTTTGCTATTAAGATTTTAGATGCATATCAATGTATATTTTCAGACATATTTAAATAAAAAAAAAAAGAAACAATTATTAAAGATAATTTGGCGACCCCCCTGCACTAACTCCGAGGACCCCCTAGGGGTCACGGATCTCCTGTTGAAGATCTCTGGTATAGAGTAAAGAGTAGAAAAAAATCCACCTCATTAGAAAATATTAAAATCTCATGAATTTCTGATTAAGAAATCTCTTTTTAGCCAAACCTAAAATATATAGTTTAGGTGAAGATTCCACCGCTCCCTGTTCAGATGCACCAATCAGGGCCAGGGGGGGTGTCTAACTGTGTGTTAATCACTGCTGATGCACACACATTCATTATCCCTTGTGGGGGGAGGGGCTTAGGAGACAGTTTTGGGCTTTAGCAGAAAGGGGGGAGGAACTGAGAAGTTGTCAATGTTCTAATTTTTTGGCTAAGTCCTGGATATTCACAATCCTACCTACAGCACCTTTAAACAATTAACGCACCTCCATCCTCTCTATGAAGGCCGCCTTTTCACACAGCCCTCATGTGTGGTCGTTCGGAAAAGAGCTATAGGCCCTTCCGCTGTAGCATGACCTGGCATTGTTGCATGTTCGCATGCTGACTTTAGAACAGCTGTCCATAGGTACAGCCTCACAGAGCTACTAGCATAGCTACAGACTCTTGTTATTAGACATCTTCGACAATACTGACATGATGTCAAACAGCATGCCTGTGATTATAGTTATAACTCTTCCTCATTATTACCACATAATTACATTACTTTTGTTCCTTGTTTCCTTGCACATCTGTCTCTCTCTTTGCATCAACAGATAACAAAGATGCTGGCTGTGGTGGTCATCCTCTTCGCCTTGCTTTGGATGCCTTACCGAACACTGGTGGTGGTCAACTCCTTTATCGACCCGCCTTACCACAACACCTGGTTCCTGCTCTTCTGCCGTATGTGCATCTACACCAACAGTGCCGTCAACCCTATCATTTACAACCTCATGTCTCAGAAGTTTCGCGTCGCTTTCAAAAAGCTCTGCAAGTGCAACTGGCAACGCAAGGAGAAGGCGGCAGAGTATAATGTGCCAATGTATTACAGCGTGATAAAGGATTCTTCCCATGAGAGCAATGAGCTGGTCACTGAGCAGGAGGAAGTGAGTCAAACCAACAAAAGGCTCAATCAAACAGAAGATGACGCAAGCACTCTCAGCATTTCTTAATAAAGGCTTTGATGAGTTTGTTGGCTCTATTAGGATAAGGGCATTATTTGTGTTTAAGATTGCTGTCAGTTCCACCTGTTAGAAAAAGTATTTACTGACACTGAGATCTGTAGACATTTTAGTTTTTGCAGTGACACAGGTTGAATTTGTGGTGTAGTAAGCTAGTTGTGGTACTTTTGTATCAGTATTGTAACTGTGTTGTAAACACAGTATGTGAGGATTTTGTGTATTTCACACTGCTTAGTGGAACATAAAGTGCATCATAATGTGCATTGCCATTGCACAAAAATTACTCACTATTTTAATGCACATAAAAATAGAATGACTAGGAAAGATGGACATTTTATGTGACGTGTTAGATGCATTTTTGTACATATTTTGAATTTCCAGACTTTATGTTGACTAGTTTTGACTAGTCCCAGTACTTGTTACATATGTGCAACACTGACCTATAAAATTATCAGCATAATGCGTCTCTTGATAACAATTGCACTTGTCCTTTTCATTGTGACACTCTCTGGCTGTAGTGTACTCAGATAGACCACACTCTTTGACAGCACTTATGAACACAGTCCAGATTTTTCCTTCTTTTTTTTTAAACCTCACTTAATATTAACATTACAGTTACACAACAACAACAACAACAACAACAGAGAGTGTGGGAGAGAGAGTTTTAACTGTGCTGTATGTTTCTGTCTGTGGCCCTGAGTGCATCACATCCAACTTGTAGCTACCAAACTATTTTGGTATTTAATCAAAAAGGTTAATTGGTGAACGTCATCTGCAGACTTTCACCTGCCAAGCTATTATCAACACTTTGATGGAAATACCTCAACAACATGACATGACATTTTGGACTAATATTCTTTGTTCCCAGATGACAGGCTTTGATGATCTGATTTTTTCTCTAGCACCACCACGAGTCCATGAGGTTGACATTTGTGGTTTGGAGTGATGTTGTCTTGGCAACTGTATTGGCTGGCATAAACATTAGTTCAGACATTCAAGTTCCCTTCAGGATGAATTAGCAAATGTAAGGATGCCAACACGCTAAACTTAGATGTTGAACATGGTAGGCTACACTTTATGCCTGCTAAACATTAGCATTGTGAACATGTTAGCATGCTGACGTTTGCATTTTAGCTCAAAGTATCATTGTGCCTATAAATACAGCTTCACTTAGTCTTATTTATTTATTCATTCATAAGCATCATGATCATACTGTATATGGGAGCGTGTCTATGTTCCCTGGGTCCTATGTTCCCTTCTTTGTATGAGACTGGGGAACATAGGACCCTTTTTCAAAAAAAGAGTCCTATGTTCCCCGGTCTGTTACTTTTTCCACCATTACTGCTAAATTACCATTACTGCCCGTAGGCCTATATAGGCCTACGGGCTGTTTGACATGCATATGCAAATAGGCCTAGACGAGGAAGGATTAGGTCAGGGGTGGGTTAGGGTTACCTAACCTAACCTAACCCTAACCCTAACCCAAACCTAACCCCTGAGTGGGGAACATAGGACCCGGGGAACACAGGACCCGGGGAACATAGGGATGACCCCCAAGCACATAAGTCAACAGGATAGCTAACCAGCTTCTATAGACAGCTGTAGGCTGGCATGGTTTTATTTGGAAGGTCAGCTAGGCTAAGTAAACACAAGCCTCTACACAGCCATGCTCCACTTACACAGGTGTTTTCACTCATCTTGCCTGATCAGACCGCCTCTCAGACCTGTGTGGGCGTGTACAGACTGTTTGATTGGCATCTCTTTCACTCTCCTGTTCGAGTGCTTACACCTGAGGGAGCATTTCAAATCTTTTAATTGTTATAATTATATAATATTATTTGGGCATTTATTGCTGACAGTAGAAAGATGACAGCAGGAAATGAGTGGAGAGAGACATGATGAACGACATGCAACAAAGGTCCAGACACTAACTGAGGACAATGGGGTTTATGGTTGTCAACTTGACTCTTTATAAATTAATAAAGTTCGGTATTTATGCCCAGAATAGCTCCAGCTAATTTCACTAGAGGTCTAATTAGCCATGTAATTGAAAACACCTGTGTGGGTGTGCAGGGCCTTTAGTATTTTTGAAGTCTAAGTCCGTAGCAAGAATGTTTTTTTTCTTCATATACCAACTATGCTCCTCTTTCACTCCTTGAAATTGTCACAGAATTTACTTATTCTGCAATCCAAAAACTGAAATGAAAACAATCCCTCTGTCAGCCCTTCCACTGAGTTTATTTCTGACTCCAAAGAAATTCTACGTTGTGGAAAAAAGTTTGTATCATTAGATTTTCAGTCTGCCAAACTGTGAGGCAGGAGGTAATAACCATGGAAACAGATCATTTCCAATTCAACACATCGGCCAGTCAAGTCAGAGAATGAAAATAAAGTTGTCCTTTTGACGGGCAACAAAACTGACAGCAAGTGCATTATGGGGAAAACAAATGGGATGTTGTTGCCAACAAGTTTTCTGTCCCCCCTCGTCTTCTTGCTGTCGTTTTCATTATTACTGCATGGCTCTTCATCTCAACATGTCCATCTCTACAGACCTGTGTATAAATCCCTTTCACGCTTGGCCAATATATTTATCTATTCTGTGTATTGTGCATGTTTGATCTTGTGTTTTTAACATTTTGTAAACAGGCTTTGTAGTTTAATGTGGATTAACAAATCATTTTAAATATATATTCTTAAATGTAAATGTATACATCTAATAAATGTGTACATTGTCTTTATTCATAGGAGTTGTGTGTGTCAAATAAAATAAATCTCGACACTATTCATCCAGTATTTCCTTTGGAAAAGGAGATTTGATGTAGATTTCCATTAACTGAAGTGGGACTGTAGCTCAGGCACATTTGCATCAGTACAGACGCTGATTAGAGAATAACGGATCATTTCAAGGACACACTTATAATTCTGTTTTGCTTTAATTAGCATTATTTACTGTAGCCTACTGTATATTTTACCATGTGTGATTGAGCATATCCCACCTTTGTTTGCTTGTTTTTCCAGTTTCCTATATCTCTAAACTATTAAAGCATACTGAAGACAACACCTGATCATACAAATAGCATAAATAACAATGATTAGCAAAACGTGTGCCACTAAGGAAAATGTGAAGCAGTTAGTAGAAGCTAAATGCAGCTTCACATCACGTTTGGCACCGGTCGAGTGAGGTTACTGTCAATAATCAACATGTCTGTGTTTTCTAATGCTGGAGCCATGTTCTCTGTCACGTCGAGAAAGTCCCTCTGGACATTGTGCAGGCTATGTAGTGCTGATAAATTCCATATAAGGAGTTTTTATAGTGAAAGAGATGCCACAAAGGTCTGGAGGAAAGAATCATTGAAGGCAGAAATACACAGAGACCTGCAGCAAAAATGTTGCTCGTGGCTCCAGCAGCCATATATAGTTTTTCTTTTCAGCTCTTTCTTAGATGAGACAACATGGATCGATAATATATTCTTTTTTATGCGGTCTTGTTTTGTTTTGTTGTATGTCAGATAGAAGAACACCTGTTGCTTCAACTGAAGGACTGTTTGTGCTTGCTGAGTATTATTCTTTACTGATGTTTATTTCAGGCCTACAAATTGTTCAAAATTCAATATGTTTTCTCAAGACTTCCATCAGAAAACTTCCTTTAAAGAAAGTCCTAACAGCTTCCTTTGGTTTGGTGCTTTAAATTTGGTAGGAACCTAAACTCAAATGTCCAGACCATAGACTACAAAAAATAATAGATGGAGCTTACTGGTCAGAAAAGTGAAGCCAGAGACTAGAGTTCTAGAACCGTAAAGCCCCAACTCAGAGTAATTCCCATATCTGTGTCACGTGGGTTTCACCACTGCCACACCTCTTTAGAAGACTAGCGGCAGGTTCTGAGTGTATTGATTCCAATGGAAGTAGTGAACATAAGCACAGATCATGGCCGATTCTTTCGCCCTATATTCACCAAAGTGAATATTGGACCCATTTTTCACAAGCCAATTTTTTTTAAATTTTTTAAATTTTGACCTTTATTTATTCAGGGAAGGTTCACTGAGAGGAAGCCTCTCTTTTGCAAGAACTCCCTGATCACATTCACACAGTTACACATTCATACCTGGAAGATGCCCAGTACAACCACAGTCTGATCTGCTGGCCACTGAGCAGCTCCACTGGAGCCGATGGTGTTAAGGGCCTTGCTCAAGGGTACCTCAGTGGTGGTAATGAGGGAGGGACAAGGGCTGCTCTTTCACTTTCCCCATCCAGATTTTATCTTGTCAGTCTGGGGATTGAACCAACAACCTCCCGGTCACAAGCTCGCGTCTCTAACCTTTAGGCCTCCCAAACATTTTGACACTAAAATGCCATTTTTCAGACACACAAATCAAGAGAAGATCATAAAATTAGTTTGAGACCTGTTTCTGGCTCAGGAACAAACTCTCGAGAGCTGACAACACAGATAAGCTACCCTCAACTAACGCTTGCAAATGCTGTAAAAAAACAAATTTTTGTAATGCTAAAATTTGCTTTTAGCTGTGTAAATATCTAATGTTAGCAAAGGAAATATAAATTAATTATTCAAATATAGCTTTTCATCCACCAACACGACGTACTATTGGTGCAACATGTAATGCTTTAGTCTTTTACTAATCTTTAGTTAAAGAGAATCATTGGCTGAGGTTAGCAGAGTAGTCAGGAGACAAGTTGATGTTCTGATCCTGCTGAGGGACTCATGGCCACATGCCATCACCGTCCAACGTCAACCACATCAAGCACAATTGATTTAGGACTGAAACTTTCCAGTCGCCTCTCTGTCAGCTCTTCAAAATCTATGCTGAATTGTCTATTTTACACTGACAGGGGCCATCCTGCCACCTAATGAATATTTTACATACATTATTTTTATCATGTGGTATTGCTACTTTTATCTTAATCGAGCAGTTAAATCATTATCAGTAAGAAAATGTTCCAACAATGTTTTTATGCTGTGATATTTATCTTAATTTTCATCTTTGGCTACATTTTCATCTTTGATAACTATCTTCAAAAACATCTGATGCAAGAAAAACATAGCCTGAGATCATTGAGATATCTGTCTTTGAGAAATTAAAACTACTGAATGTGAATCACAGATGAATCTCAAAGAGCAGATACACCACACATAAATCATACGACAAGTAACAGCTGGTATGATATATTTGAATCCTGTTTGATAATAGAATTTAATAGAACAAAAGAGCTGTTCTTCTGTTTGAATAATTTATCCAAGATAAAGAGCTCTTTAACACAAATAATCAAAGGGTAGCCAGAGTGTTTCGAGTTGTTTCAGGGAGTTTGTTACGCTGCGTTGAGAGACTGTTTATTATTTTCTGTCCATTAATCCTTACTTGTTTGAATGAATCTTATCTTAATTGTATGGCTCCTTCAGTAAAATCATACAGAGCAGGCACAAAGCAGGGAGGCAGGAGATGGTTAAACCACATCTAATATCTTATTTCAGTACTCTCAAAGCCATGGTTAACATAGAAGCAGGTATTAATCTGTGGAATATGCATTTTTCTTTTTACTAAATATTCCTTTAAAAGTGTGAAAAGCTTGTCTTTTTCCTTCATTGATTTGTTCAAAAAAGCACAGGGGACTCAACCAGTGAACAAAACCATAACTAAATCAAATCTTTAAAAACAGACAAATCTAACTTTTCCAGTTATTGTTCTAAATTGAGGGAGTGTTCACGTGAATTTTCCCAGTCAGGAACTCATTTTTCAGATTATTTCGACACAGCAGGATTTATGACTTGTGTCGTATTCCATTTCTGGTGTGAAACTTGCTATAGTAGGAAAACCACAGGTGTTACTAATAACACTAACGATGGCTCTGTTGTCTTCAAGTGTCCCAGTGACAGTGAGCCAGCATGTGCAATACCAGGAACCAGAAATCAAAGGAGCTAAATGGAATTAAGCCACCATTCATTTAATTACTTGAAAAACCTGTGCTTTTCTTACTGTGACAGGTCAAAATGTCTTGGCAGTGGAAAAGGCCTATAAATGAATGATTGAATGAATGCAGGCATGAATTAATTATTGATCAGGAGAAAGATTGAGCATCACAGACTGAATATTGTAAAAAAAATATGTAAAATGTTGTTTTCTTGAATAACTTATTTAACTGCAACATGTTCATTTTCCATTATACTAATACATATTCAATATTTGAATAACTAAAATATCAATGTCCAACTGTAATACATTAACACGTACACTCACATAGTAATTGCTATTGGAGTTGTTGAAAGGCCCCACAAGTGTTTTTTTCATTTCTCGAGCTTGATTGAGTCCTCTCAGGACTGTGTGGGTGTGCTTACACAGTGCTTGATTGACACCTCCCTCACTCCCCTGTTAGCTTTCTTGCAGCAGCAATTTAATCAGCCTGAACAATTGATAACACCTGTGTGGCTGTGACCATAGGGGGCTTTGAATTCACAAAGTAATGTGCTGAATCTCAGTAATCTTAAATTGCATCCGCAGTTCCTTCACTTGCTTTCCCGAGGAAATAATGCGAGAAGAGAGGAAGTGAGCAAATGGGTTTTTAGAGGGATGAGATGTCCTTTCCTCTGATGCGTCTCATGAATACGTCAGCTGTATGGGCAGACTTTGCAACGGCTTTTAGCTGCACAGCTTCCAGGAAGGCTGCTCTCTGTATCTTTGCTCATAGCTCCTCAGAGATCCCTTCTTGATCCTCGATGCTCTATCCTCGCTCCTCGATGCTCTATCCTCGCTCCTTACTCCTCGATCCTCGCTCCTTGACCCTCGATCCTCGATCCGCGCTCCTCGGGGCAGGAATGACGGCCTTCGCGAAGGAGGGCTAGAAGAACTTCCGGTCGAGCGAGGAGCTATCAAATAAGATAACTGAGAATCAGCCCTGGTGTATGACAGGGATCCCCTCACCTGTTTGTGATTTTATTGACAATTAAGACACACCCAAGGTAATAAAGAGCATCCAACATGGTGGCTTTGGGATTTTACATCTGTTGTGTGCTGATGGTGATCTAACTCTGGAGTTATATTTACTGTCGGCCCTCAAAAATTCCCACATTGGCACAAAAGAAAGATATATTAGATGAACACTGCGTTTAGCCAACAATCCACGATGCAATGCTGTGTATCTTATAGATTCAAAAATCAACATGGGGTCATCCCTATGTTCCCCGGGTCCTATGTTCCCCGCTCGGGGGTTAGGGTTAGGTTAGGTAACCCTAGCCCACCCCTGACCTAATCTTTCCTTGTCTAGGTCTATTTGCATATGCACGTCAAACAGCCCGTAGGCCTACATAGGCCTATTTGCCATGGAATTTAGCAGTAATGGTGGAAAAAGTAACAGACCAGGGAACATAGGACCCTTTTTTTGAAAAAGGGTCCTATGTTCCCCAGTCTCATACAAAGAGGGGAACATAAGACCCAGGGAACATAGGACCCAGGGAACATAGACACACTCCCATAAACATCAGAGAACCATGACACAACATTGTGGTGATTCCTAAGTGTACAAAATTTCAACTTAAAGTTTACTGTAAACTGGGGAGTAGTGAATAAGTGGGTCGAATTGTGTGACAGTGTTGCCCATCAGCACCACACTCATTTTTACGGTGGCCGGGAAGTGCAAAGCAACATTACAAAGAATGAAACACTTTTCATTCTCGAGACAAATTTACATTTTGGAAAACATTTTGACCTACCATAAAACACAATTACATGGGCAAAACACTTTTACCAAGGACAAAACAAATTAACATAATAAAAAAACAAATTGACATTTAAAAAAAACAAATTAACATTTTAGAAAACAAATTAACAAGACGCAACACTTTTATCAGTCCCGAAACAAATTTACAAATGACAGATTCTTCACGGAAAGGGAATGTACCACATACCGGAAGTGACGAGGTGTTGTTAGATGTCGCCTTGACTACAGTTCATTGGAACCATAGACTGTATATAAGAACGGAAATAAAATCACTATAAATCGTCAAAATCTCATGTGTTAATACAAAGAATATTTATTATAATCAGTTCACAGATATGAGTCCAAACGGAAACTTCACCCTTCTGAACTAAGAGTTTCTGCTTCAAAGTGAAGTTTAAACAGACTAAAATGTCCAGGCTCACTCCTCCACTATTTATTCATTTATTTCTGTGTGTATTTATTTATTTAACTAGACTTAAAGTCATCTTTCGTCGTCCACAGTCCGAGTCCCGCCAGACTCCCTTTAGGAAACCTGTGATTTAAACTTCAGCAAGCTATGACAGTCCGCTCCGCTCAGTCCTGGTTCTCCCAGGCTTCCCTTCCCTCCAGCGGGCCCAGCAGTACGGCCTGGGCCTCCAGCTGCGTGGTGTCGCTTTTGGCTCCCAGGAACGGGCAGTGAGCTCCAGGTCCTGCAGCCGCAGACGGACTCAGCTGCCCCGCTGTAGCTAGCTTCTATTCGGCCGCGGCTGTCGAGACGTCCCCTGTTTTTCCAATGTTCCCGTCAGGTCGCATCCTTTAAAAACTCCGACCACACTTAAAGCAAACCCGCGTTAAGCTGTTCATGTGTTTGCCACAAAACGGGCAAAACATCCCTCGGACGCAGTCCATGTTCGTTCACCATAAACTTCATTCACGCCATATACCCCACTCCACAACGACAACACGAATTGACCGCGCTCACCAACAACACCTCGTCACTTCCGGTATGTGGTACATTCCCTTTCCGTGAAGAATCTGTCATTTGTAAATTTGTTTTGGGACTGGTAAAAATGTTTTGCGTCTTGTTTATTTGTTTTCTAAAATGTTAATTTGTTTTCTAAAATGTTAATTTGTTTTCTAAAATGTTAATTTGTTTTTTAAAATGTTAATTAGTTTTTTTAAATGTTAATTTGTTTTTTTAAATGTTAATTTGTTTTTTTTTTATGTTAATTTGTTTTGTCCTTGGTAAAAGTGTTTTGCCCATGTAATTGTGTTTTATGGTAGGTAAAAATGTTTTCCAAAATGTAAATTTGTAAAAGTGTTTCATTCTTTGTAATGTTGCTTTGCACTTCCCGGCCACCGTACATTTTAGTACGAATGTTGTCATTTTTAAGAATGCTTCTTTCTTTAAAATCTTTTTGTCAGTATGAACATTCTGCCGACGTAGTAATGTGTGACACAAAAGACTTTGTCCATGTGAGTTTTTCGTTGGAAGAGCAAATCCTCCTTTTTTCACTCTCAATGTGTTGACACTAAGCATCATAAAACCCTCCACATACAGTACATTTATGACTTATAGCATGAGCCAATGCTCCTCATCAAACAACCACTATCCAGGCTTAAATCCTAAAGGGCGTCTCCTCAACTCAATACCACATACACTGAAACAATAAAGCATTTGTACTTCCTGATGTATTGGGTTTTTTTCTACCCTGCTGAACCTTTTATATGCAGTCATTTAAAATGAGGGGGTTATTAGCATCAGAGACTTTCTGCAATGTGAAGGTTAAGGAGAGGTTGCTATGAGACAGCCAAAGCTTTTATCCTGTGCCGTAGATTGAAGTGATAGTGGAGAAGATGCGTGCAGCTGTAAATGTATATGTACACATATGCAGGAGTTGAGTGAGTGTGTGTTTGTTTGTGCAAACCTCCTTAGAGTCTGTTCACTGACATTTACAGTATATTTCAGCCCATCACGAGGGTATCATAAAAAAAAAAACAGTCGACATGTCTGAGCTGTGCTTTTTGATTATGTCAATTTTATTTAGATACAAACTTTCCAGAAAAACCTACATGAGTTTATAGGAACCATTGAGACGTCATGTCATTGCTTGAATAATCGTTTCAACTGGAACATTAAAGCTGCTTGTGACAAAACATCTTGCAATAGATATAGATTTTTGGTCATACTCACAATAGTCTGTTCATTAACAGTTTCATTAAAAAAAACAGGATCAGAATCTTTGCTGCAGAACTGAAGAGTGACACTACTTGAGGCAATTTATCAAACTTCACACAGCTCGCTCTGGTGCCACAAATGACTTTATACAGCTTTTTTCTCTAAGACCTTTTACACAGATTTGATTTCCCCTTTAAGGGAAATATCTGAGTAGCCTACTATCTTCACCACTGCTCTGAGCTGAATGTTTGTTGCCACTTCATACATTAAATACAGTCATATCTCAATCGAGAATAGTGTGATCCAGGCATTTTAAGGATGTCAGAGGATTTGTATTAATTTATAAATGTGGATGGAGCATAAATATGTGGGTCCTTCATAAAACACATGTGAATGTATGCTTCAGTTGATGTGCAAAGCTTTCATCAAGCCAAATAGTTTTATATTGATTAGTTTTTATCAGTGTACTTTGAACTTTCCCGAGGCCTCACTGCATGTTTGGTTTTCAGTCAATATTATTATCTAAGATGTTACATTAAGAGTCATTAAAAGTATCAAGTGTGCAGAAAACCCAAACTGTGTGAGATATAAAATAAGCATGTATGAGAACCGTATTGATTAAAACAGGCTGAGATGATCAGAAAAAAGCTGTGTATATGCTGCATGTTTCCACAATTCTATCTAATTGCCTGTATGATTGTATGTACAGTATGTATTCTATATGTTACTGCTGCATATATGAATCAGAGGAAAATGGAAGTGCTCCTTGAATAGTAATTACTGCGACCAATAGATTGATTATCTTGCAACAGTGTTCATGCATACTTCCTCTGTGTTACTGAGACTGACTATCTCTATAGTGTCACCACTGTGTAAAAGCTGTGTGTTTAAATATGTACTGTATCTACCTTTTAAGTGTTATCTAAAATGTCTAAAGAATTGTGTTGTAATTCTTGTAAAGGTCACGAATTGAACATCTGTATTGTCGTTTCTAATAAAAGTGCAAACATTTCAGGATGATTCATATGATATAAATGTATTTTAAGCAAACCTGACATGGAAAATAGGCAACATTTAGAGTGCTGGAATAAAATGAGTAACATTTTTCCATAACATTTGAATTGCTTTCCTATTTTCAGGAACAACCCGTCATACATATTTCATACAAATGTCAAAAGTGGGCCACAGTAGGACGTTTTACTGGTCAGCATCCTGCCATGTTACTGAAATGCAAAACAATGGGTTACTTTTTTTTAAATGTCATAAATACACAGATGATGGGTCTATTTATTTTCTATAAGGCATAAGAACATGTGTATGTGTGTTTCATTTCAGCACAAGCAGTTAGACGCCAAAAATCTAGGGCGTTTAAATCATCAAACTTAATTTATTCTCTCTGACCGAAGAAATACAATCTCCCTTTAATGGTTCTGTAAGCCATTCAGGTGAAAAACACATTTCATGGTGCGTAGCGATCAATACTTTCTGCTCTGCAATCAAAACGTCATAAAGAATTGCACACAGAGATGTCTCATGAATCGATCATCAACCGTATGTTTCCATATTTCAGTGTGTTTATAGGCTCAATGTATACTTTATACTGTATGTTCCCAGAGGGGAGTATTTTTGGTTTCTAATAAATAGAGAAATGTGGATAGTAGATACAGAGAGGAAGCCTATAACAACAAGATAAGCTATTTTATTATCGCCTCCACTCTCCACTACATCAATCATTTAGGAAAGCTACACTTTGTTTCTAATTTCAGCTCGATAGAGAAACACAATAAAATAAGAGTCACTTCGCTGCAAAAGATGAATACAATTATTCAAGCTTGTGATATGCAAACAAGAGTCCACAGCCATTCTAGCAGCTCGATGAGGCTGTACTGTATGTATGTGTATGAGGCTGATGGGAATGGCATTAGTTTTGCAGGTATTTGGTCATACCTGTATTGGACAAATTAAAATGTTGATCTCATGATGGCACTAGATGGAAAGTTTAGTGATTCCAATTCATCCTGAGGGGAACATTAATGTCTGAACTAACTTCCATGACAATGTATCCAACAGTTGTTAAGACATTTTTTTCAAAATCACAAATATCAACCACGTGGTGGTTGTGGTAGAGAAAAGGTCAAGGTGTCAGGTAGTGAGGAAGTTGAGGACCCAAAGTGCAGAGAGCAGGCAGGCAAGCAGGAGAAGTTGTAGTTGAAGATTTAATAACAAAACACAAAAATGACTCAGGGAGCACAAAGAATAGCTGACACCGAAAAACACGACGGACCCAAACACTCATGTAAATACAAACACTCACGAGAACACAAACAGACGGGAACGAACACGACTGAGAGCACAAACGAACTACAATGATCTGACATTGGACAAGGGGAAGACAAAGACTAAATACAGAGGGTAACGAGGTAACGAGAGGCAGGTGACACAAGGGCTGGGAAACAGGTGGAAAACATCAGGCAATCACAAGAGCGGGAAAACCGAAAGTAAAACTAGACAAGACAAGATCGGACACAGACTATCAAAATAAACCAGGAAACAGAACCGAAACAGACTACCAAAATAAGAAAATACACCAACCCGTAACACAAGGGGTCACCAAAGAAAGTATAGGATTCATTGTCTGGGGACTATACATATACCTGTAAAAAATGTCATGGTATATATCAATGTAACAGTCAATAACAATCATAATTTCAGTCTGGACCAAAGTGTTGGACTGACTGACTGACCGACAGACTAACACTAAATCAAATCACTCCTCCAACATTTCTCACAAAGTACTTTTTGTCATATTTTACCGGACCTCTTAACTTTTAAAAAGCATAACTCCCCTTTGATCTACTGAAGCAGACAATAGAAAGACATGTGAATGATGAAAGGACTACAAGCTGGTACTGTCTTTGGATGGTGGAGTGTAATTCTTCCAGACAGCTCCATTTCACCGGCTTTGTCTATTGCAGCTCAATGACCCTGCAGTTATGACAATCTCTGATCTCATTATTAATCCCCCCCAACCCGACATTTGATGTTGTGTTTGTGCCATAATTCAAACCTTGACGGATGAGAGGTCTCTCATGCTCTGCTGAAAACACACATATTTTATCACTCCGCACATAAGATTTCAACTCCAGACTATAGACAGAGACTTTTGGTGTCTGTATGAATAGGAGTTTAGCTTATCTGCCTTAAATATAAATATACTGTAATGAACTGTGTATACTTCCAAGTGCATCTCACTCTTGATTGAGTGTTTAAATGAAACTTCTGAAAAAATATCACAACACTCATTATTTGTCGAGTTTGGTCTATAATCAATTAAATGCATGCTAGTACAAATGAGTATGCTTGGGCATTATGCTACTACAACTTTACATGGTCTGATATGACCATAGCTAATGGTGTCACCAGTGCTGATGTAAATAAGTACATTTACTCAAGTATATTTTTTAATAATTAAATATTGTACTTTTTACTCTGACAACTAAAGTTACATGCAGATTTAGATTTTCATATAAAATTTAAATCAACTAAGAAATGGTGATATATTATTATAGGTTAAGCTACCCAGCAGTATGTAAAGTAAATACAATTCACCCCACATTTACCAGCTGAAACATTAAAGTGATGTACACATTATTGCAGCAGCACTATTATAATTCAGTGATATAATCTTATTCTGAAATTCTGCATAATAGGTCATTTTTATTTCTGGTACTTTATAGCTATATTGCGTAGTTTCTGTCTCCCCCATGAGGAATTATGAGTAATGACAACAACACTGTCGTTGCATCCACATGATACAAGCCTTGTGTGATCTCATACCACCTCCGCCCCTCCTCCACACAGGTATTTGTATCCAAGGAGGACACGAAGAATTTAAAAAAAAACATGATGCACTCTTCAGAAGAGGTAATTATCTTCACTCGAGCTTCTGCAGGGGAAAGTTGCCGGACGACACCATTTTGTAAACAAAGCCATACTGAGAAATACAGAGAGAGTTGTGTGGAGCTGATAGTCAAGGGGGTAAGCTTCGCTTCAGAACTCAAACCTCCTATGGCGCCATTTTGATGCTACCAAATGATCACCCCCCGTTAGCATTCCATTGACTGCCATTCATTTTGACGTCACTTTGACAGAGAATAACTTTACATCTGAAGCGTTTAAAGACTATTTGTCCGTTGTTTATTTCTAAAGAAACACGACAATGTATAAAAGGCTCCATTACCTTGTAGCTCACGTTATGGCTCCGTAGCAGACGCTTTTATAAAAATAGGCTAACGATTGGGTCATAACCACGCGACTTACTGTCGCATAGTAGAGGAATTACCGTATAGTACAGGAGAAGCTCTCAGGCAGTTTCAACTTACATTAGCTATTTAAGTTTAATTACTAATGTTAACTATCATGTTAGTGATCAGTAATTAGCCTGTGCCTATGTTATCTCCTTACATATACCTACGCTCTCCGTCTCTGCTAGATTGGGAATGATTGAGATTTCTCTTGGCACAGCTACCAGAAGACTTCCAACTTTCAGACAGGTTGCTCACGTCACATCTACGTCTTCAAGCTCAGTTGGAGGCTGCTCAGTAACGCTCAGCCATCACCAGAAAAGAGCTTCTAATATCCTTCCAGAACAACGGGATCTGTTGGTCCATTATATACTGTCTATGCTAATAGTCTTATTTAGCTTTGTATCAACTCATTTGGCAATGGCTTTATTATTACACACATTTAGTGCGATTTTGAATGCAGGACTTAAAAAACAGTAGTTTCACGCTGTAATATTGCTACTTTTACTTACATAAAATATCTCTTCTTCAACCACTCATTCAGCCACATTGTCACTTCCCCAGCCCCCTGCATTTCCTCTTCCATCCACCAGATGCCCTCAGACCCCCCATCCCCCTGTCCCAGTCATGATGTTACCTGCCTGTATCTTCACTTGAATAAATCACTGAACTGTTCCTGTCTACCTGCATTTAGGTGTTTCCCTTGTTGCTTTGCACTCCCCTGCTTGATATTTGGTGACTAATTATCTTTAATTGCACAGTGGTGCTTTGTGCTAAATGCTAACTTTAGTAGGCCAACATGCGCACAATGACTGACAGCGCCAATATGCTGATGTTTATGTATGATAGATAGATAGATAAATAGATAGATAGATAGATAGATAGATAGATACTTTATTGATCCCCAAGGGGAAATTCAAGTATGAAGATGTACTCAGATCATTTACTTTAATAAAAGTACTAATACCGCAATGTAAAAATACTCCACTACAAGTAAAAATCCTGCATTCAGTGGCCAGGTTAGCTCAGTTGGTGGAGCGGGCGCACATGTGTGGGGGTTTGCTCCTCGACGCAGCGACCGCAGGTTCGGCTCCGGCCTGCGGCCCTTTGCTGCATGTCATTCCCCCCTCTCTCCCCTTTCATGTCTTCAGCTGTCCTGTGGAAATAAAGGCCTAAAAATGCCCCCAAAAAAATCTTAAAAAGAAAAAAAGTCCTGCATTCAAAACCTTATTTAAAAGTAGGCTATGTATTATCATTAAAATGTACTTAAAGTATCAAAAGTAAAAGTACTTGTCATGTAGAAAAATTGTCCTGTTGTATTACTGCATTAATGGGTTGTGTTTTACTGCTCTAGATGTTGACGATTGTGCTCATTTTAACTCCTGGTAGGGTTGGGCAGTTTAATCTACAGTAATGCATCATATTATATAAGATCATCATATGTTTGTAGCTTTGCTGTCCTGTGAGAACCACGTATCTCTAGAAAGTCAACTTATGGTGTCAGGAAAAACAGCCCTGTTGTCAGCTTTGTGACAAAGCATTTTCCAGCTGATTCAAGGTTTTTTTTTAATAGTTTATTTAGCTTAAGGAGTCAGAGAATGCTTCATCCTTCAGTTTATCAGAAACATTCAAATTCTGAATCAACACATATGAATATAGGCAAACATGGTTTTCATTGGAAAGGAAGGGCATGACAAATTATCTTCTGAAAAGTAACTAAAGCTGTCAGAAAAATGTAGTGGAGTAAAAAATACAATATTTGTCTCTGAGATGTTGTGGAGTGGAGGTACTGTATAAAGTTGCTTAAAATGGAAATACTCAAGTTATGTAGAAGTACCTCACTTAATATAATATTTGATTAAATGCACAAAGTTACATTCCACCACTGGTTGGCAAGCTACAATTTTCTAAATGGCATCAGACAAAGTATGATATAAATAATATTATTTTTGTAGGTCATAAATGGCTGAAAAGAGCAAACATTTGTCACATTTCATGACAATCCATTAGACGACCCTAGACCCCTAAAACCATGAAAACAGTGAAGACTAGCTGGAGTTATTCTACACAGACCATGCACATTCATTCGTAAATTCCGTCCAATAACAAAAGGGATTAAATGAGATTCTTTAGAAAAGTCCCAGAAGAAAAGACATTTTAGGCATCGAAACAGTCCAGCATCCCTTTTACTCCAAGTCTTACTTTAACCTTAATTTAAAGTGCCATGGAGCAAAAAAAAAGCTGTGAAGTGATGATGCAGAGACAAAGTGGAGGCTCCAGTAGGATCATGGGCTGTGAGAGCTTGGACTCTCAGCTGGCTCGGCCTTGGACTTGGCAGCAGCCGCCTATACTGTCGCTTGGAGCAGATGGTCTCCCTCTCAGAGCCAGGCGTCAGCTGTTCACATGAGCACAGGTCGGCCGCCCACAGTTCACAGAGGGAACAACACAGACTCCTGACAGCTCGCTCCCTGACGGGCTTACTGGAACATGACAAATTACCACTGAAGATACTTTTTGTTTCTCTGTTGGAGCTCACATTTACTCTGTGAAGAGATGCATAATCCCAGGTAGGCCACTGATATATTACTTCTTCATTTCATGCTTTTATTTTAGAGATGTATCTGTTTTTATTACACATTGTGTTATTGAGCTTGTAGATATTGACAGTCATTTATTGCAGAAATAATAAAAGAGAAAAAAGAAATAAAAATTGTTCATTGTTCATGGATTTCACCAAAGCATATCATACCAATAAAAATGGAACTATTTCAGTAGTTTTTCACCCTCCAAAGAGCAGTCAGTAATTTGTATTTTATTAGGAGCCTGTTAGAAAGTGTAAGTGTTTGTGTTTCACACTCTCCTTTACGAGAGGACACAGCGTCGAGATAAACAGGCAAGAGGATCGCTCACCTGCTAAAGCTCCTCTAATTCCATTTGCTGACCGTGAGATCTGCCTGAGCAGCTGATAAGGTCCTTACAGTATTCAACACTGTAGCTAGACAGCTGTACTATGAGCCAATGCAACACAAATCAGGATTCCCACATTTACACAGTTAGATTCTTAGTCTTCAGTTAAAAAATGTATTGTTAGTATTGATTCATTTCATTTTATAAGTGATGAAAACCCGTTACCAATGGTGAAAAGTAATTTGTACTTCAGAATTTTGAGGTATACTTGTACCTTACACGTATTTCCATTTTCTGCTACTTCAAACTTCTATTCCACTACAACGAGAAGCACATTTTGAATATTTATTCACATATGTTATAACTTTGGTCACTAGTTATTTTGCAGATGCAGATGAAAAATACAAAATATAATCAGCAAATAAATTGAGATAGCATTAGATTAAAATAAGATAAGACTTTATTGATCCACAGGGATAGCAGTATTTACATTATTTAAAATGATTCACCAGCTGTAACATTAAAGTAATGCAACACAAAATATAATCCAATAATATATATTATTATGCTGAAATGAGCTTTTATTTGTAACAGTATAACAGTACAGAGTATTTCTATACTAAAGTATTGCTAGTACTTCTACCACCACTTACTACTATTCTTTATTGATGTTAGAATACCTTGTGCTATTGTTGAGCTGTTTTGTTTTTTGTCATATTGTTCAGTAAGATAAGATAAGAAAAACTTTAATGTCCATCAAGAGTGACAGAAATTCTTCTTCAGCGCAAATGACATAAAAATGCATATAAGAAACATAAGATACATAACTAAACAGTGCAAAAAGAAGACTGAATGGAGTGGGATATGTTTACAGAGGATCTAACCAGATGCTCAGAACAATAAACCTGTATGGCAATGGTATCAAGCCACAAGGCCATATCCTCATCTGTGTCCTGTTCTTGAACAAAAGAACCAGGAAAAAGAGACGTTAAACGCAGAGGGGATCCCCAGCTTCCTTCCCTGGTTTCTGGACAGGAAACTGGTACATGAGAAAAGAGTCATATTCTCTCATATATTCACTTAAATCACAACTTCAAAAAGTTTGTAAGTACTATTTTGAAGGATTACTCCTCAGGGTGTTCATACAACTTGATGACTGAATAACTCTCAAGTTGGCATCCAGGAAAATAAAGTGGGAAAAAAGCTGATTTTATGTTGCCATGAATGCTGAAACATTCTTCTCTTTTTGCAGGTGCACAACAGGAAACAACTTAGTACAAGTTCTTCTTTCCCAAGCTTCCTCTTTTCCTGAACGGCATATGCAGGACATTCCGGTTTCCCACCTTCAATGAACAAAGACCAGCCACACAGTAATAGAAGTAATAATAATCCTCCAAGATGGCAGTCACGTCACTCTTTTACTCTGTTACTGAGGAGCCTAGCACTGGCTTAGCTGAGGTGGACATTTGTACGCTTGAGATTAACATCAAGTATGAAGTCATCCCATCTATCGTCTGCTCTGTTTGCATTTCAATCGGCCTCATCTACATCTTTTTCGGTATGTATTCATGGTCCCAAGTTATTTTGGTAAGAACAGGCTACACAAAGTTCAACCAGGGGCGGAGCAATGGGGTGGCTTCTGGGGCTCCATCCCCGAATGTTTTCTCAAAAGCCCCGAATCTTTTAGGTTTTTAAAGTAAATGGCTATTACTTGAAAATGATTGCCTTCGTTTAAAGATTAGTAATGCTGTTTATGTCATATTCCTTCTCTACCTATGTTATGTAACTTAAAAATAGTATGAATTTTTGCCTCTTTTTAGGTGGCATAAGTGTGTTTCTTGTGTTCTGGTTTCAGAATGATGAAGACAGTTAGGGAACAATTTGATATAAAATAGGATGTCGGCTCTACAGGATGATTCTTTTCCTTGGTAACTATCATGTTTTTTCCCAAACGATGTACAGATTGTTAGGCTTTCTATTATCAAATGGCTGGAAAAATAGTTCCTATCACTGCTGTAAATGGAGCATGCCCCTTGGCCCCCCCTAGGTTTGGGCTGAGCCCCGGATGTTTACAACAACCTGAGTTCAACATGTCCCTGCTGTAACTGTTCTCATACCTTTAATGTTTTATTAGCTCACCTGATGAAGGCTTAAACCCACAGTGGCAGGTGTCTGAAAGCCGTCAGGGTTTTAGGGTGGATAAGCACAAAGCTGGAGGAGGCAGATGGGTAGTCCTCTGTCCTCTCTCTGAATATGACACAGGCAGCATTAATGAAGTGCCACCTGTTGCACTGTTTGACATCTCAGTGGTTTCACAGCGTTACACCTGACACAAGCTCATGTTAGTTCTGACAGCGATGTTGCATTTTTACAAAGACCTTCTACATTCCAGGTAACAGCAGTTTGTAGAGCTGTATGTTTAGTAATAATGCTTTGAAGGAGATTTACCCGAAGAAAAGAAAAAAAGAAATATGACGCAAAAGAGTTCAACTTTACTTCTGTCTCTGTTTACACTAAGAAAATATTTGAACACAAATCCAATAAACACAAACTGAGAGCGTGATTAGGAGAAGTGTGTCCTATAGACCTAAAACATGTGAGATTATGCAAACACACATGCTGCCAAAGTCTGGGTTCCAGTAAGTCTCACAGTGTTGCCTGCAAGGAATTTTATGACTGTAAATAATTAATAATTTGAGGGAAAGCAGCAGCTACAGTAGTGCAGCCAAAGGCAGTACTGTCAGTTTTCAGAGCTCTGAGAACTGATATTTCTCACGTAAAAAAATGGTAATGACAGATGTTGGAGCTGGACATGAAAACTGGAACAAATTCACTTATAAAGTGAATGTCAGCAATGTGTGACCCATTGACATCAGCATGATCTTCCAAGCATCTCAGTGAGATTTCAGTCAAAAGCTGGTTTCAAGCAAGAAACCAGTAAAAGTACTATAGTACTGCCGGTATACAACTGTATGTTTGTGTGTTATTATGCCACAAAATTGTAACTCTTTTAGAGGAGACCTATAATGCTCATTTTCAGGTTAATACAGAATGTTACTAGAACATGTTTACATGCTTTAATGTAAAAAAAACAACACATTATTTGTGTAATGTCTGTCTGAATATATCTGTATTACACTCTGTTTTAGCGCCTGTCTCTTTATGCCCCACTCCTGAAAAGGCTAGTTTGCTCTGATTGGCTTGCGAGAAAAATATGGCGCACCCATAGACTGTATATTTATGGACAGTGCATGTGTGACATCACCCATTGGTTTGTGGAGATCTGCTATCAGACGTCGAGTTTGCCGTTACGGGTGCAGCCATCCTGGTTGCGGATGTGACGATTTTAGACGAGAAAGAGGAGTGAGGGAGGAGCTGCTTACACTCTACGTTACATTACGTTACACACTTTCACTGGCAGTCACATCATAGCCACGCCCTAAAACACCCCCTGCTTTATCGCTGATTTTAAAATCAATGAGACCATAATTAAAAAAATGAACATCATTCTGTGGTGCAGAAGACTTAAAACTAGCGATTGAGACCATAAACTCATTATGAAAATGTTTACTGAGGTAATAAATCAAGTGAGAAGTGGGTCACTTTCTCATAGACTTCTACAGAAACCGACCTCCTTTTGCAACCGCATGTGTCCCCCCCTGCTGGAATTCAGAAAGAATGCAGGTTTGAGGCACTTCTGCATTTGCAGCACTTCACCGAACCGGATGCGTTGTTCATTAACAGTCTATGGGTGCACCTTTGCAAAGGCAGTTCTCAATCCGTGGGTGGAGATACTGAGATCAGGGGCGGTATAGTCTACTGAGGCTGAAGGAAACTGTTTTCTGATCTTGGCAGCCCACAGAAAATTGACTGGGTTGTCTTATTTCACAGTTTGTGGGTTGGTACTGTAGGAACTCCAGATACCTAAATTAACCTTTTTCCACTTTACCTTATGATTAGAACACATTTACAATGTAAAATCTCGTTAAAAAAATGTATGTAGAAATAATTTTTTTAAATGATCAAGAGTAAGAATAACCTTTGAAAGCATTTTATTTATTGAATACGCTGCGTTACTGCAAAGAGATGATGTAGTCCAGAGTCTGACTCACATTCAAACAAGACAAAATGATAATTGTTATTGTTCTTGACTCCATGAGTTAGCTTTTTTTCAGTTTTGACACCAAACCTTAGATATTTCAAGTACAGTACGCTAATGTAATATTGTAATAAAATGCTTGCAAACAACGCGTTGCACTGATTCAGTGGTCAGTACGCTTTGAAATAAGCATCAAAACGTGTGCTAATATAAAACTTGTGGCTTTATTTTAGGGTTGAGCATATGATTGTGTTTTGCACTTTGTTTGTGAGGACATTATTTTGTGTTTAACAAGTCAGTTTGGCTCTCTGCATTAAGAGTTACAGTCAAAGCAATTGCAAAATACTGTAAGTCATTTTGGATTTGTATACATCATGGAATAGTAGACAGGACTTGTTTTTAAAATCAAGTCTAACCTTTTTTTTTCATTCCACTTTTCAGGATACCGCTGCTTCAAGATGGTCATGTTCTTCTCTGGCTTCATGTTTGGCTCAGCAGCCGTTCTCCTGGTGTACCACAAGGAGCCCCTGTTGGACGCCCAGTTGGGCTCAGAGACAAAGGCAGGGATCGGCCTGGGCATGGGTGTGCTCTGCGGGCTGATGACCATGCTGGTGTCCACCATGGGACTCCTCCTCAGCAGCCTGCAGCTGGGGAGCCTGCTCTCCCTCGCCATCCTGGTAGTCATCGGACAGTTTCACAGCATGACTCCAGTGTGGCTGCCTCTCATCGTCATCCTGGCTGCAAGCATCGTCACTGCTCTCTTCACGCTCCAGTGGCAGAAACTGTTCACCATCATCTACACATCTGTGTTTGGAGCCACCACTGTGATGCTGTGTGTGGATTACCTGGTGGGGACATTTATGCTGCCAGATCAGGTGTACGATTTGTTCTGTCAAGTCACCCCACATCCGCTCTGCTGGTTTAACTGGGGGATCACTGGGATAGTGCCTGTTATGGGTCTGATAGGTGTGTTGGTGCAATGGAGGTTTACCGCCAAAGGAGTATCACACACAGAAGGTGAGTTTTCTGATACATTCAAGTTTTCATGTTAAATATGAGCTCAAAACCTTCTTCTGTGATGTTATAGACTAATGATTTCCTTTATTTTTTTTACTTCCCTTTCAATGCTTTCCAGCTGCACACAAAAAACAGAAGAAACATTCCAAGAAGCACAGATATAGAGAGTCAAGGAGAAGACCTCAACCACACCGTCGGCGCAGGCCTCCACCGCTGAAACGCTACGCTGGGGACGTCCTGGCGCCGGTCAGTGGCCGGGATTCAAATTGATCATTCAGCTTTCTTTTCTTCAGAGAGACAGAGTCTAGCTCTGACAATCAATCTTCTCAATTCCCTCTGATTGCATGAGTAATCATCGTTTAAAATGATAGTAGATGGTCAGTGCAATAACAATGAGTCTTTCTCCTGTTTGCCTTTCAGAGTTATCTCCAGAGCCTTAAGGAGCGCCAGATGGGAACAGGCTCCTCCACCAGCAGCATCAGCACCAATACACATACTCTGATTGACTTTGACTTTGAGACGGACTCCATGGTGCCTCTGACTGCTGCCTCCCCTGTTTTTACAGTCTGAAGGAACCTGCCATCAAATATCCGCAACCTGCACATATCCGAGTAATCCATTACCATGTACTGATAATTAAACATACTTTGAAATGTTCATTTTCTACAGACATTTTCCGCTCCAGCTTTAACCAGCTTCTTCAGATAGCCTAATCATCAACATGCACACAGTGGACTTTGAGATGCTCGGAGATCATCCCCTGAATGATGACAACACAATATATACAGTCATCAGACTTGTGATCATCACTTCCTTTTAGCAGTTTATCTCACAGGATGGAATAATAATCTTTAATTCTCAAAATACTATGTTGTCACACGCAGTCCTAAGACAAAAAAGAACCCAAAAGCACGACTCAGGAGGCAGAGGTAGAAGCAAAGAGTCTTTACTTAACAAGGATGCAAACAATCCAGGCAGACAACAGCAAAAAGGGGGCAGGCTGAGACAAAACTGGGTCAAAACTGGGTCAAGATGAAAAAATCATCGAACAATAAACATAACGCTGGAAAGCTAAGAAATAAAGCACAAAGACAATCTGGCAGAGGGCTAGTGGAAGTGACTGGTAAGGGAGCTAATGAGGGAATAGAGAACTGGTGAGTGGGAAAGAAGTATAAACAATTAAAGAAAATGGTGAATTACCAAACAGGAATTCCAAACCATGACATGATGTAGCATGTGTCTAGATTAGATTGGATTGTAATTCTTTTAAAGTTCAAGTATTAGTTATGCAGTAACAATGAATTCATACCAACATATGCAATTCAATTAAGGATATACATCAGAAAAATGGGGAATGTTGAAGTAAACCAATAAATCACTGATGTGTCAAGAATAAGATAGCTTGATTGTACTGTTTTTGAAATATTGTCTTATATAAATGTCTGTTAAAGCAAAACTAAAAAAAAAACAGCAAAAATTCACAGGCAATTATGGTATAATAATGCTAAATGCTAAAAAAAAACATTTAGCAAAAGTAGAGAGTTATTTTCCCAGTATGGCGAAGGCATGACCCGCCCTATTCTGCCTCTGATTGGATTACCCTAACATATCTCTCCTCATGCCTAAACCTAACCAACCAACGCAACTAGTACTAGCCAATCAGAGGCAGAGTAGGGTGGGTCATGACTTCGGCATCCATCATTTTAAGATTTGACAGCTGTAAAAACAGGAGAACAGTGTGTGTGTGTGTGTGTGTGTGTGTGTGTGTGTGTGTGTGTGTGTGTGTGTGTGTGTGTGTGTGTGTGTGTGTGTGTGTGTGTGTGTGTGTTGTGCGTGTGAGTAGCCATAATGTTAACAGTAGCACGTGTGCTTTTCCTACTATAACAGTCTAAATTTCTGGTGATAAAAGAGCATCTCAGCATCTCTGCAGTTATGTTTTTTTTCTTCAGGAATATTACATACTGTAGATGCTTTATTTCTAGTGGATAACAACGTCCAATCCTACTGAAACAAACACCATAAAGTCTTAGTTTGTCTTATTAAATTTCATGTATATCAATAGCTACTTTTTAAATAATAATATACACAAAAAAAGAAACATCATAAGACACTAATATTTATTCTGGTGTCCCCCCCCCCCCCCCCCCCCTCCCACAAGTTCTTACATTGAATCATTGTGCAGAACGAAGTTTGTGTTGAATCCCCGGTGGCCTCTGGTGGCTCAGTCGTCACACTGCATCCAGTGCGTGGCCGTGTTCAGAGGGTAGGCCTTCTCCACTGCTCGGTGGTTCTGGTTTACACGCCAGTACTGGGTGCCTTTAAACAAGTATATATGTCCGTTTGTCCATGTGAATGCAGCACTAGGTTTGCTAGGTGCCCCGTGGAAGAGTTTTCCAATAGGTTTGGGATATGAACTGAAGTCTGTCGTACCAATTTCGTCCCACTGCCAGTATCCAGAGCCCTGAAATAACCCATAAAATGAACGAGACATTCAACAAAAACTCTCAAAACAGATTGAAGGAAATATTGTGTTTTGCACTTACTTTGAAAAAGACAAGTTGTTTGTTCTTATTGAAGTACAAGGCTGAGTCAACATCAGCCGGGATATTGGCCAAGCGTTTGGGGAAGCCTTGGTCAAGTTTAAAGCCAGTGTATCTCCATACTTTGTCTTCTGTGAAAGAACATGTGAAGAGAAGAAATGCATTATTTAAACACTGCATTTTAAAAATGTTAAAATCCTGCCAGCATTGTACATCATACCCTTGTGAGAAACTATGAAATGAATCCACCTTTCAGAAAATAGGACTTGCTGGTCCGCTGAGAGTGAACAGCTGCATTGAGGCTCCCTGGCAGCTCCTTCCACAGTGCAGAGATTAAGATGGGAGTGTTGTAGCCAGAGCTGGACAACGTCCAGACATACTGACCACTGAAGACATATGTCTTACGCAAAGGACCTGCAGGGAGACAATGCAGGAGAAAACATACAGCTGTAAGTCGGTACAACTCCCAAATTACTGTTTAAATATCAGAATACAGAGGCTATTTTCTTTATTGAGTGCAGTGTGGCAGCATCAGAGTCTCTATACCCAACATTACTGCATCCACAGAGGCCTTGCAAGGATCTGGAATAACTCCTGGCAATAACTGACTTGGATTTCTGGATGGAGGAGTCTTCTCTGGCTTTCCTGAATAGGGACAACACTGCATATATCATAAGTTGTACTTTAACAATCACACACACACCCTGACACTATGACTCTATTCTGACTTTACCGTATAAAGCCTGGATCCCTTGGATGTCATCTGGATGTAGCTTGAAGTTGGAGCGGTATCCATTATAAACAGGTCCCATCAGTGCGTTGTAGTATTGTGAGTGGCCCAGGCCGAGAGCGTGGCCAATCTCGTGGGCTGCAACAATCCTCAGGTTGGAGCCAGAGCTCTTCCCCTCTGTCCACACTTCATCGTTGTCGAAATGCACAATGCCTGACTCGGGGGCATCAGCGTGAGCCAAAACATGACCTTAAGATAAAGCAAGAACTCTTTAAAGCATTGTTTCAATCAAGTGGCATCTTATATCAAAGGTTTTCCAATTCAACATGTGTGAAAGCACCAAGATCAGAAAACTTTCCACGGTTTCTTTGAGACATTCAGAGATTGTCAAGTTTTGAAACATTTTAAGAAAGTTGCTCCTACCTCGTCCGTCAAAGGGAACTGGACACGTCTTGTCTTTTCTGTGAAAGGAGATTTTGATGTCTGCTCTTCCTTGCTGCAGCTCCTTGAACTTTAAAGGTGACACATCGCTCCAGTACTTGAATGCACTCTGGATTGCCAAACGGGTCTTTCCCTGACCCAAGTCAGGGGTGTAATTATAGATGCGGTAAGTCAGCATCTTCTTGCGCCAGTAACCTGTTCAATTAGGAAACAGGTAAACATTTTACATGCATTTATCAGACAATGCTACATTAACAATTAGTATCGGATATGTAATATGAATGCAGTTACCAACCCAGGACTCGATATTTAAGAGATTTGTTATTGAAAGAGTCCTGTAGTCCACATCGAGGTTTGTTCATCATCGCCAGAGTGGCTGAATCTAGGTTACCTGATATTTGCAGGTTTGTCACTTTCTGAAAGATTCTGATATACAAAGAAGAGACAAAAATATATGACATTTGCACTGGTTCAAATAAACAAACAAAACTGGGGTAAATGTAAACAAATAAAACAGAGGGAAACATGTTAAACTACCTTTACAAATAGATCAAATGGATGAAATATGGTCACCTTAGGGCTTCCGCTATCTCCTCAGGTGGATGGTTTTGGCCTTCGCTGTGCAGTGGGATGTGTAGATAGTCATACTGCCTTAAATACACCTAAAGAAAGAGCACAAGTGGTGGAAAAAGTATTCAGGTCATTTACTTACATAAAAGTACCAATACCATACTAAACAAATACTCCAAGTCTGGCATTCAATATTTTACTTTTAAGAAAAGGACCAAGTTTTAGCATCACAATTTACTCACTAAGCAGACTGTTTCCTGTCATATTACTATTATATTATTTGATCATTATTACATGTATTTTACAGGTAAGCAGTACTTTGACCACTTTCTACTGTATAATGATGTTAGGTAGTTAAATCTACAGTAATGCAACCTTTTTTATTATTATGTGTTTGTAAAATCATAATCAGAAAAGTAACTATATGTTGACTTAATGTGGTGCATACATGTAGATACTTTTGTCAACCAGTACTATCACAGGGATATTTTTTGTTCCCTGAATGAAACGCTAACTACCTGGGCAGCATTGATATTATCAGAGCCGATGGTTGGTGAACATTTACTTAACTCCCTAATAAGTATGTCATGCCAAAATCATCCCATGGTAGTTTTAATCGATTTGAACCATCCAAATGAAAGGTTACCACGATATAATATGTTCTACTACTGAAAACATGTCTTCCTCTTTTTGTGAAACAAAATAATTCACTGTAGGATAGAGTTAATTCAGATTGCACAATTCAGTTTGAATAATATTTGATAATCACAATCAGTGTTGCTATACGGAAGAGGATTAGGGCCACATGTGAAAACATGTTTTTGAGTTCTAAGAAAAAAGTCAGAATTTCTGACTTTAAACTCAGAACTCAGATACATTTTTTTCAAATGTGGCCCTAATCCTCTTCCATATTGTATTACTAGGCAGCTTTAAACTGTGAAAAATATTCAGGTCAAAGGCTCAAAATAATGGATAGTGTTCTTTTTTGTGTGCAATTTTGTTGGTTTAAATTCTCAGTAAATTTATGTTTCAGCATCTCAACATGTTCTGCATTTTCTTACCACTGCTTCTGTAAACTCTTCTCTGCTCAGGGCAACGGATGAAGCTGGTGTCAACAGAACAAGAAGCAACATTAACTCCAGCCTATATTCCATTTTCCAGTTTGGGTCTTTTTCCATTACACTGTCAAATAATCACTTTTCAACTGATAACAAACACGTTTTGGGTCTCTCTAAGCATCGCTGAAGACTGCAGTTCCTCCGTCTACATCCATCCTCTGAGTATTAGTCCTCCCTGTGGCAGAGCTGAAGCTGATGTTTTAGTTTAGGGATTCAGTTTTTATACCATCAAGTGTCTGTTCAGGACCTGCCTCAAAGCCACATAATAAACCTTTACAAGGAATGTGATGTGTGGATGACAAAAAACAAAACATATTTCAGACACCACTAGCATCATCACGCCTTCTTGCACCATCATTTAGAGCCATTTGTCTCAAAGAGTTTAAGAATAACTTCTGAGTCATTTTGTTTATGTCAAAGGAAGCAAATAAATTAAGTATTAACTCGCCCACCATCTACTAAAGGTGACAACTTATAACCAGTTATGTCATTGTGGTGAAAGAAAATCCCACTTTCTTGATATTTAATTTTACTTTGTAGGTCAATTATTTTTCAGACGACATGAAAGTGCAACAGATGTACCAGAAATACTGCGTTACATCGGTGAAACGTACAATATTCCACATAAATCTTAACATTTTTCACTTCGTGGTTACAGCTGTATGAGGAAAACAACTAACCACACTTCCTCCTTGAGACAACAGCTAATTATATTGTTCACAATGTAGGAGCCCATTCAAGAAAAAACAATGACGCCCCCATGTAACCATCGCTACAAATCGTCCTCTGAATGGAAACAGAGAACGCCTCATTTTTCTGCTCTAACACTGTGAGAAGCTCATAAAACGTGAGCGGACAGATGGGAACAAGACTCAGACATGCTTAAAACAATTAGTTTCTAAATTTAACCACTGGTTCAATTTTAACGCCACAAACACTAGACAACCTCTTATTTCTCATTAAGGGGTGTTACTGCCCTAGGTTCAGGCATATCCCTTCTCTTCTGCCAACTTAAACCTGACAATTGATTGTTATTGAAGACCCCTGGGTCTAGTGAGTATTTACGGAAGCAGGACAGTGTACATGTATGTGGGATCAACTCAAAGTAACTACTGTCCATGTTCATCATAATAAAGGAACATGTCAACAGGTGCAACAGTGTGGCTCATTGATGTATTTTATTGTATTTTTAATATGTTTTTGTTTTAACAATGGAGCTCTATGGCACAGAGGAATAAACTTTGGCTACAGAGACAATACTTGTCGGTAGAAACAATTAATTATTGGTTTTGGTCTCCCCCCCTTTTTTTTTTTTTTTTTTTTTTTTTTAAAATGGGATTTGTTGACAATAGGAAAAATATACAATATCACCATGTGTATAACTTCTTTCCAAAACATCCCATGACACCAGGTTTTTCCTGCCAAAATAATTTCCGTTCCAGTCAGGAAACTCTCAGAGTAATGGTTCACTCTACTACTAATAACCAGTAGGAGATAAACATTTTATGCAGCATGTAGTTTTAATTAATGTAATGACTGTATAGACAGCGGCACAACATCCAACAATCCATCCGATCATTGACAAAAAATGTGTTAATTTTTAGAGCAGACAAGTTAACAAACTAGATTCTCTTAAACAGAAAATATTTTATACGCGAGTAATACCTGTTGTGAGGAAAAAGGTACAAAATGGAAAGGACAGACACGCACAAAACAATTCACAATGTCTTTAAAAGATATTTATAAATGAGTGGCCTGGCCGATAAGTGTATGAGCAGGAGTCATATTGTTATCTGGAGATCTGAATCTAGAAAAGAGGCGGGTCAGTTTTGATGTGCTGCCTGCTACGTGGACTTTCTGTCATGATCTGCTTCAAAGGCGCAGGGACTGTGTTCACTTCCAGAGTTCATCATGAATATCAAATAGGTAGAATATGTTTAATGGAAGCCATAATCACAAAGCTGCAAGGGTCCCTTCCCTGTCTTGAAATATGTAGTTTGTACGTGTAGTCTGTTCAACTCTTCTGTTTTTCTTTATTGCTTCAAGAGTCACGCTCAAGCTGCTGTAACTCATCTTGTAAGATCTTAACCCGACCCAGCTTTTCCAACTGATCCTTTGTTGGCTCTGTTATTTCCCCTGAGTCCACCTTCTGCTGCAATTCCTCAACTTGGCGCAGCTTCTTTTTCAGGTTTTTGATCTTCTTGGCCTTTTCGGCTGCTTCTGCAGTCGAATCCTTGGGAGACGAGACGGAAGACGGCGCCTTCATCTTGTTTGAAGACTCCGCGCTGTCTGAAATGGACACGTTCTCGACAGCGTCGCCCACCGAGTCCACATCCGCATCACCGTCGCCGTCCTGGTGCTGCTGATGTTTCCGTTTTTCTTTGCGTTTCATGTTGCGTTTGGCAGACTTTGAGAGACCGGCTGTCTCACTGTCCCCGCAGCCGGGGATCTTTTGCTGCTGTTTTGTCAGAGCTCCGTCGGAAGGGTTCATCCCAGGTGGCAGGTCAGGTTTGCTCTTGAAAAACTTTACAAACTTGTTTTCGTAGCTGCAACAGCAAGGAACAGAACACAGGATTAAAAACTGAGGTGAGGGGACGAAAATGACTCTTTGCTCAAGAAATATTAAACTAATTTCTAACAAATAGGGGCCCATTCTAACTTATCAGAGCATCCCTACTTGCTGCAATCCCCTGCTACTTTCTCAATAACATTGGGATTTACACATTCTGCGTACAACTGTAGAGAAATAACGCCACTTACACCGGCACTTCTTCCTGGGGGGTATAACCATCCTTCACCCGCCTCGGCTTCCTCCATGTTCCATCAGGTCGCTGAGTGGCAGCAATGTATTTCCCTGAAGAGCAACAGGTACACCATTTTAGAGTGCTGGTATATTGAATAAAATAAATTAAATAAAAGTGCACATTTTTTGGAGCCAGCAGACCTTTATGTCAGCTGCGAGCTGGCTTTGACTGTTATCAGGACCAAGAAAATATCTCAGCGGTCACTCGAATCCTTTGGAGGTTTGTCACAACTGCATTCTCTACTCCTTTCATCATTGCTCTGTCGTATGTTTGTTTTTTCCTGTCCAAGGACTACAGATGAAAAATAGCCTTTTGCCTACATTAATTATTACTGTCCCAGTTTTTAAACTCCAAATTACCCCAAATCTGTGTTGTTAAATTTTAGCTGGAATTGCACTCAATGGACCTTTTTCACAGCAGACATTTTGACTTGTCATAGCAGGAAAAGCACAGCTGAAATTGATAACCTTAAGGATGGCTCAATTCCATCAGGTGTCCCAGTAAGCTATTTCAGTGAGTCAGCATGCACAACACCAGGGCCTCTCCTAAGAGGAATGCAGCCATCATTAATGGTTTTGAGTACACCTGTGCTTTTCCTACTATGTCAACATGTCTGCTGTGAAAAAGGTCTATAGGTGACATGTTATTGCTATTTGAGAGATTACCTTTATACACATTTTATTAGCAAGACAGAGAATTTCTGGTCAATTAAACATATGACCAAGTACACTAAAGACATAATCATAAGTATAGCAACATCTGCACCAATATGGTACATTAATAATTTATGTCAACAGAAATATTTTATATGTAGGCTAGGCTTTTCGGACAACGCATTTATCAACTAATTTACTGCAACATATTGAACAATAATATGCACAGTCACTGCAGCACTATTATAGATTTTATAAATAAATGGCCTTAGTGTTGAAGGGCTGCTGTAAGTTTTTCAAACCACCAGGTGTCACTGTGTCTGCTAAGTTTAAAACCCCCAAAGCTTTAGGAGGCTTCATCCACCCATCACTAGTTTGGAAAGCTGTACACAGAGTGTGTGGTAACCCACCCACCCACCCACCCTCCCTCCCTCCCTCCCTCACTCACACGTTTCACTATCTTTGTGGGAACCCGTCATTGACATAATGCATTCCCTAGCCCCTTACCCTAACCATCACAACTAAATGCCTAACCTTAACCCTTACCCTAACCTAATTCTAACCCTAAAACCAAGTCTTAACCCTCAAACAGCCCTTTAACCTTGTGGGGCCCAAAATGCTGGACCCCACAAGGCTTTGCAGACCCCAAAAGTATACTGTATTCCCTGGTTTTTGGACCCCACGAATATAGTACACACACACACACACACACACACACACACACACACACACACACACACACACACACACACACACACACACACACACACACACACACACACACACACACACACACACACACACACACACATATATATATTTAGAAATGATGTTCAGGTCAGGCTTGGTCACATCAGCGCTATAAGGCATTGAACATTTTAAAAAAGCTTATTATGTAGGCGAGCCTGTGTTAACGTGCGCTTGTTGCCCCGTGTGCGCTGATGTTCATCTGTTGACATTTCCGAATGCCTTCCTACAGTTGCTTAATAAAAGCGGGCTTTCCACACAAACAAACGTATGTGTCAGTAATATGAGAAAAAAAACGAGATTTTAACTGTGTCGGGCTCGGACATAAATATCTCAATGCCTGTCGGGCTCAGTAACTGCTCTGTCGTACGCGGGCCGGGCTCGGACAGACAAATGCGGCCCGATCTGCACTCTAGTGGGCACAGGAACAATGCTTTGTGTATTGCAGCTGGAAAAATAAACGGATAAGAACATTGTTCGAAAGTAAGCATAAGATGACTTTGATTATTGTAATACGTTTACATAGTGAGGGTGACGATATACAGTACATCATGAGACGATGTCAACCGTCTATTCTGATACTATACATACCGTGGTAGCTATCCCTTCAATATGTCTTGGTATTTTAGACCAGTGGTTGCCACCTTGGGGTCGAACCCCTCCGAGTGGTCACAAGATAAATCTGAGGAATTATGAGATGACTGAAGATAGGAAACAAAAAAAACTATTTTTGTTACACAAATTCTACTTGTTTTCTTTCTTAAGTCTTTGCTTTTTTTCTTGTGACATTCTCAATAGCTTTACCTCTTCAGTCCTCTAGACAATCCAAATCAACAAATAAGAGGAGAAAAGCACTGCTCACCACTGATGTATGTGACATGTGATAAAGGCATGCATGTAAATAAATACTACCTCATTTTAAAGGGGTCTTAAGACAAAAAGGTTGGGAACCACTGTGTTAGACCATTTTAGGCAATATTGCGACCAATAAGCAGGACTGCTTTGGGACATTTTTAAGTTTTATATAACCCATGCTAGAGTTGGGCAATACGTTGATATTATATTGATATCGTGACATGAGACTAGATAACGTCTTAGGTTTTGGATATCGTAATATGGCATAAGTGTTGTCTTTTCCTGGTTTAAAGGCTGCATTACAGTAAAGTGATGTCATTTTCTGAACCTAGCAGACTGTTGTAACTGTTCTATTATTTGCCTTTTCCCCACTTAGTCATTATAACCACATTACTGATGATTATTGATCAAAAATCTCATTGTGTAAATATTTTGTGAAAGCACCAATAGTCAACACTACAGTATCGTTGTGGTATCGATATCGAGGTATTTGGTCAAAGATATCGTGATATTTGATTTTCTCCATATCGCCCAGCTCTAACCTATGCATCAATGTAATTAAGTATCGTTATTTCTCGTTTACCTTGAATTATTTATGACTGGTTATTTTATCCATTAACTGTTGCTCAATCGATAGCATGATATAAAATCATATATACTCTAACTTGGTCCTAATTAATGCAGGCGGGTGTTACAACATTCTAAACTTATCTTACAGCTAACGTTACTGTACATTTAATTGGTAATAAATCTGATTCTGAACTCATTACAGCAGAAACACCCGGTGACGTTACAGTAGTTAAATAGTTAATGTTTGCTAGCTAATGTGGCAACAGGTTTACGCAAAAAGGTAATGTAGCTAATTAAACCACTTAGCTATAACTCTAAATAAAGCTCCATCAGTAACTAAATGAAGTGAAAGAGTGGACAGTATCATGTTAGCCGTTTAGCATTAGCTAGCTGCTAAACAAAACATCTGAATCAAAAACGTCGTTCAACATGTTATTGTTGACCATCAATACTACAGTTAGAAATAAATACTTCATTGTATTTGCTTTGTTAAATGTAGATCGATTTGTTTTAGGCAGACAAAGGTCTGGCACATGCAGCAGCCTTACCAGATTCATCTGTGACATAGGGGGTTGCCATTTTGGTTGCTCCGCTCCCCTCACTCGGTTGGTCGGTAACGTTAGACATTCACCTAGCTTTGCGGTGTCCACCAAAACGTCCCCTCGCTCACTTTGATACCACACGGCAGAGAAATACAACTTTTTCAACTCTTGCTTCCCTCGAGATGAGAGCTGTCATGGCAGCTTCTACAGACGGTTATTACAGCGAAGACGAAGCACACGAGAGCTAATGCTAACCAACGATCGCTGAACTGTGTGTATGTAGCTAGCTAGTGTGTGTATAATCGGGCGGTAAGGGAAGCCAAATCGTGCGAACCCTTTTCTTCAATTTCGGAAATGACGACGTGGATTATAGGTTGCCAGATTTTTACAGTCAACGGGTATTGATGTTACAGCTTGTTAAAGTGGACACAATTGCCCTGGAATGTGACTGAGTATATTTACTCAAGTTCTATACTCAACTACAAATTTAAGGGTACTTGAACTTTACTTAAGCCTTTTTTCTTCATGCTACTTTCCACTTCTTCTCCACTACATTTAAGAGGGAAATATTGTACTTTTTAAATTCATTACATGCATACATACAAATTAAGATTTTGCACACAAAACATAGAGAGAGTTTATAATAAATAATCCATGATTCCAGCTTCGCAAATAATAATAATACGTTTATTTGATATAGCACCTTTTACAGACCAGTCACAAAGTGCTTCACAAGATAAACATTTGTAAAAATACAGTAGGATCCAACAGGAAATAAGCAAGAAAAAAATAATTGAAAGACCAATAAAAATCATGTATTATTATTATTAATGTATAGGTTTGTACCGTTGTGTCACTTTAGGCTCTGGGTAAATGTGGCGGCATTTTCACTGTTTTCAAAATGTTCACCAATCAATCAATTAACTAATCAATCAATTAAAATAATTGTTAGTTGCAGTCCTATACAAAATAGTTCCACATCAGCCAACTACAACAGTGAAATTCCGCTTTTACACAAGTAATGATAATTGAATGAATTTATAATAGTACAACGGTCACAGGGGACATTTTTCTGCATTGAGTGCTTTTACTTTTGATAGTTCAGTAACATTTTCAGTGCAGGACTTTTACTTGTAACAGAGTATTTTTTTATTAGTACTGGTATCAGTACCTTTACTTAAGTAAAATATCTCAATACTTCCTCCCCCACTGTTTGACATATTATAGCATTTTTGCTTCAGTCATTTATTATGCACGATTATAGATGCCATTCATTTCAAACTTTTATAATAGCCACCCAGATCATGTTTATTGACGGTTTACAAATGATTTCTTAAAGGTTTACATATCATTTGGTATCATTAACAAATGCCTAATATGATATATAAAAATGTATGATGTGTGCAACAATAAATTGTAAAAATACCATCAATTATAACATTACTCATAATTAGTAACATTAACAGTAAAATAACTAACTCAAGTGTAATTAACAACTCAAGTTTAATCAGTTTACCATATATTAGTGATGGTTATTATTAAGTGTTATAGCTACTTTTACTTAAGTAAAACATATGAGTACTTCTTCCCCCACTGTATAAATGAAGTACCGTGGTCTCAAGCCTTTGGTAAAACTCTTGGTTTAAAAGGGGGGTTCTTTGAATCCAACCTGGCAACCCCGAAGGAGGAAAATATGCCCACAGCAGACTAGAGGCTACTTGGCATTAAAGACGGCAGGCGGTGGAAGCTGCGGAGATCCTTTTCCAGAATCTACTGTTCAGTTTTCTTGCCAACACAAGTACGTATTTAATAATGTTTATCTACTAACACATTGAGCCAGTCACTAATCTAATGACTAATGATTTAGTGTTAGTTTAGCTGTTTAACGTTAAAGTTGAGTAGCTAAGGGATGGCTAGCTTTAACGTTACAACAGAGCATTGAATAATAAAAGCAGTCTGCTAGCTGCGTACTAGCTAAGGCTGCATTCAAAGGTACGTCCTTAAAGAAAGCGCTTGTACTTTATGTTGCATTTATTAATTGTCAGTGTTGTGAGAATTTAACGTTAATGGCAAATTACTGCGGTCACTGACCCAGAGCCCCGTATAGCTAAGCATATAACGGTTGTTACTGCTAGCAAGCTAACATTACCTCCGGACTTCAGCCAAATAGCTATGTAAAATGAGAAACACTGAACGGGAGAGCCTGAAATTCACCTAGAAGTTAGCAATGTATGTAAAGGTTGGTTAAGCTGTAAACCGAGATGTTTCATAAGGAATTGAATAGGGTTAGTTAGCTAACACGGAGTTGGATATTTGATGGCTATTCTGGAAGCTAAAGTATTTATTTTTTCCTGAGATTGAGTGAAACTAGACATTAGGATATGTTTTTACAGCTATCTTGCAGTAAAATCGGGAGGCTGATTTGACTTCTGCAGCAAGCAGGATTGCACGGACTTTGAATTACTATATTATTTAGGATGCTTATTATGTTATTCCATATGCTAACACTACTGCACATTATACTATGTGTCATTCCCCTCACTATTTCACAATGTACCATATTATACTAAGTTAATATGTTTCATTGACCCTTTCAATATATTTTATATTAAGACTGCTGCTATTAATCACACGGCTGTTTAACACGTCACCTGTCTCCAAATATTCTGTATAGTTATATAATTTCTACCATTTACTCTATTGAAGTTTATGTACCTACTTATTTATTTCTGTTAGGCCTAATTTCTACGCATATCTGTTTTAATGTATGGTGTTTCTGTTGTACTGCTGCAACAACCGCTGTGGATCATAAAGGTGTATCTTATCTGTCTCTTTACTGGGAAAGAAGCCCCTCTAGATTTCTACACATCCACCTTTTTAAATGTGCCATCTTCTTCATAAATCCAACATCTTTTTTTTTTGTTTTATTTAAGTGCTGAGTTAGCACTTTTCCTGTGTTGCATCACAAGTGCACCTGGCTCTCTTGAAGATTCAAGCACCATCCCTCTTGATAAACATAATGCATCCTAGTGGTTTCTGCAGTGTCACTTGTTGACTGTGCTGATGTGTAGTTTGACGTCTGTAGAGGTGTGGTGGAACCAGGACTGTTTGGCACGCAAAGTCCTAATCACCAGGGTGTGGGTTTGTTCAGCTTGTAAGTTTCCCTTTCTAGAGAACCAGGGTCAGAAAGAGAAACCTAAAAGTGGGGAAACAGCTGGCCCATAAAATGAATCCAGATTGCTGGAGGTCTGGTTGAAGCATTTTTTAAGACTACAGGGGACATAATTGAAGCAGACTTGGACAGGGCAGTAGCAGTCAGCAGGATATTTTAAAGTACCAGTAAAATATTGACTAATCAGCAGTGTGATGGCATCATTTCCAAGACGTTTTAGGACTTTCAGGTGTATTACTTTTCCGGCTATGGTTAAGTGCTGAAATGGCAACAGTTGTATTTTATTTAATTTTGGGTTAAAACATTTGTCTAAAACAAACCGCTCCTTTCTGTCTTATTAGTGTAACTGCTAGTCATCTTTCTCAGTTTCATCTGAATTTGCAGTTTGAGACTTTCAGTTAAAATCCCATTGCAAGGTGAAACTGTGTCCATAGTCAAAAAACATTTGTGCCATTGGTTATGAGTTTGGCTATGAAAAACAAAAAGGTTCTCTATCATGCCTATTAAAAACATTTGTCTGTGTCAAATTCTTAGATACACAGTTGTCTTGTCATCAGCACATGCAAGACTGTGAATATTCTGCATAGCCTCCACAACATTATCACCCGCCATTCCTACAGAGAACTGAGAACAAGGAACTCCCCTTCAGATATGCGTTTCTCTGTAGTCTTAACTAAATTGCATGCAGTGTTTCTGCCAAGGACAAGATTAACTGCAGATTCTTTTGAGAATGCTCTGCCAGACGGACAGTAACTTATTGAAATCTGTTTTTCATTTATATTTCATAGCCAGAGGAAATGGATTTCATTTGCATTCATATTTTCAGATGTTGCAAAAGTGGAGATTTGGTATCTGTTCGTTTCTGCTTCGTACAGCATAGCGACGATTACTTGGATTTTTCTTTTCTTTTTTGCATTCTAGTCTAGCCTTGTTGGCATCTTCTCTAACAAGAAAAACTGTGGGAAAGTGGCCACTCTTGGAGCCCTTATTTGACCTCTATCTTAAACACATTTGAAGCGTTAATACTGTCTTGAGGAAGTACGCAACCAAACATTTCCTGGATACTTCTGTGTGACAACATGGCAAAGAAAAACAGCCCAAAGGGTATGTATTGACTTTTTGAAGTGTTTTAAAGAAATTAGAAAAATAAAAATCTATATTGTATGTATATTTATTTAGTGTGTACAGACACGTTTGTTTCACTATCATAGTGGGGACCAGTCATTGACATAATGCATTCCCTAGGCCCTAACCTTAACCATCACAACTAAATGCCTAACCTTAACCCTTACCCTCACCCTAACCATAACCTAATTCTAACCCTAATCCTAAAACCAAGTCTTAACCCTCAAACAGCCCTTTTAACCTTGTGGGGTCCAGCATTTTGGCCCCACAAGGCTGTGCAGACCCCACAAGTATACTGGACTCCCCGGTTTTTGGACCCCACGAATATAGTAAAACAAGAACACACACACACACACACACACACACACACACACACACACACACACACACACACACACACACACACACACACACACACACACACACACACACACACACAATATAGGCATTTGTGTTGTAATGGCTTGAAGGTTTAAGTTGCAGGTACATCATAGCTTAAGATAAAATAACAAATCAAAAGGGTGGTCTAACAGCTGGCAATACTTTTTTTACAGCGAATTTGAATAGCTGTTAAGGGAAATGCTGTGGACATTTACAGTGACATTAACCTACTTTCATGCATGAGAAAAACAACTTTTACAAGGCATTTTTTTTTTTTTCAAGAATGCTCTGCCAGCATTTTATTTTCCACCCCATCTTGTCTTTAAATGGCCGTAGATTAACTGCAGACTTTACCCTGCCTTTTCATACTCAGCTGTAGGCTTTTATTTTTTATTTTTTTTTAAGATTATTTTTGGGGGCTTTTCCCTTTATTCGATAGTGACAGTGGATAGACAGGAAAGGGGGAGAAGAAAGAGAGGGGATGACATGCAGGAAAGGGTGAGCTAGAGGCCGCCCCCAGCTGTAGGCTTTTGTTTATCAATTTGATTTGATTCATGTAGATAAAAATGTCTGTCCAAGAGTCAGCATTTTATGAAGACAAATGGCTTTTCCATGCACAAATTTGCAATCGTAACATCATTCATAAACGTAGCCAACGAGTCTTTCTAGGAAATCTCTCTGAAGACGTCTTGTGGTTGTTTTGTTTTTCAAATGGTGCTCTACAGTGGGTTGCAAATTGGACTCGAGGCCTGAACAGATGATGGAGTTTGTTATATTATTTTCAGATACGTCAGGGGTGGTGTTTGACACACGCTCAAAAATGGCCATGTCCCAGGGAGGAACAGCTGAGAGGATGAAAGAGAAGGTAAGAAGTATACACACTGCACATGACTGGCACAGAGAGACTGCAGGGTTTTCAGTTAAGGGTTACATTTGAAACATAAAATCTAATGCATAAAATAAAAAAATATTTTTTTGCATTATCAAGAGATCCTAACCTGCTCCCAAAGTCAAAAAATGTGTCGTTGGAGTCGCTCCTAAGCTTTGACATTCAGTTTGATTAGTTGTGGGCTCTGTACAGCAGTTTTGGAACCAGTAAACGCGAGAGGGCAAGTTGTCTGCATGAGCATCACTTCTAGTATTGCTAAAGGAAAAATCCAACATTTTAGAGCCAGTCTTAATGGGAGTTTTTTTATAAGTGTAGTATTTAGATGTTCACTATGTGTAGTATTTTAGATATCCACTAGCTCAACAATAATTTTGCTTAAGGTAAATCATTATGTAATCTAATGATGAGCATTGTACTCTTTAAAGCTGTTAATCTATAATGGAACTGCTTAAAGAAAATGGGGCTGCAGTGTAATTTAAAAAAAAAAAAATAAAGAAAAAAACATTGTGTGGGGTTTCCATGCTTTAAAGCACATTTTGAGTTACACTGAACCTAAGTGGCAGTGAAAAAAGTAGAGCCAAAACTGCTAACAAATATGTTCTTTAAAACAAATAATAAAAATTAAATTGTTAATATCTGCGTGGAGCTGGTGGCTTGTTTACACATAATATAAGAAAAAAGAGCGGAAAAAGACACATTACTATATGAGGAATCATGAATGTTGAATCACATTGAGCTATTCAATATGAAAACCTGTTCTTCTCATACCTTTTTTCCTTTTCTCTTTCCATTTTTACAGATCAGTGCCGTCAGGGCAGTTGTGCCCAACAAAAGTAACAATGAGATAGTGCTGGTGTTGCAGCATTTCGAAAACTGTGTTGACAAGGCCGTTCAAGCTTTCTTAGAAGGTATGAAAATGTTGCTGCTTGACTTAAAAAATGTGAATTATGGGCCTCAAAGCTTGCTTAAAAAGAATGACTGTAGTTGCATGATCTCCCCAAACAACTAGTATTATTGCATGTTTTAGAACAATTATACAAGTTTGCCTTAAAAAGTAGATAATCACACCACATGAGGAAACAATTTAAGAGAACCTGTATGCTTGTATTATGTGATGCACCTTACCTGCCTACTTCTACAAATACTCTAATGGTGTTACCGTAATTTCCAGCCCTACCTTGTTTACTGTACTTAAGTCGGACCTGGCACGTCGCCCACATTTCTTGTGCTTTATGTGACCTTGACAACCTTTTTTTCATGCATGCCATGATTTGCATACAGAAGTCTGCTTGCGTCATTTGCATCACATGCAGGCTTAAAATTTTAACAAGAAGGTTGGACCACATACGTCAAACTGCTTTGTTCCTTATTGAGCGGCATCTTAACAACACCTCAGGGCATTCCAATATTGAGATGAGGTTTGAGTCTGTCATGCATCACCTTCATCATTGTTTGATTTACAATGCAGGCAGTGCAGTAGAGATCCTGAAGGAGTGGAATGTCACCGGCAAAAAGAAGGTGAGAACCTGAAAGCCTGCATCTTGAATGCCTTTTTGTTGAGTAAGCATACCCATGTCCGCCCTAGATTTGAAAGTATTTACTGTACTTATTAAAGTTAGATGTTCAAAGTGGCATTAATATCTCTTCATGTCCAGCCCAAGAAGAAAAAGAAGCCCAAGCCTCAGCCAGAGGCTTCAGCCGAGCCTGCTCCACCTGAGGCCACATCGCCTGAGGAGGGCAAGGATGAGGTCAACGGCTTTCATGCCAACGGATCAGTAATGGACGTAGAGTCACTTGATTCTCTGAGTGAACAGCTGGACTCTGCCTCCCTGGATGCAGCCGAGCTGGACTCTGAACTTGCTACATCCGAAACCACCGGTAAGCTCAGCTCTTATAAATGATGAAGGCAGGGCTACGTCATGGACCATTTTGACTATATGTCAAATGTTTCCTTGTTGAAGCTTGGCTCTGTTAAAAATGTTGCCTTTACTCTTATATAATATTTTTGTGACTGAAACTTGCTCAGAACCAGAGCTGAACAGGTGGCTTTATATAGCAGTTTGGGGCCGTCGATTATAATAAGGATCAAATATTCTTCAGTGAGGCCCAATGCTTTTCCATGTGGTTACTTTTAGTAACTGCATATATCAAATCCTGCCATTTTCTCTTTTGTTGCTGTATTTCAATGACTTATGTTGCACTTGGAGAATCTTAAAAGAAGCAGCCTTATACTCTGCTGCTGACCGACTTGCGGACTACTTTGGCTCATCTCTATTTTGAGCAGTTATTTGGGGAAAGTTAGTTCATAAACTACTAATCCGTCTTCTCACAGGTGCAGAAGCAGAAAGTCAAGGTAGCGTTCCAAGTCCCCCCTTACAGCAAGGAGGGAGGAATCACCAGGGTCCCAGAGGCAACAAAAACCGACACAGGCCAAGCTCCACTTCACATCCGCTCCCTTCCTCATTTCCACCCAACACTGATGAGCACGGATCGTCAGGAGTCAAGAAGATGGGTTAGACACCTTTTATACCTCTTACCTTCCCAAAATGATCTGGTCCTGCATTTAGTTTATCACAATATAATGATTAATGATGCACAATGAGCTGTTACCAAGGCACGTGTTAAACCTAATCTGGGACAAAATGTGTCGTAGCACTTCTTTTTCAGCGTGTGCCTAAGTCATGTTTAATGTCCGCCCCTCAGCTCCCAACATTGACCGCTCTATGAAGGACCTGCAGAGATGCACCGCCTCACTGACTCGCTACAGGATAGTGGTCAAGGAAGAGATGGACTCCTCAATCAAGAGGATGAAGCAGACGTTCGCTGAGCTCCAGAGCTCGTGAGTACATGTCTTTTTAAAATTTGCCTCTGGTCACGGCTGCAGCGCAGCGTATGAGCGGCAGAACAATGTGGAGAGCATTTGGACAATGAGCTGACCACAGAACGGACACGCGCTCGTTGTCCTCTGCACACGGGCTGCATGATGGTTCGCGTACATAGGTCACAAACGGTGTCACAGCCACACACATTGCATGTTGCGCACACAGTGGCAGCTGCAGCCCAGATGTAAGCAACTGTGCGTTGGGAGTGGGGGGAGGGATGTGAAGGGAGGGCCAGTTGACGGATGAATATAGTGTGCAGTGGTGTGTATTGTTGAAGGGGGCATTTGTGCCAAACCTGATAGTGGAATGGTAAAGAGTGTCGTGTTTTGATAGAGTTGTCTTGCAAGCAACCCTGTATGTAGTGTCACCATAATCTAACATGGGTAGAGCTGTGAATGTAGCAGTGCAGCCTGTGTACAGTTAATCTCTCGTTGAATACATGCTACAACCATGGACGTATTCTCATTCTAGTGACAAGCCATTCCAAGTTTTGCTTTACTGATCTCTCCCTCTCTGCAACCAACAACCTCTGAGCTTTATGTAAATAATTGTGCGACAGTGTCGCCAATATGAAAATGACCATATGACGTCATTTGCAAGTGCTCTAAAAACCCAGCGGACAGAAACTCTGTTGAGTATGTTGAAAAGTGAGTCACAAACACTTGTAGGGCGTTTCTATTGCAAGAAGCTTTTGAGGAACTCATGCCACTGAATTTACAGTAGTTCCTGTATCATAGTTGAAGGTGCTTAAAATGTTTTAGTACTTCTAATGTTCAGAAACTTGGGCACTAGGACATGAAATGCAACACGTATTAATAATACTTTTGAATTGTTAATAGTTAATTAAAACTATATTTGAGGAATGCATATGAATGCAGACTTCTCTCTTTAAGTGTGTTTTTCTGAGGCTAAATTAAGGTTTTGGAGTCCTCTCATCCTGCTGACTTATCATGGCCTAAATTGATTATTACAGCCAAGAAGAAGTGAACCGTGATTTTTCTCTTACATATGCTAGTAGTTATCTATGAAGTGTGTAAGCAACAATGAGTGATGGCCAGCCCTGATTACTAATGATAAAAGAATGTGCAAAAATTCCTGAGGTTAGTTCCTGCGGCTCAGTAGTTTCTGGAACTATTTGGTTGAAAAAGCCTAGTTGTATTTTTTTTATTTTTTTTTTTTCTTTAGGTCATGTTGCTTGTTTACTAAAGCGTTGTGGATGTCGTTGCATTTTTATAGGTTTTGCTGTTACATCAGTGTGTAAAAGGGCATTTTTATTACCTTTGTCCTACTTGATGACACTGGGACGGTTGCTTTGCATAATAGGCAACAGACGTTGGATAGATAGATATGTTTAACCTCAGTACCTTTTTTTTATGAAGCCTCTGATGTGACAAGTCAAATAGTATAGACTAACTACAGTGTAGGGTAGTATTACAACTATTATAACCATTAATATATAACTGAAGAAATACTGTTGTCATTTGTTTTAAGCTTTAAGCAGTCACTTCTAAGCCAGCACAGTGCAAGGGGCAGGCTCCATCCACAGCTTGTTCTGTGATTAGCTTACACACTTCATAGATAACTACTAGCATACGCAAGAGAAAATCAGGGTTCACCTCTGCATTTGTATTTTTTTTTTATATATATATGTATGTATGTGTGTATGTATGTATGTATGTATGTATGTATGTATGTATGTGTGTGTGTGTGTATGTATGTATGTATATATGTGTATATATATATATGTGTATATATGTGTGTATATATGTGTGTATATATGTGTGTATATATGTGTATATATATATATGTGTATATATATATGTGTATATATATATATGTGTATATATATATGTGTATATATATGTATGTATATGTATATATGTATGTATATATATGTATGTGTATATATATATATATATATGTATATATGTATGTATGAATGAATAAAATAAAAATAAAGTCTTTTTGGCATCCAGTGAACAGCTTTTATTGGTATAAATGGGGTGCTATCCTGAAACACCAGTATCCGCACTAGGATCAGTTCTCTTAATAGATGGTGGGGCAAAAAGTATTGGGCCATTATTGTAGCAAAATGATTTGCAAATATGTGTAACTGTTGAATTGTATTGCACTTGGCTGTTTTGCATTGTTATTCATTGACCCTGCTGTATTTCTGATGTTTTGTGCTAATTGGAAATTCAGCTCAAAGTTGGCGTTCATAATATTTCTTATATCTCGGAGTGAATTATGAAAAATGACCCCCTCCTCTCTCTTTTTTCTTTTCTAGTTTAATGGACCGAGAAGTGACTCTACTGGGAGAGATGGACAAAGTGAAAGCAGAGGCCAGTAAGTACTGTATTTTTTAACTATGTAGACTAAACCAAAACTTAGCTTGTCATTTACCACCCAGGAGCTGTTGGTATTATTCACATATAATTATGACCTGACTCAAAGGCCTGGAGAACATGACCTGAATCACTTCTGGAGAGGTTGGAAAAGGGATGTGTGTGTGTGTGTGTGTGTGTGTGTGTGTGTGTGTGTGTGTGTGTGTGTGTGTGTGTGTGTGTGTGTGTGTGTGTGTGTGTGTGTGTGTGTGTGTGTGTGTGTGTGTGTGTGTGTGTGTGTGTGTGTGTGTGTGTGTGTGTGTGTGTGTGTGTGTGTGTGTGTGTGTGTGTGTGTGTGTGTGTGTGTGTGTGTGTGTGTGTGTGTGTGTGTGTGTGTGTGTGTGTGTGTGTGTGTGTGTGTGTGTGTGTGTGTGTGTGTGTGTGTGTGTGTGTGTGTGTGTGTGTGTGTGTGTGTGTGTGTGTGTGTGTGTGTGTGTGTGTGTGTGTGTGTGTGTGTGTGTGTGTGTGTGTGTTACAAGTAGGCCATTCTATCTTCTTCTGTCCAGTGTATAGTGCTGTGTGTTCCTGGACAAAGTGAATAGTGTCAGGTGTCGAGGGAGACTCAATGCTGTCATTGTGCAAGGTGATTGGGGAATTGAGAGGAAAGCGAAGAAACTAGTATTTCTACATAAGCCAGGTTTCCTCAAAATCTACCTGCTACCTACCCCCCTTCCTGTGTTAGACTTTAAACTGATGCGTTTCTTTTATAACATTTTGATCTCCTGCAGGAAAAGATGGAACTGATACATTTATAATGTAGATATACAAATGGCAAAAATCAAAGAATCCAAACCCCAAAAAAAGGATGTTTTCAGTGTTGATTAGTGCAGTCCATTCCTTATTGATCCGTACTGTAGGTACCGGTGTTACTAAGCAAGAGTACTGTAGCAGCTACTAACGATTACTTTAATTACCGGTTAATCTGCAAATAAATAATATCTCATTTTATCAATGAATATGGTCTATAAAGTAATGATAATACGTTTAATTTAAAGCTGTGGTAGGCACTTTATTTTTGGTGTCGTATATTGTGAGAGAGACTCTTTTGGCCGTTCTGTGCATGCATTGCCTATGCAGAAAGAGGTCTCGCTCTACTTTAAATTCTAGCTTGTTTGTTGTTTCATTGTACCCACTGCAGCTTTAATATAGCACCTTTTTACAGAACAAGTCCCAAAGTGCTTCATGAGAGTAAAATTGTTCAAATTAACACACAAAAAACTTAAAGAGCAATAAAAACAGTAAAATAAAACTTAAAAACAAACATGAGACAAAGGCCATTTTAAAGAAGTGAGTCTTGAGCTGCTTTTTAAAAGTGTCAACAGAGACCACAGAACGTAAGACAATAGGAAGGCCATTCCACAGTGTCACTATTTAAAGGGGTGATAAAATGCAAACCAGAGTTTACCTTGTCATAGTTGAATTACGACAGTTCGGTGGGTAAATGGGGACATACAGAGAACCTCAAAGTCCTATTGACACCTCTTTCCTCTGCAAATCTCACAATTTGAAACTGCTGCTGAAAACGGGTGAATCTCAAAGCTACAACTCCTCAACCTTATTTGGCTCTACCGTCTATCTTTGTAACGCCCCAAAATGTACATAGGCCACTGACTGATCTGGGACCAGTTTGTCTTGTGAATCTAGGTCTCGCAGATCTCAGAAATTTTATACATTGTTCGTCTATTTCATCACTAATCTGAGACTTTTTTTTTTTAATTTTTTTTTTTTTTATGCGAGAAATCAACTATGTAGAGGTCAAATATGGGCGTTTTTTTTTTTTCTTTTTTTTACGAAAATGTATGGCTAATTGCAAATTTTCTTCGACTACGTGTCGGAGTTCAGGAGGCTAACGTGCCGCCCGGCCTGTCCTTTCCTCCGTGGAGCCCCACGGAGCTCAGGGCTCGGTAGTCCAGTAACCCAGAAACGGTGACTTTGCCCTGGGTATGGATCGCAGCGGGTTGCCGCCGTCTGGTCAGACTGTGTGGAGCTCTTGAAGTCCGACACGACTTACCAAATTTGCAATTAGCCATCAATTTTTGTAAAACGACCCACATTTGAGCTTTATATAGTTGATTTCTCGCATAAAAAAGTCTCAGAAGTGAATTTGGTAACAAAATAGCAGACGAACAATGTATAACGTTGCAGTGTCTGAAATATGAGACCTGCTGTCTCTTCTCCACTGTATGTGCTTCGCTTAACCAATCAACGTGCAGTTCATCTAAATATTCATGAGCATACCATATTTGGAAGAAAAGCGCTCATTCCAAATGGAGCCATTCCACAGGGATAAAACATAAAAATAAAATGGATTATGGATCATTTTATGTCTCTAGTTTATAGCTGACTTTACCAGCTGACTTCTCTTTTGGCTGTTGAAACAGATGACGTCTCTTACGTTCTAAAACCAGCCTCTGGCGACTCGACCAGCCGAGTCGCAACGAAACCATCAGCTGGCCTGAGTCGAGCTGAGACGGGCCGGTTCAGACCGCTGCGTCTTTTCCCTGCGACATTCTAAAACGGTTTCGTTGTGTCGCAAATTTTTGGTCTGAACTGGGAGTCATCCTGCTGGACCTGGGCGACAGCCTCGCAGCAGCGTTCTGGACCACTAGTAGACAGTCTAGGGTAGGGTTGGGCATCGTTTGGATTTTAACAATTCTGATTCTTCCTTTCAATTCCGGCTCTTATCGATTCTTGATTCCGATTGTTTGAGGGGTGGAGTTGAAACGGGTCACATGCCTATTTTCACAAATAAGAGGAAAGTTTTATTTTGTTTCAATGGTGGGTTGCAGTTTTACAGGGTTTTTTAACGTAAAATAAAGCCCCACTAGAGCTCTGCTTACTGTGCTCCAAGGCTGTAACACAACAAGCGCCTGGCCGCTTCGGAAGCCAAAACTTGTGCATATTAAACTGGGAAGCGATGATCGGATTTGAAACCAAATCATCTAAACGATTCTACTGGAATTGTAAGTTTTGAAACGATTCAAAGTAGGAATTGGTTTTCGATTCCCAATCCTAGTCCACTTGCTGAGGCAGGTGAAAAGAGCACTGCTATAGGATAGGATGGGATGGGATGATTATAGATACGTGAATGATCCTCTCTAGTTCAGATTGTGATACTGCAGACCTGGGTTTGGGAGTGTTTTCTTAATTGGAAGAAACATGTACAGGTCAATGATTTGATATGTTGATCAAAATACATGGCATGATCAAATATAGCCGTGAGATTTTTGCGTGAATGTCAGAAAATAGTGAAAAAATGCCCATCACATGTTCATCATCAGTAGTGGAAAGTAACTACATTTACTCAAGTACTCTACTTGAGTACAGTGAATTATTATTATTATTATTATTATTATTATTATTATTATTATTATTTGGATGCTAAGCTTCCAGTTTCTTTTACCAGTGACTAGTGATTGCTTCTATTCTTATTGAACTGTTGCTCAGAGGTATCTTTGTCTCTTTCTGCCCTTTTCACTTTTGAAAAGGGAACTATTGTACAGCATTTGTTCTCTAATTACAAAAAAAAAACCTTCATGCTAAATAACATATTTGTATAGAGGACTTTCTACAACCTAAAAACATGAAAGACCATTAAAAAGTATACATAGAGTTGTCCTCTCAGCCGTCCGACTTGACTCAATCAAGCTTTTGTGGCAGGAGATTCCAAACTTTTGAACGGCAGTGTGCATGGTATCTTGATATGCAAATAGCTTTATCTTTGACCCTTGTTTTACCTTTTTTAGATGCTGAGTCAACTGTACTTTGAACTTGTCATATCAAAAGAGTACAGCTGAGTTCTGACAGGGAAAATGAAACTTACTGGGACTGCAGGGAAAATCAGTAGTACAGAAACAGATGGGGAAAAAATGGAATTCTAATAATCTGCAGATTTTAAAAACAATTGATTAATCATTTAAGTCACTTTTCAAGGATAATACCAAATATTCTCTAAAGCCAGTTTCTCGGTTTGCTGATTTTGTCTTTATGTGACAAAAAAGTAAGTTTAAGTTTTGGACTGTTTGGCGGACAAAAGAAGACATTTGAAGGCACCACCTTGGCCTTCAGGAAACTGCGAATGACATTTCCTAGACCAACCGATTCATTGAGAAAATGGATAGCAGATTAATCGCTAATGAAAATGATCACGATCACTGACAGGCATGTAGAAGACATAGCACATGAAGATATTTCATATATACATAATCATCAATCAACATCATATGGACATAATCTGTCCGATTTTTGTATTCCACTCTGAAGCAGAGACACCATGCGCAAGAAAGATGGAAGGTCTTCTTGTTCATCACATTTGTTGTATTTCAGTGGGGATTTTGGACTCCCGGCAGAAGAGAGCAGAGGAGCTCCGACGGCTGACCGACCAGTCAGCATCCATGTCTGAGGAGCAGCTGACTGAACTGCGTGCGGACATCAAGGTATTTTTTTTTTTAACAACCCAGCCGCTCTGTTTATTTCTCCCAATGTTTGACTCGCAGCCAACTACATGTGAAACGGGTGTTGATTGTCGAGCCCACAATTGAAAGCAAATTTAAAAAGCTAATTTGTAGCAGTGTTGAAGTTGTTTCAAGGTGAATTACAAGCAGAAAAAAATAACTCCAAGAAAACAAATTAAATTTAAAATACATTTTAGCTGCATTTTTGGGCATGCTTATATAATATAATTTGTTGTCTCTTCTTTTTTTTTATTGCAGCACTTTGTGAGTGAGCGTAAATATGATGAGGACCTTGGGAAAGCTGTAAGATTTACATTTGATCTTGAACCGCTGAAGGCGAGCATCTTAGGGTTTGGATCAGGTAAAGTATGATTTTCATCCGCCTTTTTTTTTTTTTTTTTTTTTTTTTTTTTTTTTTTTTATGGGTTCAAAGTGAAAACTTCTGGAAAAATACTCATCTCTATTTATTAATCCTGAATGATACAATACACCTTCCCCACAAATCACTAAAGCAAGCTTTTCAGCTGCTCAGTGTCAGCGTTTTTTAAGCTCATGTCCACAATTGGTCTGGAAGTACACTCACAGTAGCTCATAAACTAATGTCAAAACAAGGCCAAAATGTTAGCTAAAGCTGAGAATACAAAAAGACACATAAAACACCTTCCCTTCAGAAACCTTTTGTTTGCTCTATTAAAAGAACCTTTTAATAGAGCAAACGGTTCTGTTTCCACCTTTTTGTCCTTGGACCACATATCATACATAGTTCATTGCATGTCACACTTTGACCAAACCTTTATTACACTGTTCTCATACAATCTGGGCCCTGTCTTGCACCCAGCGTGGCGCAAAGCCCGACGCTAGTTTTTTTCTTTGCTAGTTTAAGACCGACGCAGTTGTCAATTTTCCGTCCAGCCCCCATGTCGTTTAAATAGCAAATGCCCCTGCGTCCATGGGCGTGCTGGTCTTACGGGGAGGTGTGTTCAGTTGCATTCTTGGCGTATTGCTGCCTTGAGGCAGCGAGAAGTGATCGTGCCATTGACCAACAAAAACCTGGTCCAAATTCAATAACGCAGCATTTCATTGTTATTTTAGCAGCAAATTAGTAAAATGTGCCTAGGCTTGTGCACAGCGCACGTACACTATGCTTGTTACACACACACAGGGAAGCGCAGCAGCACACAAACATGCAAAAAATTACAAGTAAAAATATTACAGTGCAAATCCTCCATCATAATAGCAATGCGCCAAGGTACAAACGCACCTGGCTTTTAAAGGGAAATAGAGATGGCACTCTGATTGGTTTATTGCATGTTACGCCCAAAACACACCTACGAATTAATGAAGACCCTAAGTACAACCCTTTACATGCGCCTGCCGCACGGACCCTTTTTTCCGCCGTCAAACTAGCAAAAGTGGATTTGGACACGCCCTAAACGCACCTGCGCCATGCACTTCACGCCGCGCGCTTAGATCGTTAAAATAGGGCTTCAAATTGCAAATATGGACCCTGCTTAAAAAAAAAAAGTTATTCTGGGTTCTCAGTGCAGATGCAAAGCATATTTGGTAGTAGTGCTTTATGAGACGGGTCCCAGCTTGTACTGTTACTGATTGACCTTGTTTCTTTTACAGTTTACCATCCGCATACAGGCTACTCCCACCGGTCCCGCTGTAGCTCCACGTCCTCTTCTGTCGCCAGCCCGAGCCAGCTGGAAACGCCCCCTCCCACCCAGACCCAAAACCCCCCCAATGAACACCGCCCTCCACCAAACAAACAGGTCAGTTGCGAAAGCAATCGTGTCTTCATTCAGACCACAAAGAAGTTGACTTTACCTCAGCAATGTGCGTAATTCGTAGTCGCTCACTGACTTTCAATTCTCATCTCAGATTTTCCAAGGTAACAGGCGTACTTTCCAGGGACAAGGGTATCATTCGGGTGCTCAGAGGTATAACGGCGCTTCCTACCATGACCGGAACGCCGCTCGTGCTAACCACCGCTACCAGAGTGACAGTGGCTCTTCTGGTCCTTCGCAGCAGTCCCACAGCTCCAGAGGTCCCCAGCATTTCTCCACGTCCTCCTACAACCCAGACCGACCCTCTCATAACGGGCTTCCCCAAAGGCGTCCGCGGACGCAATGCCCCTGACATTGGAAACCCCGTGCTTAATCAAACCCATCTACTAACCCTTGCACTCGTCTCCCCACAGCCTCCCCATGCCTTCAACACTCTTCCCCTCTACTTAACTCCTTTCAATGAAGAATAGAATACAAGTTTACATATTTCTGTGAGTCGAGCTGTAGTGCCACCTCTCTACATCAAACTTGAAACGCTTTCACTGTCCTGTAATCGCTCGTCCTTTTTGCATTTCTTCCATCCTGGTTAAGGTAACCGCTTCTATCTTTAGGCTCCCTTTGAGAGATCTCATTGCTATGCTATTGCCAGTCTCTGTTTATTGTTTTCTACATTTAAGCTGTCTGCCAGAGACCGCCATGATTACCTGCAACAATTTGTGCACTATTGAAGTTGAGCTCTTAGTTCTATTTCTATTTTTGCGGTGGCTTATGTCAGCTCTCTGATTTGCACGTCTGATCTTTTAATATATATATATATATATATATATATATATATATATATATATATATATATATATATATATATATATATATATATATATATATATATATATATATATATATATAAAAAATCTCATCTCCCAGAACCATTTCAATGCCTTCACTGTGGAAAGCGTAGTGTAAGTGCAAAAGCAGCTCTTGCATTTACAGAGATTTTTGTCATCATGAGAGTAGACCTGCAATCAACACTACAGACTATCATTAATCTTTACAATGTAAAAAAGAAATGAAGCATATCAAAACTGTAATCCAGAGCTTTTCGTATGGCTGCTACAAACCATAGGGGACTTGTTAACACTAGGACTTAGATGTGTTTGAGAGTAACTCTGTGAACACAGGTTGCCGCCTTAAAGGAATAGTTTGACATTTGAGAAATGGCTCGTTCCCTAACTTTCCAAGAGTTTGGATACGGAGATGGATACCGCCCTCGTGTCTGTACGATAAATATGAAGCTTTCAACAGCAGCCGGTTAGCTTAGCACAAAGACTGGAAGCAGGTGCAAACCGCTTTGTTACCTGACCTAATGTCACAAAACCGGCCTACCAGCACCTAAAGTTCAATAATCAACACTTTCTATTTTGTTGTTTGTTTTTTTTTTACAAAAACTGAGGGGGGTGGGCTATGAGCCAGGCAGGCAGAGCAAAGCCAGCCATTTCCCTTGTTTCCAGTCTTTATGCTAATCTATGCTAAGCTAATCGGCTGCTGGCTGTAGCTTCATATTTTACCGTGCAGACGTGACCGTGGTATCAATCTTCTCATCTAACTCTCTGCAAGAAAACAAAAATGCACATTTCTCAAAATGTGGAGCTTTTCCTTTAAATATTGCCTAGGACAGTGATGCGTTGCCCTCCCACTGGCCAACGGATATTGTGTGTGCTGTTGTTGGCTTGCTGTTCGTTATTTTGTAACAAAGAGAGGGCTCATTACCTTTTTTTTTTTGTAGAATACTGTTCAATAATATGTCAAAACTCACAACAAAGAAAACTGACTACATGCTGTTCTATATTTAGTCCTTGACAATTATTCAAATGGATTTTCTTCCACACACAGTTTCTCCTTTGGGTTGTTGCATTGTTATATGCACATGGACGGCATATTAATGACATGCTTGCCTTTAGTCAGAGAGACTTCACATTTGCCTTTCTAGAGACATAGATGTTTGCATCATGACGGCTTTCTAAACTGATGGTACTCGTAGAGCAGATGATTTATAATTGTGTGAGAATAAGATCTTCCCCTTTTTTTATATTCTCAACGTATCCCATCCATGAACGTAAAACTGATCAAACGATGAATGAATTAGAATATTTTTATTTTATTTTTTTTTCTATGGCTGCCAAGTAGACGCTTTAAGGCTGCTTGTTGTTGGGGTTATGTCTCATCGTAGTGTCCACGGCTTCTAACAGAAAGCTGGTGCGTACCTCAGTGCTGATGATATGACATGGCCTGTCTTCTGGCAGTGGGCTGTTTATTTAAGGGACAGGGACCCCCGGTGATGCCTCGTCTCTTCTTCTGTAGTTATGTACATACAGCATGTGAAGCTGTAATGTAAGACTGGTTGTTACATAATTGCTGCATTTTTTTCTCCATAATGTCGTCTTCCTTCTAAGCAGACTTGGAAAACATGAATTTATAATATGTTCTCTCTTCCCCCCCCTCCCCCTCTCCACACACACACACACACGTTTTGTTTCCTTGTGGGTTTTCATGTGATGGGGAGATTTTTCTGCTTATTTGAGAGATTCAAAACCCCCAGTAATTATTAGTTAATACTGTGGAGAGAAGAGCGTTAACTTGTTTGCAGTCTTGGGTGAATATGTGCTATAATGACACGTTTGGACTAAAAGGAATAGTTTGACATTTTGGGAAATACATGTATTCTCTTAGTTTGAAAACGCTTCCAACAAAGCATAAATCTCTTCTTCTTTTTTTTTTTTTTTTTGTGTTGCTTGTAGAAGTTTGTTTTCGAGCATTGTTCTTTGGGCTCGCCCACTACACCTGCAGTTCTCATCGTCAGTAGTTGCAGATGTTTTTTTTGTTTGTTTTGTTTTCATTTACTCCAGTATATCTCTGGGCTGGATTTGTTCAATCATGACTCAGAGAGTAGATTGTCTGCCTCACTTTAACCACTTTTTTTGTTTTACATTCCAAACTGTAGGAATATTAGGTTATCGCCAAAGAAATAATTTCGTCCCGTTCGTTTGTTTTTTTTGCTCTGCCTGTAAAGAATTCCAAAGGGGATATATCCAACACTTCACCTTTTCTTCTTCCTTTACTTTATTTTCTGATTCCTTACTGTATATACATATATGTAGCTATATCATTTTGTGCTCACATGGGGCATTTTGTATGTGATATTCATATTAGGCATAATGGAGGTTAGACATTTAGTTAATTCATTCTTCCAGTAGACCTTGTGTCCTTCTCAAGACAACCTTTCTGAGACAACTGTTTACTCAAGTGCCTTTTCTTATCTCCCACTGATTCATTGACGTCCCCTCCACCAGAGTATGGACCAAAGACATCGACCGTCCCCAACACCCCCTCCTCTCTTTCTCCCCACTCACTGAATTGCACACTTTTTATTTACTACGAATAAACAGTTTGCAATACTGACTGTGTTTTATTTTTTATTTTTTTATAGCTATGCTCTCATGTAACGGTCTATCCGTCAGTAAGCAAACCAGGAGCTGAAGCAGAGGTTACAATGAGGTTTAACAAAGTAAGCGATCGTGGGATATGGAGGTATACAGCTGCAGTAATTTATCAACGTAATTCCTGCTTATGTGCTGCAAGTGACTGTTCACTTTGAGTTTTAATTGTTATATTAAATGCAGCAATGAGAACAAACTAGAACAATCTAAATTATTGAAACAGCCAGCAGAGGGCACCATTACTCTTAAAATGTTTTAATGTGATTTATTTTTTAGAGGGAGGTTTGATGGAGGACCTCCTCAATCAGCAATGGTGAAAACTATATCTTTCTCATAACCAATACAACCATGTCGTGTATGTTTACTTGTACTCCATTACAAGTACAAGTCTGCACATCCTATTTAAGCAAAAGGGCAGACGTATTTAAAGTACTCGTGCAAAAAAATGGCTCCTGGGATTGATAGATTACATAATTGTTAATACGGATGCATGAGCAGCATTTTGCAGTTGTAGCTGGTCAATGTAGAGCTAGTCTATGCACTTTATATAGAGTTTGGTAGTTTAGTCCAATGGCCTATGTCAAATCTTCATCTGAAAAGTAAAATAAATGTAGTGGAGTAGAATATCTACAATTTCCCTCAGAAATGTAAGTATAAAGTATCATAAAATAAATACTCAAGTAAACTACCATAAAACTACTTAAGTACAGTACTTGAGTAATATAAAGAGACAACCAATAATAATAATGAATGTCTCTAAACCATTAATAATGCATCATCAGAGATTCATGTACAGTATCTCACAAAAGTGAGTACACCTCACATTTTAGTACATATTTCATTATATCTTTTAAGGGGACAACACTGAAGAAATTACTTTGCTACAATGTAAAGTATTAAGTGTACAGCTTGTATAACAGTGTTAATGTGCTGTCCCCTCAAAATAACACAGCCATTAATGTCTAAACCGCTGGCAACAAAAGTGAGTACACCCCTATGTTAAATGCCCATAGAGGCAGGCATATGTTTATTTTTAAAGGCAAGTTATTTCATGGATCCAGGATACTATGCATCCTGATAAAGTTCCCTTGGCCTTTGGAATTAAAATAGCCCCACATCATCACATACCCTTCACCATACCTAGAGAGTGGCACGGGATACTTTCCATAAAACCATCTCTCAATGAAAAATCAAACCAACTATTAGGCTAACTGACATAAAACCATCCCAGTCTGTAGGTATGGTGAAGGGTATGTGATGATGTGGGGCTATTTTAATTCCAAAGGCCAAGGGAACTTTATCAGGATGCATAGTATCCTGGATCCATGAAATAACTGGCCTTTAAAAATAAAAATCTGCCTGCCTCTATGGGCATTTAACATAGGGGTGTACTCACTTTTGTGAGATACTGTACATGCTTGTGTTTCTTCCAACAGGTAGTCTTCATTTAAGGGTGTTAAATAGTCAAATGTACAGTGGCAAGAAAAAGTATGTGAACCTTTTGGAATCTCATGGTTTTCTGAATAAATTTGTCATAAAATGTGATCTGATCTTCATCTAAGTCAAGGGTATTGACAAACATAGTGCCTCGCCAAAAAGCTTTCACAGGATCTACGATCAAGAATTGTTGATTTACATAAAGCTGGCAAGGGTTACAAAGTTATTTCAAAGACTGGTGAAAGAAATTCTACAGTTAGGCAAACAATCTACAAATGGAGACACTTTGGGACTGTTGCTACTCTACCAAGAAGTGGGCGCCCAGTCAAAATGACACCAAGAGCACAACGAAGACTCATCAATGAGGTCAAGAAATAATCCCGAATGACAGCCAAAGATTTGAAGGCATCATTGGAACTGGCCAACATCTCACCACGAAGGAAGCCACTGCTTACTAAAAAGAACATTGCTGCACACCTAAAGTTTGCAAAAGAACATATTGACACTCCACAGCGGTATTGGCAAAATGTTTTGTGGACTGATGAAAAGATTTAACTATTTGGAAATACCACACAGCACTACATCTGGCGTAGAAACGGCACGGCATATCATCATGAAAACATCATCCCAACCGTAAAGTATGGTGGAAGAAACATCATGATTTGGGCCTGCTTTGCTGCATCAGGGCCTGGCCAGCTTGGAATCATTGAGGGGAAGATGAATTCCCAAGTATATCAGACAATTCTTCAGGATAATGTGAGAATGTCTGTATGTCAGCAGAAACTGTGTAGAAGATGGGTGATGCAACAGGACAACGACCCAAAACACCAGAGCAAGTCCACAACAGAATGGCTTCAGAAAAACAAAATCTGCCTTGAGTGGCCAAGTCAGAGCCCAGACCTCAACCCAGTAGAGACGCTGTGGATTGACTTGAAGAGGGCCGTACACATGAGAGGTCCAAAGAATAAGACAGAGCTAAAGCAGGTCTGCCAGGAAGAATGGGCTAAGATTCCTCCTCAACCATGTGCAGGTCAACCAGTTATTAATTCTAAGGGTTCACTTACTTTTTCCACTGCCATTTTGAATGTTGAATGAGTGTGTTCAATAAAGACATGAAAGGTCAGAATGTGTTATTTAGACACATTATGTTTGTCAATACCCTTGACTTAGATGATCAGATCACATTTTATGACGAATTTATTCATAAAACCATGAAATTCCAAAAGGTTCACATACTTTTTTACTATAAAAAAAACAACCACTTAAGAGACAGTTCACCCTAAAATCAAAACGACAAAGGTCAGCCTTCTCTCCAATACAATGGAACTAGATGGCACTTGGTTTGTGGTGCTCAAAGCGCCAGAAACATACAATAAAAAAAAACCCGCAACAGCAATGTCTCTTTCCTGAAATCATGACCCAGTCTTTGCTAATGTTTCACTGCTGTAGGGTTGGTTCAAAACGTTCCTTTTACATTCATTTCATTGCAACATGTCACCATGCAGAGAAGGTCAAAGAGATTAAATTGAGGTGACATCTGACATTTCTGATGCAAACATTCATTAAAGATGCAAAAGTGTTGAAGAGGAAGTTTGTTCACGAGAACAGCTGCAAACAGAAAGCGAGTCGAGTCAAACAGAAACAGGAGGGGAATTTGACGCTGGATTGACAACTACAGTCATTCACACGAGATCCAAATTATTCTGGATTCACTGAATACAAATGCATGAAAGTCATATCCAGTATTAAATATGCATTACTGGATAGGAATCAAAGACAGTTGCAAAATATATTTCTATGACTTATAATCCTCTAATGACAAGACCGATGCTCCGGTTTAAGAAAACGGGAGACAGAGCTTGGAATTAAAATGGAAGATGAACATTAGTCTACTCTTAGTGTGCAACAAGGGTTTATAAATTAGTATTTTTTTTAAATGTTCAATTGTACTCTGTTACAAGTAAAAGTCTGCAACTTATACTTGTGCAAAAGTGCAGACGTATTTAATATTTAAAGTATTAAAAGTACTCGTGAAAAGGAAATGGCTCCTGGGATTGATATATTATTATATATTACAATATTGTTAATACGGTTGCATGTGCAGCATTTTGCAGTTGTAGCTGGTTAGTCATGGCCGGTGCAAAAAAAAAATGTAATGTTAACTTGGGTAAAAGAAACTTTTTCTCCTCATTCAGTTCAACTCTCACTGCATGTATGCCTTCTGAAAATCCTCATGTAGCCTACAGATAAAGAAATGTCATCCTTGTACTGGTGGTGCCTGTGTTTTAAATGTGAATGGGAACGGCCCTAATCTGCCAGTAAACATTTCAGGAAAACCAACAGGCAAATTTTGCAACCAAGCATTCAAAATGCTACACATTTCTCAGAAAGCTGTGAAGCAGACAACACTAAATGCATTGTTACATGAATAGACTTCTCAGAAAGACCATGTTAATAACGTTAAAATATATTTCCCACGTGGTGGTATTAAACACAATGCATCTTCTAGTGCTCATGATACATTTATTTATTTACATGCACCAAAAAGCATGTTTTTTTTTTTTTTTTTTTTTTTTATTATATTTTATTTTATTTTATTTTTTTTTTTGAATAAAAGGCTCCAAAATCCTAACATACACAACATACCTTTTTTTCTGAAAACCTTTCCTGGACAAAAAGTAAAAAATGTTGACATGATTAAAACGGTTTAGTCACCGTGCTGAAGTGGACTGTACAGGCAACAAAGACCTTCATAAACACTTTACACAAAGCAAATGCAAATAAGTACACAATATGGCACTAACTGAACTACAGTAGCAGATGTCAGCCAACACGGTTGAGTGGGAAGGTGTCACGGTGCAGCTCACAGCCCCATCACAGAGGGAAACACAGCAGCACCTGTGGAAGGAAGGAGAGTGCTTTCAATCCACTCGGACTCAGTTTCCCATGAAGCCGTCTACTCTGAAGTCGCTACGTCATTAGCATCCGCCCCCACATGTAATTCAATGTTACGTCGTACTTTTTGGGCTACCTTGACCATCTCCGGTGTCCGATTCCGGGACTTTCCAGTCCATCTGGCGGCCTTTTTCGTACAGTCCCTTCAGGACCTTCCTCACTTCGTCGTTCCCCCCTCCGCGACTCAGCTCCAGGTACTTCCTGTAGAGCTGCAGAGCGGTGCGTGCATCTTCTATGCTGTCGTGGGTTTCCCCCTGGATGCTGAGGTCTGGGAGCCACACAGACAAACGGACATTTAGGAATGCCTAGTCATCATGTTTCCCACAGCTGCATCTCAACCGTTAAGCACTAGTTAACAATGCGGGTATTTGAAATGATCTAAATTATTCACTTCTTTGTATTAAAGCACAATATCTTGTTACTGTTTCTGCAATAGTTGCCACACTGCACATATCTGTCTTCATGGTTCATACCAAATATCCATATTTATTGTTTATTTATTATTGCTTTTCTTATAATACACTGCATATATCTATATTATTATTACTATTATGTTACTGCTGCTACAATGCACATATCTGTACATGTTGTTCATATTACATAGCCATATTTATTCTGCTCTTATAAGGTAACTGCTAATACACTGCACACATTTATATTTAATTTATATTACTATAAACCACCTTCTGTAAAACCAACGTTATACTACTGTCTAGACTGCACTATATTTCTTATCCTGTCTATGTACTTTGTATATCACATTGCACTTGTCTGCTCTTTTTGCACTTCTGGTTGGACGCAAACTGCATTTCGTTGTCTTTGTACACGTACTCTGCACAATGACAATAAAGCTGAATCTAATCTAATCTTCGAGACATTTGAGACTTGAACAACTGCAACCGACCAACTGACGTTTAAGGCCCCTGCCTGTCCACAGAAACGTCAGATAATCAGTTAATAATTTGGGAGCAGACATGAAGTTGTGGGTGCTTTATTTGCTTTGACCCTGAATCTGTGCTGCTGTCTACTTTATTGTTTTCTCCCTAAAGGTGCAATCACAGATTATTTTGGCCACTTGGAGGCAGCAGAAACAAGCTGTAAAAACATGAACACGTTATCACGTTTTAAGTTTATAAAGGTGAACTTGTTAGCGTACGGTTGCTTATTTACACATCCAGCAGACACAGAGCAACATTAGCATTCATTTGGAGTCATAGGTCTGTCCACCTGATAAATGTAAGTCCAATATTCACTCTCTTCCAGCTCTGTTTTTGTGTCTCTACCAACTCCTGAGGGAAATATGTGTCTCTTTAGCTGCTAAATGCTCCACTCTGTTCACCAGCTAGTCTCTAACTGGGTCTGTCTGCTGTCTGGCGCTGAACAGGTTGTGTAGTGGATTGTTAGAGCTTTGCCACCTTCTGCAGGTGAAAACGGCGAGCGGTGAGATGTGAAAGAGAAACAAAACTACAAAATGCGGGCCGGAAAGCTGAACAATGAGCTGAAGGACGCTTTCAAAGCTCTGTAGAGTCGCAGTAACTGCAGTCGGGTGATAATTCTCGGCATATTCGTCACTGCGAGCGACCCCTTTCCCTTCACACGCAGTCCTGTGATCTGAAATATTGATTCTAGCCGCCTGTACTTACCTAGAAAGTACCAGGCGAGAAATCTCAGAGAAATCATCCTCTTGCGGGGTAAATGGAACAGGTAGACCGTGTCGACGACTTGGTCCTTTAGAACCTGAAAAACAGCGAAGAAACACCTGTGTTCCCCTTACAGTGGTTATAAGCACTGCTGCCATGAACTACACAGTCAACTGTAAACTTAAATTATTTACAAAACAAATCTGACTTGAGTTGTGAAACAACATACCAGTAGATTAATAACCCGAAAGTCCTTCTGTAATCCGTGACCAACAAAGCGGACTCCCGTGTCGATGAGGAAGCGCAGCTTTAAGTACGTGGACTTCAGTGTGGTCAAATGCTTTGAAGAAATCTTTGCATCCAGGTCTCCTGGTTTGATGCCAGAATATTGTGTCAAATAGTCCACCACCTGGGAGAACAGACATTCAGAAGGGTCAGGTGTCTACACATACTACACGTACAACTTGTACTGTACCTCTTCTTCAGGGTTAATGTTTTGTAACTAATGAATGAAGACTTTTCTATCAAGTGGGCAGAAAGTACTCTCTAGACCAAGGCCGCCCAATTTAGGGCCCGCAGGCCAAGTTTGGCCCGTGCTCCCTTTGGTTTGGCCTGCATGGCATTTGACATGCTCATGCTTAATCTCCTCTTATTTTGAAAGTGCTGTAAAATCCTAACCGTAACGATTACGAAACGTACATTTTGTGCAGCTAAAAAGTACTTAACCCTTGTGTTGTCCTCGGGTCAAATTTGACCCGTTTTTCAAAGTGATTTATATCAGAAATATGGATTTCTTTCAACCAAATTGCCCAAAAATAACAAGGATTTTCCATACAACGTTCTTCAGGTAAAATGAATGATTACTTTCATTGGATTTTTGGGTGTTTTATTCAATTTTATAGCATTTGAAAAAATGTTTTAAATGGTTTCAAAACAGTATCTGAACTAAACTTTGACATATACCCATCTGTGATCCACTCAACATCCTCTGATCTTAACTATTAATTAAAATAATTCATAATTTCTGCTTTTTTTAACTAAAATGTCCCTATTAAATAAGAACGTTTTATCTACATCAATTACGGTATTCTTTAACATCTATCTTAACGTCCTATTTTTGGCCCGTGGCCTTCCATCCAGATAGAATTTGGCCCTTGATATGAAAGAATTTGGGCATCTCTGCTCTAGACAAACAAGGGACAAGGGATCAACCATCGTGACCCGAGCACAAGAAAAGATCAGGAAATCTTTCTGTAATGCTAATTTTATTTTTTTAAATCAACACGGACAAAAGGACACTGTTTAATGACAATGAAGGCAACATGATAGAGGTAGTGACGGGGAAAAAGGTGTCAGTCAGGGGTATCCTGTTTGCACAACATTCAACACTTCCCTGTATTTTTGGCTGTTTACCTGCTCCTGAGTGGAGATGTAGTCATCAATGAAGGGCACCCCCTCGTTGGGCCCCTGGCCCCTCACACAGGTGATCCTGGCCACAGACATCTGGCTGGGCTTGATGGTCGACTTGGTGCCATCACTGCGAAGCTCTGCCTCTTCCTGCAAACACACACAGTCATAGGTCAGCTTTATTGGGTCCTATTCCATGAAGATTAAGACTTAATAACAAAAACAGTATTATTATGAGCATAAACACACTGTTAAATGTAGAAATAATGTTTGATCATAGACAGGAAAAACATTTTACTCTAAACAGAGCTTAACAATAAAGCATTATTCACGTTAGGCTATTTTTCATAATATATCAGGCCAATATTTCTCTTTTTTTGGAATATCAGTTTGTCCATGTTTCCTTGCCAGAAAGAGAAAAGTTATTAAGTTATTTTTTTTTGTTCTGTTTTTTTTTTGTTCTCAACTCCTGTCACAAACAACAAAATCGAAAAGAATAATTTGGTAAACAGACCTCAGTAATAAAAGGTGGGGTCTGCGATTCTGCAGAAAGACTGTTGATATTTGAACTTAACACCCAAACAAACACACCGCCTCCCGTCAGTGCTCCTTCAGAACGTTAGCATGTGCCAGATTGACTGTCCCTCTCGTTCCCACTGCCTCTCTCGTTACACATCCACGGCCTTTCCCCTGTCCTGTGCACCAGCACGAACGCAATAATGTTGTGAGGCTTGGTCCGAGAGGCTTGGTCCCGAGCCAGGGCTGTGGGTGAACTAGGCATGGGCCGGTATGAGGTTCTGATAGTATGATAACCTTCAGCAAAAATATCACAGTTTCACGGTATTGCAATTACAACTTTATGATTGTTTTATTTATTATTTTATTTTGAAATGCCTTGGTAAAAAAAATAAAAACACTGCACACTGGCAGGGAGAGGGATTTCTAAACTGCACCTTCTGTCCTTAACGACATAAAAAACAGCTCATACCGCAAGAACGCTATGACAGGAAATTTTAGTGGTTTTGAAACTGTGACTTTTTCAACTGCGATATACTTTGAAACCGGTAACCGGCCCATGCCTAGTATGAACACCTTTTTTTTTTTTAAGCACACAAACAGAACGGAAAGCTAGCACACCGTGAGGAGATATTCGCTAAATTTGACAAAGCGTGTAATGGATTAGAATCGCAGACTCCACCTTTAACTACCAATGTCAAACGAAAATGGAGTAGTATATGGGTTACCGGGTTTCTAATCGACTTTTCACAACTATGCACGTGCATGACAAAGACTTTGAAAAGTACTCATTATCAGACTCGCGATGGACAGTTTAAAAACAATAAAAAGATGAAAATCTATGCAGCAGAACCAGATTTTTTTTATTTTATTTTTTATTTTTTTATTCCATGCATTCCTCTCCCTTTTCAGAACCTAACGCCTACATTAGCCACATTCCAGCTGCGTCAGAGATTTGGGTGCGTTATGCTAGTAGCAGCTACTGTAGCTTTGAGACACTAGCCTGCAGCAGAGATGAGAAGCGAGCTACAGAGGTCTCACTTCTTTCTAACTCCACAACCCAAGATTTATTTTACTTTTCAAACTTTTAGTATTCAGCGCAAATTTATCAGACTATGCACAGCTCTCTCTGGAGCCACGAAAGGCTTATTTTTCACATATGCAGTCATACTCCCTAACACCTGTAAACAGACTTTGATGCAAGTTCTCCTTTAAGACAGGGAGTGAGGGATTGACAGGAGAGATCATTACAGAGACCGTTGAAATATTTCAATCCAACTTCCAACTACAACTGAAAGGACACAAAGTCGCCTCTAGAAGTCTGAATATGTTGGTTTCTGCTGAATGTCAGGATGCAGCGCCTTTCAATACAGTTAAAGTAAGCAAGCCATGCTTCCAAAATATGAGCAGGAGTAGGGGAGGAATCGGATTACTGACGGCTGATTGTATACTCGCCTTTACAGTAAGTTACTCAACTTGTAAACATGTTTTCTGATGACCTGAGTCCTCAGCGTAACCTGGTTTGAGTGCATGTAAACATCCTGTGTGACAGAGTGTGGTAAACACACAGTGGCATTATAATCCAGACTCACTTGGTTGAGCGTGACAAACTCCGCGTCCAGCCCCACCAAGTCATTGGCCTGCGGCATCTCGCTGACCATGAGGGGGATGAAAGTAGCGTGACTCTTCCGCTGCTTCCGAGCCAACGAGGCCTCCGTCAGCAGCACGCTGGCGTCTATGGGATTTTTAACTGAGGCAAACAGCATAGCATGAGCAGGTAAATGAATGAATGCCAACCTACAAGTAAAATCTCCACATGTAATGTCCTAAAACTCACTGCGGAGGTCGTATTTGGTGTGGTAGTTCCTCTTGGCGTAATACAGAATGCCTGGCACTTTCCAGCTCACATCAAATTGAGCAGCTTCGGTCTTTGACAAAAAAAAAAAAAAAAAAATCACAATACTTTTACAGGACTCCAAACGTGACATTTCATTAGCATAAATTAAATCAAATATTTACCTTGTCAATTGGCTCAATTAAGAAATCATTGAAGAGGTACCACTGCTGATGTGTGACTCCCTGAAACAAACAAACATTTTAAAAGTCCGTTTTCAAACACAGATTTGATGTGACCCAGTATAAGAAGCAAGACTCTCTCGGACTGTATTTTCTAATGTAAGCTCACCTCCTTTCTTTGATGGTAGGTCTCTCCCACCTTGATGTGTGCAACCAAGTTCCCACCTGTGCGAGCGTCCAGGATATGAGGCACCGTGACCACCAAGTCGTAAACAGAGGCGCCCTCCTCCTCTTCAGCAGCACTTAACTGATCGGAGACCATGATAACGAGTCGTTAGTTGCATGCACTGTAAATCTTAACTCACAAAAAATAAAGACTCAAAATCAGTGTTTTAATCAAACGCTTCCTTGCTCACCTCCTCTCCTTCGGGCCAGCTGCTGATCTCCAGTCCCTGGCTTTTGCTGATGGACATCTTGAGAGTCAGAGGGATCCAGACGTGTCGCAGATCCTCCGCCCGCGTGTCGAAGGTGATGCCCTCCATGCTGCACATGTCCTCCCCGCTACAAGGACGTACAGTTTTTGTGCGATACGTTAATTGTAGCTGAAACAATTTGTCAATTAGTTGCTGGACAGAAAATTGATTAGAAACTAAATTGATTATCTATAAATTGTTTAAATAAATTTTTGCCAGACGTGATAGAGGCAGCTTCTCTTCTTCAGGATGTGATGGTCTCCTCTCTTTTATATCATTTTTGGCTCTTGTTTGGAACCAAACAAGATATTCAAAGGGAAATTACAATGGGGCTTTTCTTTACCATTTCCGGATGTTTTATTGACTGAATCAATCAAAAACCTTAATCCACAATAGAAATAACCAATGATGCAACTCTATTTATTTGATATTATAAGGGATCTTACTCCAAGCACCACTCGGTGGGCATGGGTGGGGGCTCTTTGGGTTTTGCAGGTTCCTGCGCCTCTTTCTGCATGGCCTTATTGAAGGCGTACTGTGAAGAAAAAAGAAAAACAATCGCATAATTCATTTAACGGCAGGCAAGTCATGAATTAATCTGAAAAGTGCATTGGAAACTTGCAAGGATGGAAATGAAACCAAAATGACATGTATTCAGTTACCTCCGCCTGAACCTTCCAGAATTCAGCCTCTTTAGCACTGTTCACCTCGCAGTTGATGACCAGCACATCTGGAAGACATCGGATGTTGCGTGTCTGCACCTACAGTAGCAGCAGAAACACTGTCATGATGCAGAATAGGGTGGAAATCAGACAGTCAGATGTACTGTCTGGTAATATGAGCTGCTGATGGGTCTGAGTGGGAGCTGTAACTCACTGTGGGTTGATACTTCTCACAGTTTTCACACCACGCCTGAGTACTCTGCTCCAGACAGATGCTTTTCTTCAAGATCTCAGCAAAGTCGTATTCCTTTACTGTTTTTTCTGAAGAGTCAAAGAGTGAATGAATATGTTGTCTTTTATAAGCCCCAGGTTCCCTAGACACCAGTGTCTCAGGGCAAGACAGCTACACAAGACTATCCTTGCCCAGCAGTGTGAGAGAGTACATTAAACGCACCTTGAGAGTTCTGTTCAGGGTAATGCATGGTGAAGAGCAGCGTGAGGGAAGAGCGGACCGTCTCCTTGCCACAGCGACACAGGCTGCTGTTCTCAACTTCACATCCAAACAGTTTTCCGATGGCGGACTCCCCAGAGGAACCCAGAGAACTGTATAAATGGATCAGCGACACAACACAAACAAATTGCATCTGCCCTTAACTTGTTTTTGCAAAAGCTTTGTGCCTAATAGGGCTGGGTATCTTTCAAAAATATTCAAATACCGGTACCAATACCGTGACCTCGATGCCAGTTCCTAAACAATAATTTTTTTTTTTACAATATAAATTTTATAAAACAAAAAGAATTTACAACATTGCACGTTCCGGCACAAATCTTTTAATTTATTTTTCAGCTCCTACTACGTGAGCCCCGTCTCTGTGTGCAACGTAAAGTTTTTCCTGCATGTCTCTACAACGTGTAATGCTAAACAGCCAATCACAGACAATATTATTATTAGATCTTGGTAGAGGAACGCTCCTTAGGTATTGAAATTGGGTATTGAATGATGGGGCATTTTTAGACACTCGATACTTCAGAGGCAATTCGGTCGGTGCCTAAAATGTATTGAATTCGGTACCCAGCCCTAGTGCCCGGAATACTTTCAGACTCCGTCCTGGACGTGTCAGAAGCTTTTTATTCGACTGCTCTGACCTGCTGCTGGCTCCCCTGTAGGCCTGTGGGCCCTCCTGTTCCTGTGTCTCCTGGTGGAGCTGGGTGAGGATGAAGCGGTTCCAGCTCTGGATTAAGCGGCCGAGTCTGGCCTTCCCCGTTTGCTCGTCTGAGTCCGCGAGGATCAGACCCAGCGCTGAGGCTTCTGGGATGGTACGAAATGCTCGGAGGAAGTTACTGGCCTTGAGAGGAGGAGATAGAAAAGGTTGGATTGGGAAATCTACATGGGAGACAATGTGCAGTTGCAACACAATGTGGATAAGGGATCAAACTTCTGTTATTCAGAGAAACAATAACAAATATGTACCTGACACGGATCTCCTCGTGACAAATCCAACATGTGGAAGAGGAAGCCGAGCTCACAGGCCAAGCAAAACTCCTTCTGGCACAAATGATTCTGCACTAGACACCGGATTGGCTCCAGGAAATATAATACCTAACGTGCCAACACAGAAACGGGAGAAAAACAACTCTGCATTGGTCAAAAAAAAAAACAACAATCTTTATTTAATAACACTAAAACCCTTCCTTGTTTCTTACCTGGATCATGCAGTTGCAGTAGGCGTTGGGGATGTGAGGCTCCAGGCCAGCAAACAAGGTTCTGTTGTAATGTTTGAAGTCAAAGTCCTCCAGTCCAAGTTTGGAGTATTTAATTGTGACCTGATGCCGCAAAAAGATCAAACTATATTTTTCATTTTTATACAAAGCAACATTAAAAAAATATATATATATAAATATATATATATATATATATATATATATATATATATATATATATTTTTTTTTTTTTTTTTTTTTTTTTTTAAGATAAAATAATCTGCTAAAAACCATAATGAAATGCATCGAACCTTTCTGTACTTTTTGGGCACCATGTAGAGGTGTGGCTCTTCATCACGCCCAATTGGTGATTCAGGGACCTGGTTGTAATTATCATAATCGAGCTCCACATCTTTAACTTTGTAAGGAACCTGAAACCAACACAGAAAATAGATATTCGATTGAAATTAGGGCTGCGCAATTAATCAAAATGTAATTGTGATTATGATTTCGGCTCCCAATGATCACAAAAACAGAATAATCGAGAAAAACTATTATTTAGCTCATTACATTTTGCAAGTTAACTCTTATTTTCTTGTGTTCTGAATGAAAAAAAACAGTTTTTTTAAGTTCAATAATTGCAACATCTTTCCAGAAGTCAACGAGTAATCGTGTTAAGTTACCGTGATTTCAATATTGACCGAAATAATTGTGATTATATTTTCTTTCCATAATCGAGCAGCCCTAATCGAAATCTATGTACAAACGTGACACTGCTAATTAGTTTGTTTTCCAAATCTGAATATAGTGTAAATGACACAACACTAAGGCTGTTAACAAAATATGTGTTTTGTTTATGTGTTTAACCATTTCATGTTTTTTGACGGCTTCCACAACAACAAATGGCTGCTGTAAAGTAAAGATCTACATTGTATGTTTTCGACATGCCTGGTTCCGCGGGCGGGTACGAGGATTTGCTGCGTAACCAATGAAGCCAACCGTTTTCATTGTGCGCAGGATTTCTGGGTCCACGGGGGGAGCTCGTCTGTTGGAAAGAATAGTGTTTTTAGAGGAAAACCTTTAATAAATGGGAGCAGTTAAAAAATAAACAAACAGGGAACGCTCGCCACTGGCCAAATGCTGTAAGTGATACCCTCAGATGCCAGTTTATTAGGTACACCTAGCTTTAACGTACGCAGTCTAAACAACAGCTACATGTACATCAATAAGGGTAGACTCATATTAGAAAAACCTTGAAGGTAAGATTTATTACAGGATTGTGGTACCTAACAAACTGGCAACTGAGTGGGGCTACCTTTGAAGGCTCTCAAAAATGAATAAGCACCATCTGATTGTGTTATTACATATTAACTAATCTCCCTGGCATGGGGAAAGTGTTTGTTCTTCGGTGTTTCCCCTGAGCAATGAGAACCCTTTTTTAGACTGAAAATGTGTCACGTTTTATTCAAAATTGGGCCACATTTGCTAAATCCCTTTTATGAAATCTGGACAGCAAAACTAACAATTTTTAATACAGATTTTATACCAATTAATCGGTTATATACAAATGTGATGTGGCCCTCAACTTGTTTCAAATGGTTCCATTTGTGACTCACAACATAACTTCAAAAGAACTATTTACTCATAGCTGCAGAAAAGAGAAATGAATAAGTTCCACACTGACTAAATATGTTCATGGTGCAGGGAGATCATACATCCCAGTGTGATGATGGTTTGATGTTGGCATGTAAAAGTTCACTACAAGTTAAAAGAAAAAGCTGGCAATGTTCTTTAGTACTGCTGTTGTCGGCAAATCCCACGAAGAGACTAAAACCAACAATGCGTTTGTCTGTCTCTCAATACTTTCCAACTTCCCTATCTTGTCTATTGCACCTAGTCCCAAACCCATTGGTTCCCACAGAACATGTCACTAATATATAGTTTCACGTTTAATAAAGGCTGAATAATTTCCTAAAACAGTTGGTATTACAAAACGTATTTTGCTGGGAACAATTTGTGGCTGCAGATTTGGTGCACTGGTGATCATTTCCAGCAGCAGGATGGTGTATTTGCGGTTGACTTGAGATTAACTGTAGTGCCCATGAATTATATAAAAATGGGACATTTCAACTAGTGCACAGTGTGGCTTACTGGTGTGTTTTTAAAAGTGTGTGGACAATTATGGAGCTCTAAGATGCAGAGGAATAACTTACATAATCTGTGGATACACCGAGAATACATATTAGTGTTGTTGCTTTCATTTAGCGTTAATAATTACCAGTCATACAAAACAAATACAGTAGTATACTCCTACCTGGGACTGGGTGTAGCCACTGCAGTGGACCATTCTGACAGCAGCTGCTCTGTGCTGGTCAGTGGCATGGGGATAAGCGAGAGGGGCAGCAGGTCGTGGTTCCAGTCCAACTGAGGCAGTGTGTCCACAAGGCAAGGCAGAGCAAACTCTGTCTCCCGGGAGTAGTCGTTAAATGAAACCTCTGGAGCGTCCGACCACATGTGCACGCATCCCCCAGAGTCCCCGAAGGCCAAGGCTTGTTTGCTGGACGACACATCAAAACTCATGAGCACCTGGCCCACAGTGTTGACGTGAAAAATGTCTTCCATATTGGCGAGTCCAGTGGGCTCACAGAACTGGCACTGACCTGGACGAATAAACAGGAGGTGGAATAATACTTCCAAGCTACATTCAAAATTCAAGATTCCTTTTAAGGTCATTCAGCAAAACACAGAAATGTAAAGCATGAACAAAATTACAAGTATCGCTCCTTTTAAAAATGCAGATAAAAACAGCGTAATCAATACCGCTCTATGAATATATATAAAAAAACAGAATAAATAATTTCCAGAAGAATATTTGTCCTTACGACTATGTGATGTATTGCACTTGTAAATGAATAAATAGTATTGCAATTTGCATAGTAAAGCACAGTTTAGTGGTGTTATGCGACAGTATTCGGGAAACATTTTCACTCAATTAGCTGAGTTACTAAGGTGGTAACGGTAACTACATACTGGTACATGTAGCCTGGTTAATCATTTGCAAGTACCACTATTCAGGAAACACTTCCACTGTAGTTACTTAGGTATTAGAGTGTGATGCTAAAATACTAAAATTATGATGTTATTATAATGTTAAGCATGTGTCACATTTATTGACCAAACTCTCCAAGAGAAATAAGTCTACAAAGACACCGACTACAGAACTGGCATGAAGGTAACCCCACTCTGCCTGGCTGATACCTGTCTGGGAGATGATCGCCAGGCGTGACGTGTAGGTCGGAATGAAGCGCAAGAAGAGGGGGTCCACATGCACCTGAAGGGGCGTTACAGCTCGCATCATACGGAGGTCATACACCATGAGGAATCGGTCGCACGCCAACCCATTCATCCCTCGGCTGGAGAACCCGCACGCAGCCAGAAGGTTTCCATGAACGTCGAAGTCTGAGAGGCTGCCAGAGAACGCATCAAACTCATGCTCCGTCTTGAAGCTACGCAAGTCCCGAAGGGTTATCTGTTTTTAAACACAGGGTGAATACGAGTGCTCTGTAAACCAGAAAAATATCTTTCACAAACTGATTTGATCAAGTCGTCCTTACCTTGCCAGAGGTGTGTCCACAGAAAAAGAAACGACCGGTTTGACGCATTATTGCCACTCCAGGTACCTCAACAGTGAACTGTCAAGTGCGCATGACAAAACAGTAAACAGTCAATCACTTGCTTTTAAGTATGTTATTCTTATATTAAATGGCAAATTATATCATGTTTCCTTGTGATGCATGCATAGATAGTTGTGGATCTTGATAAACTTTAACCCAATCTCTCACCTTTTGAGTTTCTTGAACCGTATTCAAGTCAAATTCAACCGCATAGTTTTGTAATCCACCTATGAGCAAGGTGTTGTTATCGGTCATGAGAAGACTGTGCATATCAGCTCCTTCCTCCATCCTGGAATGCACGTATACATTATCAATAATCATAAACTTGAATCAATGAATTATGTGAGAGAATACATAAGTTTAAGGCTGCAGTTTGTCTAAAATCAATCTCAATCAAAGAACAAGGACATTTGTTCCAGTCAATACTTTGTGACACTTACGGGTAATCAAACATAACAAGGCCCCCACGAGTGTGGCATTTAAGGTTACACTTGGAAAGGAACAGGACGCCTGTTTCCAAACTCTGAATGTGTCTGATGTCATCTGCTGCATGTGCTTGGAAAGATGAGTGGCGGCCCATTGTAGGTCCGAAGAACGAGGTCACATGACCCTAAAGAGAATAATTGAAGGAATAAGTATTTATACATCTTAATTAGCAGCCGGGATGTTTTAGAAAGTCTATATTCCATTATAATCAATTCATAATCTTACTCTGTGGTTTCCCATCCAGAGCATTTCCTCCTGGAGATCAAAATGTGTTGCTGTGACTGGGATGCCAACTTCAGAAACTGCACTGTGTAGCTCTGAGAACATCCCCTCCATGAGGTGCACAGGCTCGGGGCCTGTCACGGCAAGCCCATCTGGGTCAAGCTCCACACCCTGCAGTAAACTGGGGTTAAGGTGGGGGTCCATGGAGGGCTCCATCCCCGTGTCCAGAGTCCCGTGAAGGCTGGGTGGGTACTCACCCATCCCAGTGTCAAGACCGTCAAAGTTCATCATGGGTACAGCTAAATCAACCTGCAGAGGAAAGACACCTTCTGTAAACAATAATACCACCCCTCACTAATAAACTTTTTTTACTTGATTGTTTTTAATAAACCAAACTCTTGTATCGACCCATAAGGTTATCTTTAGGCTAACTTTAATGTTAGCTTTGGCTTGGCTAACAGTAGCCCCAGAAGCTAACGATATAGTGAACTGCTAGAAAAAGCCTTCAAAGCCAAGGTTGCATTCATTACTGGAATGTGTAAAAAAAAAAAAAAGCTAAGTTAATGTTTCATTACTTAGCTAGCTAACAGTTGTGGCTCATTATTGGTCAGCTAGTTGCCGTTAACGGTTAGCTTATTTAGCAAACGTTAGCGTAAGCCAGACACACAGCACATTTTGTCAGTTGCTATCCAAAATATACCCACATTACTGGAGAGTGTGTGTTTCAAAAATAATGAACGATTTGAAATATCAATATAAAGTTTACACCGACCTCCTATCGTGATACGATTTACCGTAGAGGAACCCATGCTCACTGCCTTCACAACAATAACATACACACACAAAAAAATTAAAAATTAAACACTTCCGGAGCAAACAGGGGTGCGTTCAAGACCCGCAGTGTCCCCGCAATAATATTACTCCTCAGCATTTATCTGACAGCTATTAGTAACTGGTTACTTTTTAGTTCAAGATTTATACATAAAACATATGATCAGTTTATAGAATATAAATTGTGATAGATTTACTACCAAACAGTAGGCTATATCAGGTTGTTAAAATCAACTCAACTCTACATAAATATATCAGTAATATTTCAATAGGCTATCTGTGTATGATGGATAGAACTCTGAACGGGGACATTTTACATGAGTACTTTTGAGATTCTAAGTAGCCTACATTTTGTTGTCACTACTTCTGTAGGCATAAGTAAGATTTTGAACAGAGTATTTTTACTTTTAATGCAGTACTTTGATACTGTGTTATTGCTACTTTCACTCAGGTAAAATATCTGAGTACTTCTTACACCACTGGCTATTAGTTTGAGATAATTTAATGCTATGAGCTATGAATCCATAGAATCGACGAGTCGATCAACAGAAAATTAACCGGTAACTACTTTAATAATTGATTCAATCATTGAAGTCATTTTTCATACAAAAATGCCAAACACTCTCTTGTTTCAACTTTCTAAAAATGAGAGGATTTGTTTTGTTTTTCTGTTTTATATCATATTATACTAAATATCTTTTGGGGTTTATACTGTTGATCGGACAAAACAAGACATTTGAAATTGATTGATTTATTAAAAAATTATTGGCAGAATAATCGATAAGTTTAACTACCATTAGTTGCAGCCCTACGAATTTTTTTTGAGAGTTTGCACCATAGAAGCACTAAATAAACTGAAATGATGAAGGCTTTACGTAGGGTCCCTGTGTCAAATTCTTGTTTTAAAAGAGTGGGACTGGGATGAAAGGGAGGTTAAAATGGGCCCACGACATAAGTTTGCCCTAGGACCCCCTACTTCATGATTCCAGCCCTGGTCTAAACAGTACAAAATATTACCTTTAGTATAAACATCGTCCATGTACTAAAAGTCAACAAATTGAGCAGCAAATGTATTGTTTTCTGTACATTTAAATTGGTATAGGCTATACTCTTTCCACATTTACCAATGTTTGAAATGAATCAATGACAAAAAAGAGTCTGCTTTGTTTGGTGCGCTAAGTGAGTCAGTTGCATTATATCTATGTTACCCATGGATGTATTAAGAGAATGATATTACTAGTAAAACCATAAATGGGAAATATTAGGGAAGCACAAAAATATTGCATGCCTTCCCTTATCATTTCCTTTCCTTAAAAAAAAAAATTCAGTTGAAAGGCAAAGGTTTTTCTCTGGTAGAGCAGAGGGGCAGATCACAGACACAGATGGAAAGTTTGTCCAATCGGTCAGGAGAATTCATTCATTCTCACACTGTAATGTAAAGGTTAATCTCACTTCCTCGACATAGCCATAGATGTGAAACTTGATTAGGACATATTTAGGTTAATTGGTATGTCACACTTACCAGTATTGTCTATCACACACACAAAGTTGTATTATATTATAAGTGTAAATCATTTCAGATAATAATATTGAGTATTTGGCATTAAAGTAACCCCACATTGATGACTGGAGATCTGGAAATACATTAAATATGAAAAATAGAGGGATATTTAATTTAATATTAGAATTGAAAAAAACAACCTTGTTCATACTTGCTCAGGGTAAGTTTACCTTGCCTTTTTCAGTGGTGGAAAGTAACTAAGTACATCTACTCAAGTACTGTACTTAAGTACAGTTTTGACATACCTGTACTTGTCTTGAGTATATCCATTTTATGCTACTTAATAAGCTACTTCTATTCTACTACTACAACACTTAGGCCTATAGTTACTTTTTACATATAAAAACATGATACACTTACATGCAGTACTACTAATCTACCCAGTAGTATAAGAAGTATCTCAAATTATTAAAATGCTCTTATTCGTTAGTGATGAAAACTGAATAATATCCTATAACACTGTGAAGCAACGCTGCATACTGAGTAACTTTTACTACGCATTTTTTGGATAATACAGGACTTTTACGTGTAAAGTAATTTTTGCAGTATTCCCATCTCTTATTTCTTATTTTACTAAGTAAATCTGAGTCTACTGCTTCCGCCACTGGTTTTTTTTCTTCCCTTTTTGTGTCAATGACAATTACATAATATGATGTAATTATTCTGACCTCATATTGCTCAGTTTTCCTTATTGTGCGTTACGTCATTATTGCTTTGCCCTCAACATTAACTCACCTGAGGGATGGGGGAAAGCCCTGTGAAGTCACAGTGTACCACTTAAAAGTAGCGGAGGCTCAACAGAACACTCACATCACTCACAGCAGGAGACACCGACCGGACACAGCTCACTAAGAAAAAAGAGAGAAGGAAAAAAACGCACAGACAATGGATTCTTGTTTCGCGACTCTTGCTGCGCTCCTCTCGCTTCTCGCGGCTGCGTCCTGCGCTCCAGCCGTGCACTCTCTGCAAGATGCATGTGCGGATGTGCGGAGCAGCTCTCTGGAACTCAATCACATTGCCCAAACTATATCAATAGAGGTAAGTGCTTTTATTGTATTATTATTATTATTATTGCAAAATACACTCAAAATACTGGAAATGACATTTCCATACAGCCTCCGGAATATGTTTTGTTCACTCAAATTATGTTATGTATGCTTTTTTTTTTAACAAATATATTTTCATGTTGAAGCATGTCTTTTATCTAACTAAGAGTCTGTTATCAGCAATATTAGCGATTAGCAATTAGCTATTTTATTGTCAATTTTTAAATGAAGAAGTGCTGACTGGGCAGATTTTTCTCATTTGAAACTATCATTAGTGTTAAATTGGCTCCACTTATTTAGGTATATTGACTTTAAATTAGCAGAATATACCAGCATTCATTGCTTGATATCTTTAATGTTTTTTTTTTATATAATGCAACATTGTTACTGAGCTGAGTTTCTCAAATCTATCTGTAAAGGCAAGAAATGGATCCAAGCATGAGACAAATTTCGACACTGCTCTTGTTTGGATGGAGGCCAAAGACATGTGTGACCCCGAGAGCCTCAAACAGAAGTCTACGGTAAGCAACAAAACCAACAATACATGGAACAAATATCACATGAATGTCAGTATATGCAATCATATCAGTGACAGCAAGCAACAAAAAAAACCCAATGAATTACTGATTGTGATGTGACGTCTTTCTCTTCTTCCTCAGACATGTCTTGGGAAGATACTCGATGTCCTGATGAGATACAACTCTGCAGTGGAGAGGGTTGCTGGATTTCAAAGCTGCTCAGAGTTTGTCAGCGAAATGAAGCCGGTGATGCACAAACTGCACAAAGACATGAGAAAGTGTGTGATGTCAAAGGCAGGGATGGATGACCAGAAGGTAAGCTCGGTCACCTGAAATTGAATGTTAAAAATAAAAGACAGGTTTATCAGAAGTCTGTGCGGCATTTATCAGATCAAAATTGGTAATAAAGTTGCTTTTTTCTGGTTATATAGGAGTCCCACATCAGTAAAGAAGATACTCAGCCCATTGCTCAGTGGCAGGAGGCTCTGCTGTGCCACTACACCATGGACAGGCTCTTCTCCTTCTCCATCCTCACTGCTCGAGTCTTTGCTGTTGGTGATCCGGCTCATCACGCAGGCTCCACTCATAAGTGCATGTAGAGCGTTAAATGTTTGCTGACATGCAGCTATGAATTGTACAAGCATCCCTTCTGTGATCACATTGATCAAAGTTTCCAGTACAGCCTTCAGTCGCTGATAATAGTGTTTCCACGCTTGTTTCTGCCATGTATACATGGCATGTATTTCCAATGGAATTATTATCTAACATATTTATTCTAATCATATTTATTGCATTTATTTATTGATATTTGTTGAAACCAGTTATGTCCTTTTTATGCAGAATAAAGACAATATTCACAACCAACAATATGACTTTCTTCATCGTGTGTGTTATGGTTCATAAATGATGTCATTATGCTGATTATTCCTTGCATTTAAAGCATTGTGATAAGCAATTCCTCACTCAGGTGAGTTAGGAAGTTACCGGCACTTTTCTGTGAATTAATTTACAAAACAACATGCTGAGACAAGGAGGAAGCTGTGCTTTCCTTAAACACTCCTGCAGCTCTTTTGAGATCTACAACTTCCTGCATACTTCCTCCCAGTCAGTGTCTCTATTATAATGCTCACTTCTTTTCACTCACACACTCTGATGATGCAATGTTAGTGTGTTGGTAGTACATTTCAATACAAAAAAGGAAGGTGTGACGTCAGGGAAGAGGAAGTAGCAGTGAGCTAAAGGTACCGGATTGCTCAACACGGAAGTTTGTTCTCCAAGTGACTTAATATCCAGAATTTATTCAACCTCTCATCCTGTCTTTGAGGGTAGAAACTCCCAACTTTGCTGTTTACATGGTGGAGTGTCTGCATATCTGCCATGGCCCAAATTATTTATTTAGCACCTGTCTAAAAAGAGACTTTCCAAAGTGCTTCCAGAGAAAGGTGAGATCATCATGATATGGTCAAATAAGGTGCGCAAACAAAAGGAAATAAATGCATGCATAAAATAACACAACCACAATAATAAAGTAAGCATATAACAAGATGCACTAGCAGTTCTGTGAAGCTGCAGTGCTCATTATAAAGAAAAGCAAACTGTTGAGGTCCTCCATTTGTTTTTGATAAAGTAAATGTAGTGTAGTAATGGACCAGAGGGTATTGTCAGAATTAAGATCTTTAGGTAACCTATGAAAAAGGTTTATTATGCTGTGAGCATGAAAAGTGCTGTGCAGGGCAGTGTAACTGTACATAGCTTTTGTTTATGTGAGGACGATGCATGCAGGAAGGTCAAGTGTTACAGTAAGTCACGTGAGATATTGTGTCATACAGTGTAAAGAAAAAAACACGTTAACATTTTGGAATTTGGAAATAGCATGTGAACCCTTTCACAAATGGCCTCTGTAAAAGCTACAAGTCAGGTTATTCCCTTCAATGAACAGTTCATTGAAGGGAAAAACCTGACTTGTAGCAGTTCAACTGCAATATTGTGCTTACAGTATTAGTTACTGACACTCATCTCTTCAAGCTGAAAGAACTCATGATAAACAATTCCTCTCTCAGAAGAGTTAATAAGTTACCTGTACATCCAGACTAGGGCTGGGCAATATATCAATAATATATAGATATTGTCATATTAGACTAGATATCGTCTTAGATTTTGGATATCGTAATATGGCATAATTGTTGTCTTTTCCTAGTTTTAACAGCTGCATTACAGTAAAGACTGCTCTAGCTGCAACCTTGTTATTATATCCACATTACTGATGATTATTTATCTAAACTCTCATTGTGAAAATATTTTGTCAAAGCACCAATTGTCAACCCTACAATATCTTCAAAATATCCTATTCGAGGTACTAGGTCACGAATATTGTGATATATTAACGTATACGTAAACGTAAACGTACGAAAATCATTTTTACATGTTCAAGTTTCAGGGTAGCTGTCAGTTATCTGATGCTTAATAGAAGTTGGGAGATGTAACACAAAAATGCCCCTAAATATAGTGAAAAATTAACAACAAAATGGCTTAGACATAAGAAAAGTAATGTTCAGAATCACTAAGGTCTATCTTGGCCTCAAGTCAATTGAGATTATGTGACATGAATTGAAGAAAGCCATTCGTGAAAGACATTCCTGAAATATCAATATAATTAACAGTTTTGTATGGTGAAATGGTCTAAAATTCTTTGTGGCCAATGTGGAGATGTGATTAACACATGCAAGACAGGTCACTACTGTACAATTTCACTAGTTACTAAAATCAAGGGTTCACTTTCTTTTTCCAACCTGACTTTTTACATGTTTAAGCAAATAGTTATAAAAAAAATACACCAAAACATGCAATTGCTATGTTACTATTTTAGGAAGATGCATATCCATTATTGTGACTTTGAGGAATATCAGACCACATTTTATGACTAAATTATGCAAAAATGCAAGGAAATCTACTTACTATTACTTGACACTTTATTTCTCATAATCACTTCGACTTGAATGTATTATAATATGAAAAGATACTGGTTGTAAGTTGTGTACAGTTTAGACATCGTCAGTGTTTTTTTTACTTGACTCAGCAACCGTAAGTTCCTCAGGACGTCCCGCACATGTATGTGTCATTTGTGATGTCACTTCCTTATTTAATTTCTCTACACAATCCGCTTATGCTACCGGGAAGCAATCCGCTGAGTAACAGCTGGTAACGGACTGTGTGTGTGTGTGTTTTTGTTGTGAGCTCCACAACGATGACGTACTTGAGCAAGATTTTGCACCAGGCTCTATCTTTATATTGACTACAAACTAGGATTTTCATTGGTGCACAAACATGACAATTAATCTAAGGGGTGGGGTGTTAATACATTTTAGTATACAGTAAAAGTTGGGTTACTGGTTTAACAGGCTTGGTTTATCAATTTGATCTTGATTTGTCAGGTACTTATTTCACTGGATAAGCCAACAACAACAAACATTCCCATCTGGTTACTTCCTCAATTAACTTCTCAAGAAAAAGAGAGATGGGGGATGACACGCAGCAAAGTGCACGAGATCGGATTTGAACCAGCGCCACTGCAAAGGACTCAGCCTCCATGGGGTGCACGCTCTTACTGGGTGAGCTAGAGGGCACCCCTCAGACAAGTAATCTAATATATTAAAATAAAAGTGAAATTTGAGCATCACTGGACAAATTAATGTCATATTTCCTTACTAGTCCTTTTGCATGTACAGTTATCCTGATGATATTTATCTATGTGTAAAAAAAACATGGTATCAGTCATTATAGGCTGTGAAGTCACAAGCGGTAATGGAAGTATTCAAATAGAGTTAAGTAAACAAAAAAAGGCAAATTTTGCATTTAAAATTGCACTTATGTAAATGTGCAGAAGTAATATCAGCTAAATGTATTAAAACTATCAAAAGTAAAAGTACTCATTGGGCAGAATGCTCCTAATTGTATATAATTATACACTGTATGTTATATTATTTTTTACTGATTATTACCATATTAATGTGTAAGCGCAACCTTTACATTTTGTAGGCGGCCGATGGGAGGCTCATTTTAACTACTACTGTTTTGCATATAAAATCTGAATCTGCAAAGGAATATCTATGCAGTAGAGGAGAGCCACGGCCTGTATAAGCTATTAAGGGCCCTAAGGGGAAAACATGCTCTTAACCCACTGTTTACTGTCCCTAAGTGCAATGTGTATGTTGTTACCTCTGAGGTCCCATTAGGTCCAGTGTAGTCTGGATCGACGAAAGTTCATTTACCAGATAATCACCGGAACATCCGTTACCACCGGATCTTCCGCCGGATGCCCCTCACCTTACAAAACTCTGTTGGTTTGGGAAACATCAACAAACTTCAACTAGCAAGCGATTTGCTGAAAATGGCAAGTTGGATCGTGCAACAAGGCAGGCCTGCTTGGTTCTTTCAGGGAATGATTTAAAAGATTTACAAACAATATGTTTATGGCATTTACTGGGACTTTTCTGGGACTGATTGGTGGGATTTCAGTACACACGGCGATACACTGGTAAGAACAAATGAGGTTTAACCATGTATCAGCTAATTTAAACAGCTCACGTTACTGTATTGTGTGAACAGTTAAATTCATTTAATATTGTATGCGGCCTTTTCTTTCGTGGGGTACAAATGTTCCACCAAAACAAGTTCCTTCCCAAAACCAATTTGTAGATACATCGCCGCTGCTTCCGGAGCTTAGCGTCGCCCAAGACGATTGTGATTGGTTAAAGAAATGCAAACAACCCAGGCTGTTTTTTTTCTCCTATCCAGGAGTGTATGTGTGGAGGGGCCAGACCTTACACCGCAGCGCTGTGGAGAGAGGTCTGGCAAGCGAGACTAAGTCCAGTGCAACCAGTCCTTCTATGGAAAGATTCTTTATTTGGGTTAGTTTGCGGTAGGTTCATTGGACAAAACTAGATTTTGACACAAGTAACAAAGCTAGCAAAGTGAGCCAATGGTGCAAGATTTGCCTTAATTTATATCATATTTTAGTGGTGCAAAAATAATGTATTAAGTGGCAAAAAATGGAAATACTCAAGTAAAACATGAGTTCCCAGCCATTCTGTTGCAAATGATTCCTACTGACAACGTAAGTCTTTAAAAAGGGATCACGTATATTATATAGTTTAATTTTTAAGAAAAGTGCTCAGTTATTTCCTAAAACACTTGAGCACTGTTTAGCAAATGCTCTAAAGCTGGAGTAAAACAACCAAGACTATTTTCACATGTGGATTTGGTGCTTTTTTTCTGCCCATGTTGAGATAACATGTCACCCAGTGTAGTCTCGCATTGCCAGACCTTCCTCAACAACGCTGTGGAGGAGGGTCTGGCTAGTCCACACAGCATTCCTGGATGGGAGAAAAACGTGCTCTGGTTTATTGGCATTTCTTTAAACCAATCACAATCATCTTGGGCAACGCTAACTCTGCACGGAGTAACGGTGCTCTGCAAAATAGCCTCGGGAAGGAACTTCGTTTTGGTGGAACATGTGTACGTTCAAAGGTTGTTTTAGTCGTGCAACAACAGAAAACTCAGATTGGACAGATAGTCTAGCTAGCTGTCTGGATTTACCCTGCAGAGATCTGAGGAGCAGTTAACCATAGTCCTCAGAAATCCACAGGACATTAAAATTACAACACAAAGAAAGCGGATTGTAACGGACATCCGGCCTAAAAAGTGGAACAATCCTGGAAATGAAACATTGTCAATGTAAGCTAAACCCAGTGCAACATGACAACAATGGAGCTCTGTAGCACAGTGGGAAGCTATATCAGGCTTTGACAATACTTCTTATTAGGATATATGAAAACAAAAACTACGGAATGTCACCAGACGTGTCCATTAGGTACTTTCCACCACTGGTGTCAAACCACTTTTGTACCAACTACTATATGCAATTCAGTTTGCTAACCTCTGGGCTGTTTTTTGTGGTACTTTTAAAAAAATATATTAAATGGTGTCATTTATAAAGGTTTAAAGTTCAATTTCAGCAAATTTGTAAAACATAATTTGTTGTTATTTGTCTTTTTAGGTTTTGTTTATTTAAACTGTACATGAGAAGCAACTAAAACCAGTGGAGGAAGAAGTATTCACGCCATTTACTTAAGTAAAAGTAATAATACAACACTGTGAAAATAATCATCTACAAGTACAAGTCGTGCATTCAAAACCTTACTTAAGTAAAAGTATGTCTCCTAAGTAAAATGCACCTGAAGTATCAAAATTGTGCAGAAAATTGGTCTCTGTCAGTGTTTTGCTATTAAGATTTGTTTTGATTACTGCTGCATTCATGTGTATGTTGCATTTATTCTGTCCATGTTTAAGTGCAAATTTTAACTCCTTTATAGACTGCAGTGGGTAGTTTAATCTATAGCAATGCATCATATTCTATAAACTCATCATATGTTTGTAGCTTTTGCCGTCCTGTGAGAACCGCATAGCTCTAAAAACGTATTTAGCTTAAGAAGTATAGGAGAAATCTCTCATCCCATCAAGGAACACTTCATCCTTCAGTTGATCAGAAAAATACAAAATCACCAAATTTGGAGATACGTGGTTTTCACTAGACAGGGAAGGTTTTTAAAATTGATAATCTGAAAAATAACTCATCCCTATATGTATTCTGCTGTTGTGCTGATAATAAGTAGTTACATGGGGAAGTAACAGCGCTATAAAACTATTGCTCACATTTTCTGGGAGATCCAGGGAATTTCTTGGAGGTCAATTATTCTTTGCTAAAACGTATGCAGTCCTCCCGCCCCTCCCCCCCTCACCTGCCGATGCTGAGGACAGGAGGACACCGGCTGGAGTTTTGACAGATGTCCGCTACTGCAGAGAAACCAACCCAAAACTAACGAAGGCGGGGTTAAAGAAAAAAAAAAGAAAAAAGGAATTTCCTGGTGAGCTACGACAACACAGGAAGGTAAAGTTGGCTCCGTTGAAATGTAAAGTTTAAAACTGAATTAGAATTAACATTTGCCCTGTGGGCGAGGCTAATGTATCACTATTTAACATGACCCTTTACCCTTTCAGTATTGACTTGCATTCCGCAGCCGTTACATCTTATATAACGTAACTTTTGAACTGACGTTAGCATGTCGACCTGTAGCTAGATATCAGCTCAACTGGTAACGTTAGCTAGCATGCGAACGTTATGTCATCTTACGTCAACTGTTAAGCTGAAAGTGAAACAATCTGGGCTTTGGGTGAACTGGTTACTGTTATGTTCTCGTGTCATATTCAAGAATTAAACGTTATTGCTGCGTCATTGTTGTTTTCAGCGCTGGTTAACGTTAATGTCTGGATGTTGTGGCTAGATGTAACGCTAGCTGAGTGATGTAGCTAGACGTGGTGGGGGGGAGCGCATGTTTAGACACTCAGAACAATTCAGTCGGGCGGTCGGAGTCCTTTCCCAGAGTTAATATAACGCCAAAGATGCAATATTTTTTTTCTTCCGATTAATCGTCTAACGTTACACCATTAAACAGTGAAACATGTATCATACAAGGTCCCAAACACCATAATATTAAATGTACAGTAATATAAATTAAGCACATTTTCACATTTGAAAAGCTGAACAAGTAAATGTTTAACCAATTAAATTAATTTAGAAATTGTTCAGTTTTCTGTTGATCGACTCATGGATCGAATGAAATTCAGTGAAAACTAGTTCAATAAACATAAACTCAATCAAATGTACAAACGTTTATTTAAGTGTCAAATTGTGATGGGCGTTTCTGACTCTTTCCTGACAGCCCAAGCAATTAATCTATTTGAGATAATAATCGGTGGATAATTCGATAATAATAAGTTGGAGCATTGTCTGGTTTCCCCTTCTCCAACGTGATAAATTGCTGCTTTCCCTTGTTTTATGTCATTGTAAAAATTGAATATCTTTGATTGACTACTGTTTGAACAAAGCAAGAACTTTAAAGAAGAACAATCATCACATCAATCAAATCAAAATAAGTGTTAAGTTGCAGCTCTTGTTGGTGCCTTTTGATGAATGTGACAGTTAGCTTTTAAGGAGTTAGTGCATAGACTTTACTTCTAAACACTGAAAAGTACAAACATGAAATGAAGTTGCAGTGTGATTGTGTGCTTGCTAATCGAGTTTGAGAAGCTGGATATTAGGAGCAGGGGCATAGCACAAAATTGTGGACCCTTAACATTAGCATTCTGAATGGGCCTCTCCCCACATCCATGGCTACATGGCTCTTTATTCTAGTATCTTTGTGGGCCCTTCTCATATTAACGATACCCGGCCCTATCTGTGGGTGCCTCTTGAAACAACAGACTCTTGTTTTCAGCCTCCTGAACTCTTGCATTTTGTCTCTCTCTGTATTAAAGATGAATGTGGGCGTAGCTCACAGTGAAGTGAACCCCAACACTAGGGTGATGAACAGCAGAGGAATATGGCTCACCTACCTGCTGCTGACCGTCGTGTTGCACATCGTCCTGCTCAGCATTCCTTTCTTCACTGTGCCGCTCGTCTGGACTCTTACAAACGTCCTCCACAACCTGGTCAGTTAAAGATAGAGATATATAGCAACAATACAGCATTCATTACATATCTAAAATATATTTATTTTTAGGGATGGGCAATATGATATTTACCATGCCATACATGTTGCCATACAGTATGTTATTTATCCTATATAGCAGGGGTCTTCAATGTTTTTTAGGCTAAGCTAAAAGAGACCGACTAGGGACACCCCCCCCCCCCCCCCCCTACTTTGTACATATATTGTATACAATTGAGTTGCATATTAAACTGGGCCGGATGGATGTAAATGAATATATATGGATTATGTAAACCTTATGTTTTATTGTTAAATATACATGTGGAAGTGGATCTCTAAGCTGAACCGTATGGCTACCATAGCGGCTACCTTTTGTAAGCTTATTTTCAGTGTGTAAATGAAATGTTTTGTTTTCATTTAACTTTGCTATCAATATGTTAGATTCATATTGATGTATATTTTCAGACATTTTCATTTTGGAAAAAGGAAACTTTAAAAAAAATATTTTTTAAACATAATTTGGCGCCCCCCCCCCCCCCCCCCCCCCCCCCCTACATTAACTCTGAGGACCCCCTAGGGGTCACGGACCCCCTGTTGAATACCTCTGATACATAGTATCTCTGGGTGTGTTAGACCATCATGGGCAATGTCAAAAATCAGTAAGTTGGACCGCCATATGTTAAAGGAATAGTTCAACATTTTTGGAATACATTTTCAAATCTGTCTGTTAAATATGAAGCTATAGTTTGTAATTTGATGGACTTGCATTGAAGTTCACACTGATCAGCACTTTACTATCTGTGTGTTCTCAGAGTAGGAAATTGCAATATGAAGCTTTAACCAGGATGTGCTTAGCTTAGCACAAAGACAAATGTGTCCAAAAAGTTAAAAAAATAACCGCTTTCCAGCACTTCTAAGGCAAGTTAATTAACATGTGATATCTCATATGTTTAATCTGCACAAAAAACTAAAATATAATAATATAAGAGGGGCTGGTACACAGATTTTGGACAGTGATGCTAAGCTAACCAAACCAAACCCAGCTTCATTTTTAATGAACAGTTATGAGAGTGGATATTGATCCTCTCAACTTCTCAATTGATATTCTCAGCAAGAAAGCATAGTTCCCAAAATGTCAAACTATTTCTGAAATGTTAGATTTTTACGTAATTCTATGCATTAATGTAATTTGTAAATTCACTGGATTTGCCAAAAAACAAACATACATTGATGTCTTGTTTGATTCTCCAGAAAATCTTCTATGACATGATATATCATTATTTATATCTTGATATAAAGATTATATATACTGTAGAAGATAATTGTATCGCTCTCCCACCATCAGTATGCCAATCCTGTTTAACCTAAAGAAGTGGCTAAGTACCTTTCACTTTGTTACACTTACTTCACTATGAAACCACTTGATCATAAACAGTTTAAAATAATTGGAATTGCAACATCTGCATCTATAAATTATTAAATATGTGACAAGCCTGTACGTATATGAGGCATCTTTTCAGTTGTTGAAAATGAGAGGTTGGGTAAATATCCTCCTCGAGACAGCTAATGATTTAATTGTACTCCTGAACTTCTGAGCATTGCAGTACTTGGAGGGAAAGCCATCTTTCTTTGTGGCTGATAGTAGTTTTGCGTCTTGTCTCTGCAGGTGATGTACCTGTTTCTACACACAGTGAAGGGCACTCCCTTTGAGACACCAGACCAAGGCAAAGCTCGTCTGCTCACACACTGGGAACAGATGGACTATGGCGTCCAGTTCACATCTTCACGCAAATTCCTCACTATCTCACCAATTGTTCTGTAAGTATGTTTGAAAAGTCTATTGCAGAGTTGGACATTTGGTTTGCAGTTTCTCTTTCAATATGATGGCTAAATCAGCATGTCTTTAAATATGTTTTTGACCAAGTTCTTCAGGCTGCTGGGCTTTCCATTATCACGCGACTCATTTATTATGATAACGATTAATTAAGCTAATGTTAGCGTCATGACTTGGTTGAAAATGTTGTCTCTGGCTGACTATTTAATGCTTCCAGATGACTCATTTTAAAACAAGAATCAAAGGGGTCTTAAACATGCACTTGATGGTAGGGCTACATGATAGGAAAATGTCTAATTGCTATTATTTTGACTGATACTGCGATATGATTCACGATACTGGAGGGAATGGTACTTTTTGTATCATTATTCTCATTTTCACTGAAAAGTATTCCAATTAAAATGAATATATATATATATATATATATATATATATATATATATATATATATATATATATATATATATATATATATATATATATATATAGTGTGTGATTTTTGCGAGGATCTGTACCAAATAAAGAGGTTTTTTTTCTCCAGTCTGTAGGATAGGATTTGTAGTCCGGGACGTCTCTGCAGCACCACAATAATTAATTCAGAATGGTTTGACACATATTTTGCCTTTAACAACTATTGTTTTGCCATTAAACTTGGTACAGACATTCATGTTCCCCTACGGGATGAACTGTATTAGTTTTGGTGATCCTGTAACTTTTTCTTTCTATCACCAGCATCAGATCGAATTTTTGATTCCTTCAATATTTAGATAAACCTCAAGAGGGCTTTTCACACTGCACTTAGCCCGGGGTTAGGCGAGGTTATCCCATAGTGACAAAATCTACAGTCTAAATGTTTTATCCCACACGTGTTCTATCAGACATTTAACCCACGGCTAGTGGAAGTGCAGTGTGAATCGTATAGCCCTGCGCTTACTTCATCATGCAGGCCAGAAGCACTGCAGAATAAAATATCAACCTGTGAGGTGTCGTGGAGCGTATTTTTTTAACTTTTTGATTACGGATTATGAAACTCATTGTTTGTCATGTACATTGACACTATTCTTCTCTCTCTGCAGGTATATTCTTGCCAGTTTCTACACAAAATATGATCCCACGCATTTCCTAATCAACACGAGCTCCCTCCTTAGTGTCCTCCTCCCAAAGTTGCCTCAATTTCATGGAGTACGAATATTTGGGATCAACAAATACTGACAGATCTGACTGAACTTTGGATTTTAACCACCAAACACGGGACTTCTAGTTTTCTGTTTCTGCTGAACTATTTCATGTCTAGAGGTTGAGGAGAAGAGAATCACTTGGATTTGTCTTAACTGTACAGAATGTGTGGAGTAATATATGAAAGTTGCAGTTTGTGCTGCCTCTTGCAGCATGCATGAAAAAATAGTAAATGCACTGCTGCTGTTTTATGAAAGTCATTTTTTTTTTTTCTTTACTGACATTCCTTTGGTAAGTTTATCAAAAGGCCAGACGCTTTGGCTTCAAGAAAGAGCCAATTTTGACGTGCACCGCTTTCGAATGTTTATTCATTTCTTGTCTGTCTCAGATGATTTCTGTCGCAAACTGCACGTCTGTAAAACTGTCTGGCTGTTGCCATAAATGTGAATGAATTCATTGCGACAGTGTGGTTCCTGTTCCGAATGAAGCTTGCAAGTTTCCGTTTTCCTTCATGCTTTTTTTCTTGATTTACTATGAAGGATTTACCTGCTGCATGCATTTACACGCCTACAATAAACACTGCAGTCTTGCTGTCAGACACATAATTTACTGTTTTCTTAAAAATCTGTACGTCTTTTCCCACTTATAAAATGAGCAGTGAAAGCTACACGGTGTGCACGCGTGGTCGTCTTATCTCTATTCCACAGTCGAGTAGAAAAACTGCAAATTCCTTTTGTGTGTAGGTTTGTAAGAGTCAATTGATCGACTGTGGGCCAGTTTGTAAGCCGTGGGGAAGTACAGGCACTTTACATGAAGCCACCATGAGGGGGCTGTCACAGTGAGCAATATGCTCATATATCAAAGGGATCCTCCCTAATGTGGTCATGTTTGTATTGCACTGAGGTTTCTCTGTTGGTGATGCGTTGTTTTGGGGAAGTAAGTCATAGGAAATGCAACGCCGTGTGAATTTGTTTACTGTTGTGTATGCCTACCTCATCCTGGGAAACACATGCAAATAATGCCCGCTGTATCGGTTGTAATATACGTGTAATAATTTGCAACAGTAGATGGGGTGTTTCCTGCCTTCAAATGCTGTGAGGACATTCAGAGAAGCCAGTAATGGCATGCAGAGGGCAGTTGGGCTACATTTATTTAAATTAGAGAGAGAGGATGAATACAATGTTTTTTCATGCAACATAGACAAAAAAACTACCTGATGTAGGATAACGCTGTCTCGGTTTAACAGCTAATTTGGGTTATCTACTGCAGATATGCTGTTTATTGTATATGCAGTTCAAGTGTATGCCAGTCATCTCTTTGCTTTGATTTTAACATTATGAAACTGTTACATGGAAAGACATACCAAAGGAGATGTCAGAGGTAAAGTGCAGATATAAGAAAGGTCAGAAATTTCTACTTGGATGCAGATGGTGAACTTAAATTCCGTTTCATTTTGGAATCTAGATAACTGAAAGGCAAACAACAGATGTCATTCATATGGCTGGATTTGAATGATTCATTTTTCAAACCCACAGATTCAAACTGTTTGGTGTGTCACTTCTAATCAAATGCAGCATCTGCAAGTGCAATGTTTAATACAGGTCAGCCCTCTGTAAAAATGGAAATTCCAAAGATGCATGTCTATCTTCCTCACACTGGTCATTAAATTAATGTAATGGCTAGACTAGTTGATCAGATGATAAGACATTAATCCAAAACAATATTGACCATTGATTAAGTCAATTAAACAAATGAGCCCCAGCTTCTAAAATGCAGGGATGATCTGTTTTGTACCATTGTACATTAAATAGTTGAGGGCGTTGAGCTGTTTTTGTACATGGATGGTCCAATGTCCCATTTTTGACATTGTTTGGACAAAAGCCATTTGAAGACAGCTTCTGGTGGACATTTTTTAACACTTTTTTTTTTTTTTTTACATTTTATAGACTAAATGATTAATAGAAAATTCAGTTAATTAATTGCAGCCATAGATGCAAAGAGGAACACAGTAAAACTCCAAAATCAATAAAAAAATCTTATAGTGGAAAAGTAATACTCAGATCTTTTACTAAAGTAAAAGTACCTCAAGGTAAAATTACAAAAGTACTAGCAGGAAATGTACTTAAATTATCAAAAGTAAAAGTAGTCATAATGTAGCAGAATGGTCCTTGTCAGTGTGTTTTTTTTTTGTATTAATATAAAACAGATATCACTGTAGCATTTTATGTTGTAGCTGATTAAAGAAAAGCTACTTTTGGGTAGTTTTTAAAAAAATGCATCATATTTTATAAATTGACCATATATTTTGTACATAAAACCATAATCTGCAAAGTAACTACAGCTGTTAGATAAATGTAATGGAGTAGAAAGTGCAATATTTCCCTCTAAAATGGAGTTGAAGTAGAAAATGAAGCATAAAATGGAAATACTCAAGTAAAGAACTCAAGTAAAGTTACTTACCACCACTGAAGAAATTGTATTTACACCCACTATGAAAAATATAACCTCAGCTTTTTGGCTTCAAATGCATTACATCATTAACCAAAGCCATAACATCTTGCCACCTTTTAGTCCATATAATATTTTACAATCATGCTAATGCATAAACATCAGAGCTCAAATATGTTTTTTTATTCAAAATACTTTGGGGACACTTCCTCTGATGCATGTTCATTAAAATGAAAACTGTGACATACAAACTTGACCAAACTTTTCCTCCCTCAGCAGAAAGCTAGAATAACAATGACCGCCTCATCATGCTGCTGTTCAGAGAGGTGAGAACGTTTAACACACGGTGTAGGATACATGCAATCTGGATGGCCTCATTACAGTTTGCTGGAGTGAGCCCATTTATAGGCTAACGGCGTGAACACTAGGTTTTGAAAACTAAAATTGTAAAAACCTTTTCTAAGCTTAAGACAACAGAAACTACCATCACACAGTAAAAAGTTCAATTGCTTTGACCTCCAAAAAAAAAAGGTCCCGATCACAGAGTATCACCGTA